>BSBM01000831.1:9505000-10105000 GCA_027924585.1 Larix kaempferi
TCGTTACAATTCTAGTAATATATTCTAGGAATTGTAGACTTGCCTTCTTCCCCTCGTTGTTGCAAATGTTATGATTTTGACTTCTTTCTCACCACTCCTTTTTATCTCCTCCTATTTTTATCCATGTTTTTCCATTAGGAATTGTTACATATGTTCCCTTCTCACAAGACACTCTTCATATAATATAATTTCTAGTTTAATATATGGTATCCCATTAACCATTTTGTTCCTATGTAAAATATTAAGTTATGCAAAATTTAAATGAGTAAAAGCATATGCATAGGTAAAAGTTGAAGCAACTTAAGCTATTTAAGTTATTACAAATTGATTGATTAAAGATTATGGAATACTGTTTTAAGATGTGGGAATTATGATCGTTATGTTTGGATGGTGCATATGTTACTTTACTCTTTCTATTTCCCATAAATCCATTTCCATCTTATTCCCATAGTTTAACTATAGATGCTTTTTTTTCTTGAGGGAGGGAATCAAACTTAGATCTCACTTATTATGGAAACCTCATTAGCAAGACAATACCAAGATGATTACATTGACATATTCATCATCATCAGCATTGTCATGATCATCATCACCATCATCACCATCATCGTCAACGTCGTCATCGTCGTCATCATCATCATCATCATCATCATCATCCACATCATCGTCGTCGTCGTCGTCGTCGTCATCATCATCATCATCATCATCATTCTCATCTTCATTTCCATCATCATCAGCAACATCATCATCATCATCATCATCGTCGTCGTCGTCGTCGTCATCATCATTGTCACGATCATCATCATCATCGTCACCATC
The DNA here is from genome assembly GCA_027924585.1 of Larix kaempferi. Lineage (NCBI taxonomy): Eukaryota > Viridiplantae > Streptophyta > Pinopsida > Pinales > Pinaceae > Larix > Larix kaempferi. The sequence continues at coordinate 9,505,820 of BSBM01000831.1, forward strand.
ATCATCATCGTCATCGTAAATATTTGTATATCCTAATACACATTGTTTATAACCCCAAGTGATAGACAAGCCATAAACTTACCCATTAGATATCTAGTTCCAAAGGGATACCCATTCACCAAAATTATTTGAAGCATACAAGTTGGCTAGCCCAATTATATGGATTTCCAAATTAACCAAAGCTCACACTAACCATTGAGATGGATGAACAACCCAATCAATAATTTATTTATCAAAGTTAGGAGCGAACAAGGTATCCACCCATCCCTTAACATAAAAATGATTAAAATAAATGCACTTATGTATTGGCCAAATAAAATAGAATCTCACTCACAACATGAATCCTAAAACATGGATGACTTGCAATCAAAACATTTTACCAAGGCTTAAACACGTATAGATTTTAGTCTTAATGAAATAGCCATGTACATATGAAATAAAATTTTAAATCATCCTAAATATTCTTTAAATTTGTTGTAGAAGTTGTGAGTTCTTTGTTTTTACACAGTACACAATGAGTTGATGTCAATAATGTATGTAGAGTAAAAAAAAATTGTTGATGTTAGTCACTAACATATCAATTTGCTAATAGGGGTTGGGGTTAAATAGTACATATTGTATGAAAAATCACAACAATAATATCTCCTAAACCCCATCTCATGGAACATTTCTTTAGTGGATAAAAAACTACCATGAATCATTGATATTTATACATTTGTGTAGCTAGTTAAAAATGAAGTCTTGAATTTAAATTAGATGGAAGAAGTGACTATATGATTAATCATGCTCAACCTATTAATTTTTTTTAATGGGTTGACAGTTCTTTAATTTCATGTTCCGACCTCTATATTAAAATTATTGTAAAGGTGTGGAACATGAATCTAGATGTGGTGCATTTGTGCCAATTACTAGAGTATTGGACCCCTCATTGCACTTACAATGGATGGAAATAGTAATGTCCCCTCCCATCATACCAGCATGATAGAGAGGACGTGACACTAAATCCGGGCATCTAGCCCCATATCCATTAAGTAAAACTTATTGATAAAAAGACATATACATGTGCATGTTATAGAAACACAACGGAATTAAAAAAAAAAAAAAAATCATGTTTAATATCTAACATACATCCAACATTTCTGTGACAGCCATTAAATAAAGACATTGCAGAATTTATAAAAGAGAATACTTATCTTAACAAAGTAGTCCCAAGCAACTAGCTATGCATCTGCAACGTTCCACCCAACCATAGGCTAGTTGTGCTTATCAACCTCTTGATACAACTGCCACCCCCGAGCTGGGCATGATTTCTACAAGGAACCAGGGAACAGCAGACTCACACATAGCCAATCATACACCAAGATGAGCCGAGACAATCCACAATTGGGTTTATCAGGCTGCTAGGAAATGGAAAGGAAGAGTTGCTAAGCTAGTGAGCTCAAGCACAGAGCCAGGGATAACCTTACAATACCTATCTAGCTTGGCACCCACAATACCTACACACCCAGCACAAGGAAGTATTCTTTTCACTATTGTACAGTCCCTCAAGCCATACCTTCCCCATCTAGTGCTCTCAGGGTGTGCATAGAAGAGTAGCCAAAGCCCTCTTGATCTTCTAAAGAGGTTGTCTCCCCCACTAGGTTTATCAAGCCCTCTCTGTCCACTACCACTCCAATCTCTTGCTTACAGTCTCCAAATCAAGCAGGGATGCAGATAATCAGCTAACTACAATGGTTGGACAGGAGAAAAACATTTGTACAGTGATAAGCATGAAAATGATTCCTTGAGCTTCAGAAAAACGTGGGAAGGCTAAAAATGAACAACAGAGGTTTGGGAAAACCCCAGGAAGCAGAAATCATTTTTAGGAAAAATTCCCATGGCAATTTTGGGACAAAACGACCTCCATACGGTCCCAAATCGCAGCCCCTTCTTTCCAGCTACTATCCAAAACCAAAAACGAGTTTCTGGGCAAGGAAAACCCTGCGTTTTTTATGAAAAATGTGAATGTAACTTCCAGCATTCTCAATCTGAGTGAGAGGATGAAAGACTATGGGTTCAGAATGGCTTTGGGCACCATTCCGTGGGTGTTTTCTTGCCCAAGGAGACAAAACACGATTTCCTAGGTTGATGGCTTGCCCATACACGAAATTGACTGCCATACCTCTTCATTCCCAAGGCATTAACTACCTCAACCAATTTCTGGAAGAATTAAATGATTGGGTCCATAACCCAAAATGGGTAGTTGGTTGTTTATGGGTTTTCTCATTGACACATGGATTAACACCATTGGCTCAAGGGTTTGAATAATTTCCCTCCCTATTCCTTGTAGAATCATGCCCCCATCTCTTTGTTGCATTGCATAGCCAGTTGTGGGTTTTTCATTAAAATTCGTATTTACATGATGTCTTAATTTACATTGTGCCTATCTAGCACAAGAACCATAGGCATCTATTTTTAATTGCCGATACATAAAACGCTAAATCAATGGTGGGGCCTTGGCCTTGAGCTCCTCACCATGATTAAATAACAATATTTACATCATTTACGATTTAATGCAAAGGGGGTCAAAATGGGGACATTACAGAAATTGCACATTTTACTATGAAACCGACCATACATGAATTCACCATATCAATCCTTGCACATAATAAATATAATCAAATCCTACCTTGAGATAATCACAAGGATTATGAACCCATAAGCATTGAAGTCCTTTCCTTTTAGTGTTCCACCAATGATTCAAATATGAATTAATATTGAAGTTAGGTAACACTTTGTTGCAAGGTGAGTGGAGGAGATCGAATATTCCCAACCCTTGATTGAGGTACTTTAAATCCCTCAATTGAGCTATTAAGACCTATAGTGAGCACTTGAGTAAGCCTTGAATCGATGGATTACTTGGGTTAAAGAAACCCTCGACCAAGTTATTTTTTAGAATATAACATAAAATAGCTCATGGTTATTTTTGTCTCCTTCTCTAGGTAGGCCCAAACTGCTCCTTGGTCATTTCATCGCCCTTTATTTTGAAATCATCCTCTTTTGACCCTAGTTTTCCCCTAAGATACCAAGCAAAACCCTATACTTTCAATCATAATTTGGACCACCCATTTTGTATTTTTAATATATCCTTTGACATTTACAGTTTGAGGAGTGATAATTCCTACCAAATCATGACAATATATGGTTGGAGTAGTCTCTTATATTTCTATATCTTCAGAAGATCCTAGTTATTATTCTTCTTCCACTTCAAAACCTATATAGAATAACAAATCTATCCTCCAAAAATTTATTCACTCCTAACACTCAAGTTTTGAAATGGTTAAATGTGCTTTGTAACTTGACCTCTTTTCTTGATATTTATTATTTTGAATATTTTTCTCTTAATATTCTCATAATGTGTTATTAATCTATTTGTAAACATGGACCAATAAAAGCAGAGTCCTTTTTTATGTCAATGATCCATTAGTAACACACAACTTGATTAGGTTCTAAAAAAAGGATGCAATAGTTACCTTTTATAAAGTTTGCACTTTGTGTAGACCAAATAATTTCTCCACATGGAATGTTCATGTTATTGGATCATTACAATTTCAAACTTACTCATATCAATATTATGATTGAAGTAGTTCCTTTATCTAAGTTGAACCCACAATGATATGAACCTTATAGTGATGAATGATTAGGTGTCTAGGACTAGAAAATATTAGTTTCCTTATCCTCTTTTTGACAAGGTAAATTTACAGTAAGGAGGCATATTAATTATTTTTAAAAAATTTCCATGATGCCTATGAGATTCTCTTTCATATTACATTGGAGACCATTCTCTAGATCATCTTTGAAAGTCTAGAATTTTGTTTTAGTTTCCATTTTTAGAATGTTAATCTTATTTACCGTTATAGAATACAGACTCTTTATTACCTCTTCCGACTTGAAAATCTAAAATTCGCCTCTTCATTTTATTCTTGTGTTGAGGATGAGCTTTTGGGAACATTTCTAGGATTTTATTTTACTTATTAAATTTAGAAATGATGGTCATAGGACTTTGTAAGGTCTTATGGTTAACAGAGTGTTAGGATGTATAAATATTTGATCCACCATCTGGTTTCCAAGATTAGTACTTGAATAGTCTTTCATAGCTCTAACTAAGAGAAATGGACCATGTGCTTAGTTGTACTACCCAAATATCAAGTACTTGAGAGTGATCTCCAAAAGTGTTGAGCTTATTGTACTATATTAGATACAAACTATTAAAATGATACCTAAGTATTGTATCAAGTATACCTCTAGATATTTTGATATACTCTAGGGTAAATGGAAGATAAAACCTTATATATATCCTTTCTAATTCAATACTACTCTTGGGGTACTAGCCAAGGAATCCAAGGGCATCCAAATATGATCCCACATGTATTTTTTATGTGCATACTTCTTAGTTGGATTTATACTTTCTAAATGACAAAATATCAATGTTTAAGTATGTTGGTACATGTCTCTATCCTAATCAATCTAATTGTTGCAAAAAAAGAGAGAGAAGAAATTTGGGTCTCCACAAAACGCTGGTAAATCCTGATTTTATGCTAGAAATATTTATATATAACTATTTTACTAAAACTAGATGTTTACAAGTAGTTTGAGGACTAAATGAAAACCCTAACTTGCACAAACAATAACATGAAAATTTATTGAATCATATTCCAATTTTTTTATTGAAAATATTTTTCTATCTCTTATGTACATCCTAACAATGTTACTCATTGATATTATATTAAATATATTTATATTAAAAAGGGGTAATATGACTTGTTTGAATTAATTCACTACACCTTTTGGTTTACTCATTCGGTAACACTCCACCATAGTAACTCATCACGCGCTTCCGTCTCAAATGTAACTCTGCTCACTATCAAGTGTTGGCATTTCGCTCCCTCTCGCCATAGCCACATTTTCACCTTTCTACTCTCCTTCTAGAGCTTGCAAGGTCGTCGGAGCAGTTCGTATAAGAGGTGGTGAAGGTTTCATAGGTCACCATAGAGGTCGTAGAGGAGGTCGAGGAATTCGCATAGGAGGTCGCAACGGAGGTCGAAGAGGTTGAGGAGGTCATAGAGGAGGTGAAAGAGGTTGTCAAGGAGGTCAAGAAGCCACATAGGACGCAATGCCTCCCAAATCGGTTAGAACCCATTTCATTTACCTTTTTATTGATTGAATGCATGAATGATTGAGTGATATGCTTTCATAATTGAGTTGCCAAGGATTTCACCTAGAGCAGGGCAATCTCCCAAGCTTCCCTCTGCCACAATGTGCAAATGAACCACCGAAACCCCAATGAATCATCCATTGGCATTTCTTTCACATTGACCATCCATGGAAATGAACCCAAATGAACCTTGGTTGGACACCCCAATTAACCCCAATGAACCCCGGTTGGACGGCATACCTCTTAGGGTTTGTAATGATGTTGAGATGGTGCCCAAATCTAGGAATGCGCGGTTAAAATAATTAAAATGAGGGAGACTCCTAGTGCCATTCCACGTCGTTTAAAAGTAAGAAAAATGAGTATGTAGAAAATGATAACTTCTAGGGGGTTTCTCAATAGTTATAAAGACAACAAATATATGTTTATTACCGTCTCCCAATCCGATTCAAACTATTATTTATCTGGGTCATTCAATGTTTTTTTAAACTTCTATCTTTCTTGTCTATATTCCCCTATCCTACTCATTATCCTATCCTATTCACCCTGGCATAAGGAGATCAAATGTTGAGTTGCGTCCAACCATATTAGGCATGTAGCTTGTGAACCTCAAAAGCACATATTGTAGCTTGTAGGAAACCATTGGGTTTGGAAACTAAGAGATAAGAGGATAGAGGATAGAGGATAGAGGAAAAAAACGAGTTTCTCATTGGAACTTTGGCAAATAAAAATTGGTAGGGAAGTAAATAGGGAATAATGGTTGCATTCCTTGTCATTGTGGAAACTAAATATCCACAATTATTTCAAACACCTTGCATTGTAATTCTTTGAATTTAGTACTTAAATATATTGATTTGGATGTGATGCACATGGTAGAGTTAATTGACTGTGCACATCGTATCTGCAATTTCATATAAAACCATATCCTTGCACTCGCAATCTATAAAATATTCACACAATTATCATTTTTTAAGATTGTAGATACTCGATTTCCTTCTCATTCATCATGGTTAAGAGGTTGAGGGATGTCAATGCCACTTTTGCAGCCATCCTTATTTTAGAGTATTCATCTTTCTAGAGAAAGAAAGACATAAAGGATTCAAAAATAGTCAAGGATAGAATGTTGGATGATTGGTAGTGGGAGAGGGTATTTTTCCATTAATATCATGGACCATATCATGTTTTGTTGTGTTTGAAAATATAGACTAGCTTGTGTTGGTAAATATTTTTAAGAGGGGTGGAACTCCTCGATTGAACTTGTGAGGAAAATTATTTTGGAGAATAAGTGTCCTGACTATGGGACAACAACAAATATCTATTCAACAACATATGAGATATTCTTGGCACTAGGTGGGAAAATAATTATACACCTTCAATTACCAAGTACTATAGTGATGAGTGACTTAATGAAAAGCATGCAAATTCCATCTTTTAATAGGATATATTAGGACAAAGCCATCCTTGAGAGGTGGAGAATGGATTTGTATATTTTTCCACTAAAATTGAGAGATTTAGATGTTACAACATGATAGGGACATGGGATTAAGAAGGTATATGATTAATGGGAAACACATGGGGTAGCATACACTCTTTTACAATAAGTCATCACAAGGTTCCTTTCTTAGGTTAGATCATACTTTTGTTACAAGAGGGATTGGTGCACATATGAGAACGTGAACACTTTGAAAAACAACCAACTTGAATAGTCAAGAGAAGAGAGAAGAGGTATTCACGTATGTTCACAGGAACCTTTATCGTATATATAGGACAAGGGAAGAGTGGTCAAAGGGAAGGAAATAGATGGAGGTATTTCCTATTGATATGGGTTTGGATAGTATATTTGAGTTGGATTTGGGAAACTAGGATCTTATTGCACCATTCCTATAACCAATCACTTTTGATGATGGTGATCTGATTGGGGATCCCTCAAAATATTTATATGCAAATATTGGACTGGATACAAGGAGGTGAAGGAGGAGGAAGGAAAGCACTATGGTAGTGCTAGTGGTGGTGATCCAAATGAATTTGATTATGAGATGTATAGGAGGATCATTAATAAGCTACGAGTTTATTCTACATTTTTTTTCTTTGGAACTCCCATCCATTGTATCAACTTATCTGTAAGGGGCACCTCTGTAGCAGTAGATCATACTAGACCTGCCTCGAGGCAACATGTATACATATTTGTAATAGTATAAATATAATATGAAGAATAGTTTCTTTTGTGTTTTTTCATGAGTATATTCGTTTGGTTTATATAATGTTATCTATATTTGATGTAGAGTGTTGATCAGGGAAGCCACCCCGCTGTTGATCAGACTACAGAAGCCTTGGGGCAACAGGTAAACCTAATTGTAATTGTATAATTTAAATATGTCAAAATGTTTTGTTATTATATTGTTTCATTGAGTATTTTGGATTTGTTTAGGTGATTGTTTCTATGTTTTTGATTCAAGGTTCTGTAAGGGGCACCTCCCTATTAGTAGATCGGGGCAGGTCACCTATAACCATTGATCCAATGAGTGGATCATGATCCTCAAGGCAGTAGGTATAATTCATTGGAATTGTACCAATATAATATGTAGCATAATATTTATTTTGTTATGTATTTTTCGTGTGTATACTGGTTTCATTATGATAATGTTTTCTACTTCTTTTTTGCAGGGGCCATATGATCAGGGCAAGACCCTAGCTGTGGATCAGACGGCGCCATCATCCAGGAATCAAGTAAACCTAGTTGTAATTTTAGGAATCTATCATGATAGATATGTTTTGTTAATATCATTTTAGGAATCTATCATGATAGAACTCAGTAGTGTTTTATATATTTTTGTTGTAGACCAATGATTTGTTGTATGAAACAGCATCACAGCAATCAATAGATTTTGAAGTGGATGAGTTGTTGGGCGATGCTGACATTGTCGGTTCTTCTCTAGACCCTGTTAAGCTGATAGAGAATACCTTAAGAAAAAAATTAGTGTGGATATCCTTTGTCTTCTATTTGAGATTCTGCAGACAGACGAGATTAAAGCCAGGATTGAAGTGTTGAAAAAGAGATCTCATGCCTTTCAAGTAAGTTGCGGAATCTTGAATCATAATATAAACTCTATAATTTTGACTTTTATATGATAGTGAACTTATAAAATGTGGTTTGTATTTACAGGATTTTCTGGGACCACACACTAGTGGTCAAGGCAGTGTTGTCCCCAATGATGCTCGTGGAGAGACGTCGCATCATGATAAAACGACTCCACGTGCATCAACTCATTCACCATCGTTGTCGACTAAACAGTCGGCAACATGTTATGTAACACCCCAGATGCCAGCTATGAGTACATTGACCACTAGTGATTGACGCACACCAGATCGTGCAAAAGAAGGGGTTGACACCGAGCCTCCTAGTATTGATATTGTTGAAGCAGTGTTTCTTGGATCTTCGCATGTCACTAGCACAGGTACAATCGAGACAACATTTTTGGTGGATGAAGATCTCATTCCAATAAAGATAGAAAAGATCCCAGGTAATTATGCGTTGATCAAGTTAGTGTTTATAATTTGATTGTAATATACCGATAAAACATTTTTTTTCAACTAATTATGATCATGGCATGATCGTTTTGCAAGAAATTATGTTTTTTATAAACATTTGAATGATTTGTCCTTGGAGATCTTCGGGACCACCATCCGCACAAGGTGGGATAGACAAACGAACAATTTAAAAGATGAGCTCACTGATCGGTTGGTTGGCATGTTCGGCAACGAGACCTTCAATCGAGCCGTGGTCCTAAAAAAGGATGGACAAATATGAAGATTGTTCGAGACCAATATAGGGTTCACCTAGAAAGGAACCTTGGCTATGAACGCCCTCCGATGATTCCAGCAAGAGAGTGGAAAGCTCTAGTGGAAGATGGAAAGGAGAGAGATCTGAGAAAAGAAGGAAAGCTAACACCAGGCACAGGGAGGTATGCAATACTTTCCACAATGTAATTCTAAACCTTATTATTATAGATTTTTATATCGAATTTGGAACATCTAACGTATTCAACACGTGCATAGGCTGTCAGACACATCAAAGGCCACAAAGGCAAGACTTGAAAAAATTGGTCAGCACAAGATTGGGCCTGGTGGTTATTCGAATTTGGCGGCACATATTATAAGTTTCGAAAAACCAATAATGCATCCAAATAATAAATTGAAAATTATTTTTTGTTTTATTGCACCACAAAAAGTAAATTAATGACGTTATGCAAATATGCAAGCCGACCAATTCAAAGAATTTCCCACTAAGGAAGACTTGAAGCTTGGCTTCTAGCACAGCTTTGGAGCTGTTGTTGAACGCCGAAAAAGCTTGTCTGGAAAAACAAAGTCTTCTGGTACTAATCCATCTGGTGCACAGGTATATAAAATCTATGTAGTTTAATGAAGGTTTATTACTTGTGCAAACTTTCGTTATAAATAATTGATATAAAATATTGACTCTGTTTTGAGCAGGAAAGCAATGATCCCCTTAATGTCGAGGAGGAACAACAACAAATCGAAGATCATGCTTTGAATCCTGGTAATGAATTTATTTGTATGCTATAATTTTATATATAGCATTGTAGATGGTGAACATTAATTGTACTTCTCCATATTTCAATTACAAGGCATATAGAGGGTCACACTTTACAGGTTGAGCCTGGACAGGAATATGAAGAACATGATGTGGCCACAACAGGTAAAAAAACACCTTTGTAATGTTTTTTTTAAATGAAATACTTGTCATTATAATAACAAAATATATCGATGTAACATTTTCACATTATTGCAGCAAATTCGAACCCCTTTCGCAAAATCCACGTCGCGAGGACTCTACGAGGAAAACATCACGAGAAGCTGATGAAGCACCAAGAACTGGAGTACAAGTTCCAAAAGATGAGCTTCTTGTTGATTATGTAAAGATAAGAAGAATTAGAAAGAAGTGACTGAAAAAATATTGTGTAATTATTTTTGATAATATTATGTCCTGCATGATTTTTGGCCTAATGAATGAATGAATAGTTTAATGAATGTTAGCTTCTATTGAGTAGATGTGATGACTGACTGAATGAATGAATGGTTTAATGAATGTTAGCTTTTATTGAATGAAAGGTAAATGTTTGTTTATGATGAAATCTGTATGAATTTGCACGTAATTTTTTTTCAAGTATATGCATTGGGTATGGTGAATTGATAGTGATGTGAGGGGGGGGAGGGGCCATAAGAGATTCCACTTTCACGTGGTTGTCTCTGTTCAGTAGAGAATATTAAATTATTCTCGAAATAGAGAGGAGCTCAATGAATGGCTAACATTGTAAGTAAAAAACTCCATTCAATGGTAAAGGAGGTATTTTGGTTGTCCTATTTTTCCATCTTGACTTGATGGTATTCAAAGAATAAATATGTAAAAGAGCACGCTTCATTTAATAAGATGCATTCTGGTGTGCAACGACCATCACCACAGTGATTCATGATGGTCGTTGTGATCATGAAGGAATTAATGGAACATGAAAGAGTAATGCATGAAGGTATCTTACCTTTGTAAATCAATCTTGATTGAATCCTATAGCGAGATCACTAGGAAACAACGGCTCTGCCTGCCATCTTATTGATTTAGGGATTGTGTTTGGAATCAGTGTTTTTTTTAGCAATAGAATGTATAAGATCTAGACCCCATAGTGTATCTTAATCAAGTTTTTAGGGGGCTTGTTGACGATAAGACTGAGTGAACCACCTTACACCTATCGCATGCTTCAAGTTGACACTCATAGGGACTTTACCGTCAGTTAAAGACCAAGAAAACCGATCGTCCTTCCTAAAAATTGCCTCATGGTGCTACCCCTCGGTAGGACCTATGACTAGAGGCCTGCAGGCTTTACGAACTCCTAAAACTGGAATGGCATTAAACAATCCCTCCAAGAGACAACTTGGATAGAGGGAATTCTTACTGAAATTAAGGATAAAAAAATATCCAGGCCTGATGGCTCATTGAATCCATTGCCCAAGATTACCACGCATACCTGTAGGAGAGTGGAATTCGAGGTTGGGCCCTTCCCGTCCATCCCAACGAGAAGGCATTAACCATGAATAAGTGAGCAACCACACCAAAGACAAGGGTGTGCCATTGAGTGCATGACTCCGAGTCTACTATTGATTCCAATTCTTATCCCACTTGATCAGGAGAATTACTAACCTCCACTTTTGAACAACCTACCACTGCATGATTAAAGGAACAGGTTACTCGAATTGATAACCAGTCAACTTAATTAGGGTTGAGACATTATCGTACATTGAAATGCTTGCATACAACTGGTCATTGTTACTAGAGTCATCTTTATAATTCATGTAACTTTTAATTCTTGAGGATAGGGAACCTCATGCATACAAGACAATTCACTTCAAGTGGGGCGCACCTTACCTATCATTAGTTAAAGGGAACACTACCGGTGCTAGTGCTTGAAATATGGAAGTTGGTTCTTGAAAAAAATTTGACAACCCCACATCGCACAACAATCATACTGTCAAAACTATTGGGCTCAATTGTTGAATGCTAGTTAAAATCCCTATCGATTCTCTATAGTGAGACTAATCGTAACTATTAAACCCTTCCTCCTCTAGATCGATGAGGCACCCAATCAACCACTATGATAGTAGGGGACATCACTCCAATATGGTTGCACCTATTGGCTTAAGGATCATGGTATTTTGATATTTATATGAAGTTCAAAAAGGGAGTATTGCAATCCCATATCCATTTTGATCAATATGTGTAAATGAAATGTTTGAAGGATGAGCTTAAGTTTGAAATAAAGTTGATTTTATGTTAGATCAGCTATTATTTTTACAATGATATTGTTATCTTATGAATCTATGGTTGCATTAAAGAAAAATGTTGGAGAAAAGAGAAAGTCAAGAGAGACTTATAAAACAATGAAAGGCATGATATTTAATGACTTAAACTGTGAAAAGGCAATAATTTTATAATTTGAGTTAAAGTTTTTATAAAGGTCACAACATCAAAGGGAAACAATAGTGTGTCTGATCATCCAGATCTCTGTATTTATTTTTTTTAAATTACACATAGTCATCGGATATCCGACTCCTTATCCCACGATATCCGACAAAGTTGCCATACCACCGATGGCTAACAACGTCGGATATCCAGCTTCTTACAAAGAAAAGGACGTCGGATAGCCAACTTCCACTTCGGAGATATCCGACGACGTTGCCATACAAACGACGGCTAAATGCATCGGATATCGTCCATCTTAAAATGCAAATCCCGTCGGATATCCGACGTCCACTTCCAAGATATCCGACGTTCCTGCCATACCACCGACGGCTAAAGGCATCGGTGTTTGATGTCCATCGTGCCAAATATATGACGCCTTGGTTATCAGATATCCGGCATCCTATAAAGTGAGTTTCATCGAATAACCAACATATGTATTAAAAGTGGGATAGTCGGATATCCGACACCTGCCTATCGGATCCAACCACCTAAAAAGTGAGTTGTGTCAGATATGCGACAGACATATTAAAAGCGCCTTGGTCGTATATCCGACATCAACCTTTCGGATATCCGACATGTTCAGTTTACTGTCAAATATCCGCCGAATTGACACCGATGTTTAAACAAGAAGAAGCTTGTTGGATGGTCGACAGTAGGATGTCGAAAATCGGACATCTATGCTGTCGGATTTTGGGTTCAAAAAAGCTAGTGCCATGTGGAGTTGTAACAACTATTTAGATGGTTCTACATGCACTGAGACAAAAAATATATACTTTGATTCACTTATGAATATCAAGTATAGCCTTCTATTTATGGAAAAAAAATTACATTATTCAAACAACAAACCTCCTATCGTATATCAAATCCTCATTTTGTTTTTATACATGCCGATGGCAGGTATATAGAAATTGCTTTTGAGTCAAAGTCTTCTAAATCTATATTAATTTTATTGTTTTTCTAAAAAAAAATATTTTATATAAAATAAGTATTAAATGTAATTTTGCCCGCACGGGTGTGACTCATTGGCGGTTCACTTGATATGAAGTCACGTGTTGTAAATTGGAGGCACGAGTTCAAATCACACTCGGCTTTACCCGTGTCCCATGCTTGCGGGGTGTGTGGGGGACCTAGGGGTATAGTGGTAGCGGGATTGGATCCCTGGACCTCGTGTCACGCGAGTACCAACCCAGTCTCCAGTTGTCGATTCCCCTAGCACAATAAAAAAAGTATTAAATGTAATTTTTACAAAATAAATAATATTTTTAAAATTTTTAAAATTAAGAATTCTTATTTTCTATTGGTAAGTACAATTGAATTGGCAAAAAAAAAAAAAAAAAAAAAATCAAATTTTTATCCTACCACGTAGTATATGATTACCTACATTTAAAAGCTAGTATACATACTCACTCATAGAATGACTCGCCTTTATTCGAAATGGCCATGTGGTAGTTGGACGATGATGCTCGGAAAGGGCTATTCTTCATGTCATTTTCCTATGGAAATATATTGTACAATGCTTATTATACCTGTTGTGAGGTAGTAGTGTTAATTGTGATGGATTTGCGGTCAACCATTATTAGTTAGTGCATTGACTGCAAATTTATCTCAATTTCCCTTAACTCTCACATTAGGGATTCAATTTTTTTATTCTTTTCACTTATTTTAATTCATTTTAACTCATTTATCTAGCATGTCATTGGCCATTCAATTCAGAGTCTTATTGTCGAGGTGACAACGAAATACTTCGTTTCTCGAGACTACATTAAATTGACATTTAATTCAAGATAATGTTTGTCAGACACCCTCGACTGTGCCACCGCCACCGCCTCTTCGTGCTCACCGCCATCGCCTCTTCAAAATGAGGGACTCTTCCAAATCAAGCATATCCTTGAAGGACTCTTCCAAATCGAAGGTATTTTGATTCGGGTTTTTCCTACTATTTTTTGCAATCTGGTTTTGAATGATTTCAGGTACATATTTCTCAGCATTGCACCATTCAATAGCAAGATCTGGTTAGGATTTCATCCCACCTGGTACCTCCTGCAAAAGCATGCCACTTGGTACCTATTGCAAAAGCTTCAGCATCCACCTGGTGCCTGCTTTCATAGAGCATCGATCTAGATAGTGAAATTTAGCCTTCATATCTACTTGCTATAACCATATGTTCATAGCTAGCTCAATCGTGCCGACCCACTTGCCTCTGTGCTCACCTATTTTGCTTGCTGACATTTCTACTTTTGATCAATGGTAGCATAAACTTTCATAACCATACACAGATAAATGGTATCATAAAGCTTTCATTACCATACGCAGATTGGTGCATCCTCCCTTGTAACTAAGGACAACTTCAAAGCCAACTTATATGTAAGGCGGCCATCTAAAGGTTAAGACCACGTGACAGTAAACGCCATAAGTCAATACTTCGTTACACTAAGGCAAGCTAAGGAAGGGGATGGCTTAAGTACTTGATACAGAACTATGAAAAAATTGTGTATATATTATAGAAATATATAGTGGAGTTTATCTAGCAGCGGATCTAATTCTAGTTTGAACCACTGTAGAAGAAGATGTAGCATCCAAGCTTTTACGCGGAACTTGGGTGAAGGAGGTTTTGGCTACAGATATTAGTTATCTCTGAATTTTCCTTATTTCGTTAATATTCTCTCAACCATGGGTGTATTTGGAATGAAATAATCGTAGCTGAAGGCAAAGATAGCCAGCGGCTAGAACAAAGACAAGAAGCTGCAACTAAGACAAGAAGCTGCAGCAATCAAGAGAAGTAGCTACTCGATGAATAATCCTAAACCTCAACCTTAATTTTCTAGTACTAGGAGGGAATCATTCACGAGCATCGCCACGAATTTTCCTTCAAAGGGACTACCTGGTATTATCTTTCCCTTGAAACCGACCGCACTGCTTAAACTATATGCTTTTAGATAGGTATAATTCACTTTGTTACGGACTATGCTAATATGTTTTTGAAGGCATTGCTTACCTACTTATGCGCGCATTTTGATTCAGCTACTTTGAATATGATCTTAAATTTCTAATATACTTTGACTTCAGCTAATTCTGCATATTTATCACAAGTGGCCTGTGTGTTCTCTGGCGGATGCATTTATATGCATGTCATTGGGCCTATGAGTGTATTATGATTGCCATTTTTCTTCACCGCCACCTGTTGTGCGGCTGTGTTTGCTAACCGTTCCTTCGTCCACATAGTGTGTTGTGTTTGATCTGCTTGTTTCCACTCGCTATAGCCACAGGCCACTAATTGACCGGCCTCTCTCTTTGCGTGGAGGTTTTTTTGCCTTGCCATGCCTTCAATCATTTCCCTTTCACGTCCTGCAATACCACCATTTAGCTCTGTGTTTGCAAGGTATTGTTGTCTTTGTCGTTATTTCTTCCTTATTAGGCATGCCCCCTTGCATGCAAGCATATTTATGCAGAGCTAGTACCACCTTCAGCAAAATCACGGTTTTTCTCACCAACTACCAGCCTTTCGCTGGGCATTTGCAATGGCAGTAGAGTGAGCATGTTTTCCGAATGGATTCCTAGCCAGCCCCGCCCCGCCCATCTTGACGTATCAACCCCCGTGTATGTGGCCAAAGATTTTTTATTGCCACTACTGTTACTTGCGTCTAAGACTGAGATGAGTTTTGATTTTTGAAATAGTATCATCAAATGGGTTTGGGTGTCGTACCTGAGAACCTGGAATGTTAGAGGTAACAACTAATAAGTGCAAATAATGACACGATGCATTGTGCTTTACCACATTGCATGCATGCATGCACTCCACTGCCACCTTTTGATGCAACTTGGCTTATTTAACCCTTGCTAATGACAAGTTTTCAGCCACGACAAGTATGCGTTGCAACGCAACCTTGTTTATTAAGGAAACAACGAGTGTTTAATTTCTTTCATATAAAGCCCAACCATGCTTGGGTAGGTCACGCGTCCTTTTTTTTTGCTAAGTCATATTGGATACTTAAGGTTTTTAAAATATATTTATATGGATACTTTTGTTTTGTTTTACAAAAAAGGTTATAATTTGAATTAAAAGTAAAAAAAACCAGTTACAATTGCACTGGAAAAAATTACATACTCTGCCTCAAGAGACACCAATCGAGTTCAAAGTACTAAGAACATAACTCAACACAACTACAGAAACTAGAATGTGATTCTGCTTTTTCTGCATACTCAGAATGTGATTCTAGTGGTTCTGCCGCATCCAAATCCTTTATCTGCTAAAAAGAATTTGATCTCCATTTCTCCTGTAGCCATTCTAATTCCAATGATATTGCCTCGGTGTAACCACAAATCTGAACCTTCCATTCAGCATGTAGAATGCAATGCAGCTTAGAATGCAAATGCAGCCAACAATTGATTTTAAATTTGTCAAGCCTGAATGTCATCCTGCCAAATGGAGGCACTACAAGCTTCATCGTAATCCTTACTCAGCTTGCTTATCTCTAAAGCTCTTGCTCTGTTGGCAGTTCTGAATTTTTGGCTTCACTATTCCCACTGCTGCGTCTTCAACATCAATTTCCACCATGATGAGAGTCTTCATCTACAATGAGAGATTGAACGCCCAGATTAGTCTGCTACAGCTTCAAGGAGGAGGGTCCCAGTCTTCATCCTCATTATTCCTAATAAGAGTTCCAACTTGCAGAGCTGCTGCCTTGTTGGCTTCCCGTCTGCCTCTTTATTATTGCCTCGAAGTACATGAAAATAATGAATACCTGAGAAGGCTGCAACTAACTTTTTTATTCCGCTGACAATTCTTTCCAGTTTTAAATCATTTGAGCTCAATTTCTTCGCCAGTAGCCTAATCAGGTTTTATGAATCTCCAATAATTCTGGCATGCTCAATTCCTTGTTTTCTAAGCTTCCTTAGTCCTTGTAACAAGGCCAATGCTTCAGCTTGATTGTTAGTTGTATGTCCGATCCCCCATGCGTATCTATACTCCGATGTTTCTTCAGAATTCCGAATGATTCCTCCTCTTCCAGCCTTCCCTGGATTCCCTTTGGCTGCACCATCGAAGAAGAGAGTATGAGTTTTACTGCTCTTCCTCCAATTAATGAAATTATTTCCATTTAGTATGATTTTCCATCCTTCCATTTGATTTGATGATCCTTCATAAACTGAGGGTTTCAAGCCCAGTTGAATTCCTCACTCTTTTTCATCCTGGTTTAGAGATCTAATCTCATTCATGTCCATATTTAATTGTAAGAGCTCTTTTAAAAGACTTTTTGATTTTGACCAAACCTGCTTTGGTTTCAAGGCTTTCTGATTAAAAATGCGAGAGTTTCTCTCAAGCCAAATTCCCCAGCAAATAAACGTTGGGATTGCCATCCATCCCAGCTTGGACCAGTGTTTGGGGGACAGTGATTTGGGGTATAATGAATTCCAATTTTCAAAAAGTGAATTGACAGTAAAGGGCATAACAATATTGGTATTCCATATTTCTAACGCTTCATTCCAAATTTATTTTGCAAACTGACACTCCAAGAATAGATGTATTGAGTTTTCATCGTTGTTTTGGCAGAGAGGGCATCGGAATGGCCCATAAAAACCTCTTTTTTGGAGTTTTTGTCCACTTAGTATGTTGTTATGCCCCAGTGTCCAAGCGAATAGATCAATCTTGGGAATGCTTTTTTCTTTCCAAATTCCATCCCAAACTGCTGGATTAGAAGGGATGTTTGGGATAGCCTTGAGAAGTTTGTATCCTTGAGCAACAATGTACGATCCAGTTTTGGTGCCCCAACTTCTTTATCCTTCTTCCTTGCATCAATGGGTACTTTCCCAATTAGCAGGTTCTTCAGATTATCCCAGGATTGTAGCATATTTGAATGGATTTCCAGATTTTTCCAGCTTGTCCAAATATTATTGGACCATTCTGAGATTTCCCGTAGTGTTGTAATTCCTTCTCTTGTAATCCAAATCCTTAATTTTCTCAATTCAATCGCGTTGGCTAATGCTTCACCCTCCATAATTCTATCTTCCCGCAGCTTTATGTTTTTCCCATTTCCAAGGACCCAAAATAGATTTTCTTGGATCAGGGGAAGAGCATGTTTACACAGAGTATAAATCAAAGAGCCAATACGAGGTTCCAGTGGGTTATCTAAACTTCTCAACCTTGTATATTGAAAGTATTTCTTCCAGATGACTTTCTGAGCCCATCCCGGGTTTGTCGAGACTTGTCTCCATAGTATTTTAGCACCCAATGCCAGATTTTGGGCTTTCAGGTCCTTTATTTGAAGTCCACCTTCCATGATTGGTTTCGTTACTTTGTCCCAGCTAACTAGTGCTATATTTTTTTTTCCTCCATTCCAGAGAAAGGCTCTAGTTAGCTTCTCTATCTTACGAAGAATTCCAATCGTAGCAAGAAGGAGAGAGCATTGATAGGTTGACAGGCTACTCAAAATTGACTTGATCAATACCAGTTTACCTGCCAGATTTAGCCAATTAGTCCCCCAATATTGCAATTTTTGTTTGAACTTGTCGATTAATGGAAGCCAATCTATACCCTGTGGGGATTTCAGAGACATTGGTAGTCCTAGATATTTAAAAGAGGTCCACTGTGAAGTTCTGTTGAATCCAAAAATTCTGGTAATGGCGCTGAGCTCCAGACCTGTAACATTCCAGCAATAAATTTGGCACTTACCTTTATTAATCATACTTCTTGATTCGCTGAAGTATTGATCTAAGTCAGTTTTGAATTTTCTTGTGATTAACTTACAACTCTTGCAATTTTAAGTCCCATAATATCTTGATCAAGGCGTCGGTTTTATAAAAGGTAGCTTAACACAGAGGCTTGAATTACAAAGAGTAGAGGTGAGAGGGGTCATCCTTGTCTAATCCCTCAGGATGCTTTGAAGAAATCCGTTGCTCTGTTGTTCACAAGCGGGGATATCCAAGGTTCCGCAATACAGGCCTTGATCCATCTTATAAATCAGGCATCGAAACCGAACTTTATCATAATTTCAAACAGAAATCCATGCCTCACTCTGTCGAATGCATTTTCTATGTCAAGCTTCACCACCATACCTTTTTTCTTTTCTCTGAAAACTGGAATGTATCGCTTCCTGTACAATTATTAAGTTATCTATGATTTTCCTTCCTTTAACAAAGCCACCTTGGTTTTCAGGAATCAAGTTTGGAAAAATAAGTTTTAGCCAATTCAAAATTACTTAAGTGATCAGTTTGTAACCTATGTTACAGACAGAGATCGGTCTGAACCTGTCAAACGATCTCGCTCCCTTTTCTTCTGGAATAATAGCTAGAAAAGCGGAATTCGTGCTTCCTCCTAGTTTTGTGACCATTTTGGGATTTCAGCACCATTTTATGAAGATCTTTTTTAACTATTTGCCAGTAAATTTTGATGAAGTGAACCATGAATCCATCAGGTCCAGGAGTTTTGTCGGGGCCCATTGTCTAAAGAGCCTCCTTAATTTCCTTTCTACTGACCGATGCAACAAGATTTTGATTCATTTGATTTGTTACCTTGTCCGGAACCAGATCTGTCATACTTGAGCTATTCCTGATATCTTATTCTTCGGTGTATAGTAATTTGAAATGCTGATGAGCAGCCTTTTTTATGCTAGTAAAATCAGTTATGCTTTGAGTTCCATCCGAGATCTCATAATTGAATTGAAATTTCTTCTGGCTTGCGCTTGTTTATGGAAGAAAGAGGTGTTCCTATCTCCAGCATGCAGCCAAAGACTTCGAGATTTTTGTCTCCAAAACTCCTCTTCTTGAAGACAGGCTTTGATTAGAGTTGCTTGAAGACCCTCTTCCAAACTCAAATTTTCCTTTGTGATTTCTATGTTTTCCATATTTAATTGGTGCATTTCCAGATTTTTCTGGGCTGTCCTTCTTTCTACAGTAGGGGAGGTTAAACCTTTGGCCCAATTATTTAGTTCTCTTTTAACTCTTCTCAGTTTCTCTTCCCATACAAAGAAAGGAGAGCCAGTAACTGGCAACTTCCACACCTTTTCCACCTGATTTAGAAAGTTTTCCTGCATCACCCAGAGTGAACTGAATCTAAAGGGAATGGGGCCTAAATTTTTTTGTTCTTTTAGTTCTAGTTTTATGGGTTTATGATCTGAATCACTTGAGGGTAGAATGTCAAAGCTTGCATCTAATCCTCGCAGCAGAAAGGTGCTTTGGATGAGAAACCGATCTAACCTTGCAGCTATGTGGCCAGGGCTCGTTCTCCGGTTAGTCCAGGTGTATTTTCCTTTTCTTGGATTGATGTCTTACAAGTCCCAGTCCTGGATTATTTCCTCCACCCATTTCCTAGCAGGATACCTCACAATGTTTCTACCACTCTTTTCAGCTTGACTTAGAGTTAGATTTAAATCTCCAACACTTCTTTTTTTCCCCATAATTAACTGCAGCATAAATATTAAAAAGACTTACAATTTCTTTTGAGTCTTGATGGAGAAATTGTATGAAGATCCGGTGAGTATTTTTCCTTTCTTGAATTTTCACCAAGCTAGTTTCATTCCACATAATTCCCAATCCTCCTGAGGCTCCCCTGTATGAGACTGCTTATCCAGCCCCTTTATTCCAAAAATTCTTGCTACTTTGGAGGAAGTCTTTTTCCTCCATTTTTGTCTCCTTGATGAGAAGAATGTCGGTATTTTCTATTCTAGTCAATCTCTTCATTGCTCCTTCTTTCCACTTGCTATCAAGCCCTCTACAGTTCCAGGAAACAATCTTCATCACTTGATTTTTTGGATCGATAGGTATCCTTTACGGCCCTGACCTTGATTTCTAGTTACCTTTTGGTTTCTTGCCAGCATTTTTTCTAAAGTCGGTTCGCTTCCTTGTAGTTTGTCCTTGTATGTTTCTTGTTCCCTCCTTTCATGGGTCATTTTCCTTCCTCTAGTAGGTCTTCTGGGTGTGTATTGGGAGTCTCCTATTTCCCCTTCCTCCCCAGATTCCTCTGATTATTGATATAATTCCTGAGGGTTAGTATCTGATTTTTTTTGTGAATCTTCCTTCGGATCCCCCCTCATTGGATATGGGGGGTTTCTGTGCTCTGGTAAGATCTTTGGATCCCCTTCCTAACCCTCCTCTTGTTTCGATCCCAAAATTGCAAAACTGTTCTCATGATATTTTGACTTTTCCTTAGTTGTGCTTGAGTTCCCTGGATTTGTTTGATGTGCTTTCTCTTTCCCCCCTCCCTAATTTTTTACTCTTGTTTTGGTATTGTTTCTAGACTTCTTGATTAATTCCCATCCTTCCTCTTTCTCTTTTTCAGGAGCTACTCTTTTTGGGAAGCTCTTGGAAAAATGTCCATACTCATGGCACCCTCTGCATTTAAACGGGAGTTGTTTGTAATCTAGTTTATGCACGTGTGACCAGTTTCCAACCGTGAGTTTGATGGCCTCAGGTAACCCTATTTCCAAATCAACTTCCAACATATTAGAGCACAATCATATTGCTCCTTGGTATTTTCCCGATCTATGAATTTTTCAAATGTATTCCCTTTGTACTGCAAGGATTCCCAGTTCCAGCAGTGAACTGGCAAGTTCGGAAGTCTCACCCAAAATGGAACTATTGTTGGGATGTCCTCCAAAGGGTCGAAGTCTGGATTCCATATGTTTAGATAAAGGCCTTGTGGACCCATAAAGTAGGGTCCATTTCTGAATATTAGATCCTTGTCTTCTTTTGAGATGAACTTGAACAGGAAGAAACCACGGCCCAAGAAATATGAGGTTACGTTGTTTGAGATAAGAGGTCTCAAGTTTTTATGAACCTAGTCTTCAGTAGATTTAGGGGAGGGCCAAAAACCTGTAAACTGCCCTACCAGAGCTCTTTCTACGAGAGATAGCGCTGCTCTCATTGGGCCATCCAGGGGGAGGGCCACTGTCGGTATTTCATCCAAACTCTTGACGAATTTTGAGAGATCTTGCATCTTCCTTTTCGGTTGGGAAGTTATTAATCTCTTGAACGCTTCAACTTCAAGCGGAAGCGATGGTGGTAGAGAGGTAGCTCCATTATCTTCCATGTCTTCTTTAGATCCTGATTTCTCAACGATCAAGTCAGTAATCCGATCGATGTAATGCATGTCAAGCCGTAGAACCAATCTTCTGTCCTACAGATGGAGCCACTCCATCCTAATCGTTGGCTCCTTCCAATGCCTCCTCCACTAGCTGATCAAAATCCCCTGTTGCACTGATCACTACAAGAAAAATCCTAACTCTTATCTAATCCCCAGGCACTCCAGAATGGGGCCCGATTGAGGCCAACAGGAAGCCCGTTGGGTGCCCTCTGTAGCCCACAGGAAGCCCACGGGATCCTTCCTCGAATCCTCCGCACAACTGCTACAGTTAGCATAGCCGAGACATTCGCTACCCAAATTTACCACGGTACTTTCTCAACCTATTATAGAGATATTTATGGATACTTAAGGATTATAAAATATATTATAAATATATGCTCTAGTTGAAGTTTAGCTAAAATGATATAATTTTTAAGTATGATATAAAGGTTTTTAAAATATATTATAAATATATTCTCCTTCTCAATTACTAGGTTGAAGTTTAGATAAAATAAATTAATTTTTAAGTATGATATAAATTTTATAAAGGTTTTGTAAAATTTAAGTATTAAATTAAATATTTAAATTTAAAAAAAATGAATTTTAGAAATATTAATTTCTATTTAATGATTAGCTAAAATAGTTATGTAACTAATTTAATCTAGGTTTATATCTAATTGTAACCTAAAATAAAAACAAAAATATTAAACATTTTTCATGTATTCTTTTTAATTAACTATTATAAATTTGAATTATTTCCATTAATGTTTACTGTCATATAAATAACTATACAATAAGTGAAAATAAAATCGAGTATACACTCAGTAAAAAATAAGAATGAATGTTTTATACATAATACAAAAAAACACAACATACTTTTACAAACATCACTTAAATACATATAAAACAATATAATATAAAAATAAAGTTTATAATTTGTAACTAATTATAGCAACAAATCTTTCTTGATAAAAAACTTTTAACTATACCACAATAACAATACCCAAAAATTGACTAAACTTTAACAATATCATATCTAAGGATATTTTGTTTTCTCATTGCATAAGATTCTATCAAACACAAAGCACTTCTGTGTATAGAAATATGCTTATAAACATTTTTCTTCCTTATATAAAGGAAAAACATATTTCTAAATATAGCATCTCTTTGCCACATTATTTTAAAGATTTCTTAATATTTTCTATTACATTAATGGTGATATAAAATATGAAAAGTAGGCTTTTTTATGTGTAATTTTTTGTTTTTATTTTTTTTTTTAAGTTCACAATTTAAAAAAAACAAAAACAATAAGAAAAAATAAATTTGTATATAAAATCAGTATTAGAGTGCAAAGCAATTGATAAAAGGTAATGATTTTAAAAAATAATAATAAGAAATAAATTTGTATATATAATTAGAATTTATATGCTAACTCTCAAACTTTTTAATCATTGGTAGTCAACCTTTTTTTTCAGAGAAAAAAACTATAACTTGTTATTTTCAATAGGAAAATGTTACAGCAATTGATCAAAATCACATAGTCCATCTTAACATCCCAGGATAAGAATCCTCTAAAATGGGCGTTGAAAACAGTCATCTAAAACAAAACAGAAAGGAGGTAAAGAAACCATAACCAATGACATAAGTATCCGAGCATATGCCACAACAGCAAGTCCTTAATCGACAAATTTACAATGCAAAATGACCAGAGGTCCACATCCATTATACAGCCCACATAGTTCCATGGTCAACAACAATGTTGTCCAAAAATTCAGCAAAATGCAAATACATGTCCATAGGGCCAATAACATCCTTGGATAATCGATATGCCTCCATATTTGCTTCCCAATAGATATGCTTACAACAGATTTGAGCGAAGGAGGTCATTAAGCGTTCCACATCCTTAAGCTAAGGCTCCAGCATCATGACATCAATTTTACACTTTCGATTGATCCAATTAGTGATAACCTGAGAGTCTCCAAATATGGAGAAAGTAATATAACCCCTCATAGATGAAAACCATAGGAGGCATCAACCAACCTACTAATGTGCCATATCCACTAAATTATTAAGTTCTTAACTATTATGGTTTACTAACCTATTAACTCTTTAACTATTACTTAACCACTAACCTAACTCAGTAATCATAAATCCTTTAAAAATAAATTTATTATTATTATTATTTTTTCATTTATTTTTCAAAAAACAAATATTTACTAGCTTGATAGAATCATGTTGTTTCTGATTTTTAGGTAATCCAGTAATAAAATCTATGCTGATCACTTCCCATTTCCAACTTGGTATCGGTAACGGTTGCAACAATCCAGCAGGATGTTGGTGTTCAACCTTCACTTTTTGACAATCCAAACATTTAGCTATGTACTCTGCTACTTCATCCTTCATTCTGGGCCAATAGTATTCTTTTCTTAACATAGTAATGGTCTTTTGATAACCTGGATGACTAGAATAATGACTTTTATGCATCTCATTTAATATCAGAAATTTTATTTATGGTATGTCTGGTACATACAATCTGTTTTTATATAGTAATAATCCATTATCCTTCATGCTGTAATCTGCCATAAAATTTTCAAAAGTGTTGTTTGCTGTCTTTTTCTTCATTTTTCTGTATTATTCATCTGTTTCACTCTTTTCAAGAATCTGGTTTTCCAAATCAGTTGAATAAGTACTGATGGCTGAAATAAAATTCAGTTTTGCCTTACGACTCAAAGCATATGCAACCTTATTCTCCTTTCCTTTAATATGTTGAATTTCGAAATCATACTCACTTAATAAAGTTAACCATCTGGCTTGTCTAGCGTTCAGGTTTGTATGATCTAATAAATATTTCAGACCCATGTTATCTGTTAATAACGTAAATTTTCTACCAATAAGGTGGTGATGCCACATTTTTAAGGCATGAATAACTGCTAATAACTCTAAATCATAGGTAGAGTAGTTTTTTTCATGTACTTTCAGCTTTCTAGATTCATATGCCACCACATACCCTTCCTGTGTCAGGACTCCACCGAGTCCATCATTGCATGTGTTTGTACAAACTACAAAATCCATGTTAGGGTCTGCTATCCTCAAGATAGGTGTTGTCGTCAATAATTCCTTTAATTTCTTAAAACTGTCAAAACATTTATGATCCCACACAAATTTCTTCCCTTTCTTCTGCAAGGAAGTTATGGGGTTGGCAATTCTTGAAAAATTTTCTATAAATTTTCTGTAATATCCAGTAATGCCCATAAATGATCTTACATCTGACACATCCTTAGGAAACGGCCAATCATTTATGGCCCTTATCTTGTCGGGGTCAACCGAGATTCCTTCTTTCGAAATTATGTGTCCTAGATATTGAATTTTGTCTTTGTGAAAGTCACACTTACTAAACTTAGCGTATAGTTGATGATCTCTCAGAACTTGTAAGATAATACGTAAATGTTCATCATGCTCTTCTTTACTTTTTGAATACACTAAAATGTCGTCTATAAACACAACAACAAACTTGTCTAAGTATTTGTGCAAAATATTATTCATCAAACACATAAATACAGCCGGGGCATTAGTCAAGCCAAATGGCATGACTACGAACTCGTAATGTCCATACCGAGTTCTGAAAGTTGTCTTGAAAATATCTTCATCCTTAACCCGTACTTGATGATATCCTGATCTTAGATCAATCTTTGAAAATATCGTTGCTCCACGCAGCTAATCAAATAGATCGTCTATGCGAGCAACGGATACCGATTCTTGATCGTCATCTTATTAAGCTGACGATAATCTATGCACAGCCTTAGGGTTCCATCTTTCTTCTTAACAAAGATGACAGGTGCTCCCCAAGGAGACACACTGGGTCTAATATACTTTTTATCAATAAGCTCCTTCAGCTGTGATTTTAATTCGTTTAATTCCAGTATGTTCATTATGTATGGAGCTTTTGAATTTGGTACTGCTCCTGGTATTAAGTCGATGGTAAAATCTAAATCTCTTTTAGGAGGTAATCCTGGAATCTCCTCAAGAAATACATCCTTAAAATCCTTTAGGACATGTATGTCCTCTAATTTTTGTTTGTCCTCTTTACCAATAACCTCATCATTTACTACGTTTACTGCAAACAACTGGCATCCTTTCCTAACTGCTCTCTTAACTTGCAAGGCTGACATCTGTCTAAGGGTTACCTTCGTTGGGATGCCTTTTATTTCTACAGTTTTTCCTTCTTCATTTAAACATGTAAAACTTTTTCCGTAATAGTCCAGAATGACATGATGGGCTTCTAACCAGTCCATCCCAACTATAATATCATAAGATCCTAAAGGTAGAATATTCAACTTGATTTGTATTTGTAAATGATTCATGGATAAAGTACAACTTTCTATAAAATCTGATACTTTTCTCTTTGTTCCAGTTGTTAGTCTAACTAGCCAAGTTTTACTAAACTTTTCTGTTTTCAAATTAAGACTTTCCACAATATCTGGTGATATATAACTTAAGCTTGCACCTGGGTCAATAAAAACAGTAACAGGATGATTTTGTATGATACCTTCAATCTCTACCATAGAGATTTGATGATCTGCTTGCCTATTGTCGAGTGTTGCATTAATTATGGGCATCTCCCTTGCCACGTCTCCAACAGTAGGTTCGGTCTGAATAGAATTGATGTTGTTAATCTTTCGCTTCCTCAAAGGACATTCTAATGTGTAATGAAGACCTTGGCATTCAAAACATTTGATAGGTGCCTTTGGCTCATTAGTTATAGTATTATTAGGTGCATTTCTGGGTGCTGTAGAATTCTGCTGTAAATTGTTTCTGGAATTGTTCCCTTGATAATTTCGATTCTGAAAATTCTTCCTTTGGAATCTGGAATTTCCATTGAATCTGAAATTTTTCTTTTTCTGCTCAAAATTGTTGGGCTTATGATTTTTCCAGTTTGACATTCCTTCTCTTTTCCGATTTGTGTCATAACAGAAAATTGCCTTTCTCATAGCCTCTTCCAATGTTTTAGGACTATCATACTCGATTCTGTCCTTAATGTTGAAAGGTAAACAGCTCAAGTATCTTTGAATTTTTGGTTTTTCTTCTATAAGGTATGGCACATATCTCAGTAAGTTCAGAAATTTACTGTTCATTTCCTTCATGTTCATACCTCCCAACTTCAAATCGTAGAACTCTTTGGATTTTTCTTCATAGTACTGTTCAAATAAATACTTCTTTTTAAAATATCGTTTAAAATCCCTCCAACTTACATCTTTATCTTTGATGCCCTTTACTCTTTTGATGTCTTGCCACCAAATATCCGCTTTTCCGGTCAAGTTATATATAGCCATTTTTGCCTTCGAAAACTATGAATAGTTATAGATCTGGAAGTATTTCTTCATACCAAACAGCCAAGCTTCAGTTGTCTCGCCCTTCTCAGTTTCTCCATTGAAAGTTGGAGGTATAATCTTTTTTAACTCTCCAGAAATATGCTCATACTCCTTATGATTTTTCCTTCTGGGTTTGGAATCTCCTTCACTGTTATCACTGGTGTTACGTTTCCTTTTGCGTACCTCAATAGCATCTTCTGATGAGGTTGAGCTGTCTTTCACCTCACTGGTTTTCATGTTCTAATTTTTATTAGCATGAGGCAGATCCTCAACTTTGGAGATATCTTCATTATCTCTTTCTTGCTCCTCAGTCGGGCACTGTTCAAACAGCACTTGATTTAATTGTTCTTGTGCCTACAAAATTATTTCATTGCCTTTTTTCACAGATCTGATTTCTGCCTTTAATTCATGAAAAGCACGTAACAATTCTGACGAACTATTATTTAGTTCACCATAACCTTCTTCTACATAGTGTTGTCCCGAACTGTGGTTGTTTGGCTGAAATCTGTCGTCTATATGATCAGCTGAATTCTCCATACCTGTAGCTTAAAAATAATTTCTGGATAACATCATAATTAAAATTCAAATTAGTAAAGTTTTCTGCTGTATAAAATTTTCTGCTACGTGTTCTTGGACCTCTTTCAGGCCTAGAGTTCGAACATGAGCTCTGATACCACATGTAACATCCTGAATTTTCATAAAAATTTAAAATTTTTGAAAACGACATTAAATACAAAATTTATAGATGCGGAAATAATAATTGTTTGATTATGACAATTTTAATTAAAAGTCGTTAGTACTAAATGTAAATTAAATTTTCAGCTTTAACAGCATGGTGATAAAGACAAACTTTAACACATTAATTACGACATGATTATGGTAATAGACGAACTAACAGGTCATTAATGTGATGTGATACTTTTTCTAGAAGAGATACTAACAGTTTGATTTTTTATGAACAAGGGTATCCTACGAGGTACCCTGGAGTTCACTTAGCTGCAACGCTAATGCATTTGAATATTCTAATGTGCAGACGACAGGTAAGAGATTCAAAAACTACATAGTTCAAAAGTATGTGTGTAAAACAATTCAACGTCAAATAGATATGTTGTGAATTCTTTTGCGAAAATAAGTATCTTCAAGTATGAATGTCTAGTGCTGCTTACTGGTCTTTCAACGCTGTCTTACAACTCCATTATGATTTCAAAATGCCGTTTATTAACATCATCGGGCTGGTAGAATAGTCGCTGAAATCAGCATCGTTGTAATGGTTGGCTCTATCGTCGTCTTAAGATAATAAATACTTGTAAAGTATTAGCGTCGTGATTGTATTTCTAACCATCATATGCGTTGTGATAAGAGTTAGGGTATGGAGTTTAAGACCATAGCTTAGTTTTTATACTAGTTACAAATCAATGGTCTTGTTGGAAATTCACATGTGTAAACTCCTACATTATTTGATTTTTGTACATAGAAGAATAGAAACTATGGTTATTATACTAACCATATAATCTTTATAGATTGTCATCCTATATAATAATTTATGATTTCAAATGTTATGGAATCGAGACTTAATATGTATGTGGCTAAACTTAAGCCTTAATATTGAAATATTACAACTCTAAGTCGAATTGTAATTATAGTGTGAGAACTAATGTCCACTATACGATTTTAACAATAAAGTTTTTGAATTTCTAAAATCCAATTGTGAATTATATCGTTTGTTTTGATTGCACTGACATGCATTTATGTCGACAGGGTGGCGAGTTGACAGTCATTTAAAATGACATACCCCTGAGCTATCGTGGAGATCGTAACTTGATGTTGCATTAAAGCTTGAATTGAAACTCCGGGTGACAAGGATTTACCAACAATCCACGTAATATGAAATCGATGTAATCGTTTCTACAATTGTCACTGTGTAATGGTTATGTGTTTTGAAACACCTCCGAACTGGATGTTGATCGATCCTCCGTGAGCCCAAGTGGCATGGCCGTGCATGTGAAATGATAGAGCAATAAATGCAAGGGTTGTTCGACCCAATGCAATATTGTTGGCACTCTTATGAACATTGGATGTAATGAATGTGGATCGTCCGATGCAACCCTAAATTTTGTCGTCGCTTTTGGTTAATGAGATTTGAATGTGGTTCAATGTTCTATTGTTTTGGTCTGTGTGGCCGACAGGCTGCTGAAATCTAGGGTTAGAAAACTTGTAAGAGGTTCGACCCCGAGACCTGTAGATAGGACTAAAGTTGCAGGTTCTATTCTACTGTGATGGCATTACATTAAAAGACTGGGTCTCTGGTTTGAGTTGTTATTGAATCGATGGTTTCAAGCTCTTCGTTTTTGAGTTTGTATGAAACACACCAAGCTGTAAAATGATATAAGTTCCCTCGTCTTCGTTTGCAACAGAGATCTCGCCGTCTTTCTGGTGAATGCAAAGAACTTGGTCTTCGTTTGTGAAGGTAAGCGTCCTCGAAAGAATAGTGATTCTCTTATTACATTTCAACTTTCAGTTTTAAAATGTAACAGTTGTTTAATTCTAAGATAATGTTTTGTCAGTTGCAGGGTCCGAAGACCGACTTGCAAGGGTTTGGAAAAGAAAAGCGAGCTTCCATTCCTGGTAAGCTCCGGGTCTCAAACCCTCGTAGGTGCCTTTCGACTTTGGTTGATGTGTTTTCAAGAGGATGAGTAATCAGTGTTTCACCATGCCTCGGCGTCGTCTGTCGGTTGAAAATTTTTGAAAACCCCTTGTTATTCAAAAGATGTTTGAACAGGGATACAGCCTTCGTTTGTTTGTATGATATTGGGTCTTAAACTTTTGATGATTAGCTTTGTCGAACTGGGAGTCATGCTACTTGTTAATGCCGAGGTTATTTTTGGATTTCTTTAAAATGTTTAAACTTATAAATGAACCCTGTGCGATTTTTGGTTTGGAAATATGTTGTAATCTTATGTTTTTATGGAATCATTGATTTCCCTTCCTGGAGTTGGAATTTGTATTGGTTCAAACCTTGAGCACGACCCGCGGGTCTATGTTATTAGAAAATAGATAGAGCCGAGGCTCGTCTAACTATAGATACCATGTTTTCTTCTCGGCAATGAAAAATATATATGCTAAATCATTCTATGTTATACGTTGATTTCTGTATGTTGGTATCGTGACTTTCGAGCTAGGTTAGAGTCTATATGGTTGTCGAATGATAACTCTGTAATGTGATGATGAAATGGTTTTTATTTCGTTTATGAAGGAAATGAACAGGGCCATGCCCAGGTTCTAGTTTTCGTCTTTGAAAATGATAGATATGAGTTATAAGTAAACTTCCGAATAACCCTTATTTGTAGCTAGGGTTTGTACTGTAACTTAAAGGTGGATATGATATGTGTTTTATGATACCGTGGATAATGATAATAAATATCTAAAACAAATGTAATCTAAAGTTTTACAGTTGATACGATGCTATGTGTTAATGCTATATGCATTTCGTAATATAATGGAAATTACAACACTCAGATTGAATAATACATGCAATTTGTAAAGTAAAGAGATAAGTGTAAACAATATAGGTTTTACAATTCCTTTGTTTTCAGTTCTGATAATACTAATATGATTATAGGAAATTATTCCAGAACTTTAAAATGCATTGATTTCCTATGGAAATAATAGGGATAGGAAAAACACAATGAAATTGTACAGTAAATAATCTATATTTGTTTTCCATGAAAACAATGGAATATTTTACATTGTAATAGATACTGTATAGTAATTACTACTGTTAATTATAGGAAAGAAAATGAAAACACAATTCAACCACTGCACTTGTCTATTCGAATCAATGGCAGTTTCCTATCTTCTGATCTATTCTTAATTTGCTTATCTACACTAGAGTACAATGCATAAAACAACATGTGGAAAAATGTAGATACTGGTTCATCAATTCAAATCATCATTGAAACTTTAACATGCAAACTTTCAAACGGAATCAGAACACATTTTTTCTTCAAAACAGAGATTTAATAAAGGAATTAAAATAGGAGATAATGAAACCTGGAATAGTTCTGTAGGGCAACAAACAGCCCAAGAAGACTGTTCCACCCAACCAATTCCTGAAGACAGTCAAGTACTTGCCTTAAGACCTCCGAGCCTATTCACTGAACCACCAGGAGGAAGAAACTTAGGAATTTAGGATCTCTTCTTGCAGTAGCAAATAACTTCTAAATCTTCAATAGCTAGCATTCCAAAGGACCTGCTCTAGCACCTCTGGTTCTTCTTAGCAAAATACAGACTTATGATTGCACTCACAGCTAGCCTCCCTATTCGAATCTCTTAGTGATCATCTGATGCACATGAGGAAATATTCTACATAAATATTGTGTAAGAGATGCCTGCTCAATTTGAATTTTCCTTATGTAGGCTGCCTAGGCCTTTTCAGTTGTTACTGGGTCATTAAATGAGCTGCCTGCTCACTCCCTCCACCTGGGGGGATAATGCCACATTTTTAGGGGTAGTTGTCCCATAACCAACAGCTAGTGGTGTGATGCAATTGCTGCCATCTGTCCCATACCTTCCAATAGCTTCCATTCCTCCTAGTGGGTCAGTGAACACTCATTTAACAGTCCCCTTGGGTGTTTGTCTCCTAATTAATAAATTTAAATAATAAGAATCAGTAATTACATTCATCCTTGATCAAAACTGATCATAATTACAAAACTTTGTAATTAAATTTAACATAAAGTATTTTGCAAAATAAAATAATAATTTCTTAAATTTGGGTAGGTGACATAAAGTGTATGCCAATGTTCAAAATTTATATAGAGTTTTCATGTTAAATTTTAAGGTTATGGATCACAAAATTTATAACGTTGTTTTGTTATTTAAAATTTTAGTTTATGGGAAAAAATTTAGAAGCAGTTAATAGTGTTAACAAGAATAAAGTTCTTATTTATGTCAGAGGCAAGCCTTGTCACATGTGGATAAAGTATATGCATATAATCTCAGTCCTTAATTATAATGATAAGGAGGTTTTCTTCTAGTTGTCTCACATTATGTCTCAAGTGAAGTTGCATGTGAGATGCATAAGAATTAATATTCTTCAATAAGCATCGGAAGCTCAAGTCGAGATGGACATTTGTTTGGCGGTGTAATGTCTCATCATGGTTAGTATAGTCTTTTCATAGCTAGTATAGTTTTGTGACATTTGAAGAGGGTGATTTTTTTAATGTTTTTTTTGTATGTCATACTTATATGTTATGAATCTAGATGGGTTATTTGACTAGTGAACATTGATATATATATATGAATATATTGTATACATGGTTGTATCCTTGCTTATGGGTGATTATATCTATGATTAGATGTACTAGACCAATATAAATAAAGAACATGTTATATGTATGTTTATTTTTCTGCATCTGGTTAATGACGGATTATGATATATGATTGTCACATATGGATAATCATTGTTGTGTGAAATAGATAGTTTATTATGATCTTGTTGATGATATATAATTTATATGATTATGTATGCTTAGCCTTGTAATGAGCAAGATTTGGCAGGGAACTTAGTTACTTTCCAACAAGAATGCTTAGATCAGAGATGGTTGTGGAAGCCATTTTGTTAGAGAAAAAATTACTAAGGAGGTCATGTACACATTCAGGTAAAATGTGATTAAGTTAATTCATTATGAATTTTAATCGATGCTCTTAATCTATGAGGTATGGTATGTGCAGGTCTAGGGAAATAAGACCTTACCAACAAGATCATCAAATGGGTATAAACTCACAATTGGTACCCTAAGGGAAATGTGGAGTTTCGAGGCAGAATAGATGAGAAATCATGGAGGGCAGGACATGGAGTCCTTAATCCATGAGAGTATAAGACACAAAGTCTTAGGTTGATGGAAAAGATTAAGGTGCGAAGTCCTTAAACTTTGAAAGATCAAGGCGTAGAGTCTTGGATCTTCATTAGTGCATGGAGCCCTGCATCTACTAGGACGTGGAGTCCTAATTACAAGGCAAGGGAGTGGAGTATTAATAAGTCTAGAGAGGTGCATAAATCCCATTCTTCAACGGAAAAACAACACTCAAGGGATTAAATCAACCAAGTAAGCCCACCTAAGTTAAACCTTGAATTAATTTAACTCCAAAATTTATCCACTTTCGAGGGGCTTTTTAACTTCAATATTATTTCAATAAAAAAGGTGAAATATTTAATTATGAATCATAAATACTATGAATTTACCTAAAAATGACACATGGGTGTGTGTGAATATTGAGATAATTAATCAATTAACTAAAAATAAAAATGTGGGATGGCCACCTCAGGGGAGGGTGGTGAATAATACAAAATATTTCAATTTATAAAAAAATAAAAATAAAAACAAAAAAAAGGATGAGAAGGTGAAGTGTCACCCCTCTCAAAGCTATAAATACAAGGACTCCCGTGGTATGGGGGGAGGGGAGAGCAACTAAATGCTATTGAAATGGCTCTGGAATTTATGAACTAGATATCTAGGTTAGCTTAGCCGATTGATTTAGACTTGAGTGGTGTTGAGAGGAAGAGAAAATTATCTTCCTAAGATTATGTGTGATCTCTCTATTGTTGCATTGTGTACTATTGTGAGCTAATATAGCTCGAGGGTTTGAGGGAGAGAAGTTCTCATTGGATAAGGTTGGGGGAAAAACCTGTTGATCTTTGGAGTTGGCAAGTGGATTTGTTCGAGAGAGAGCAAATTAGTTGAGTTTAGGTATAATTTTCAATTTGTTGAATTTGATGCATTGTGTTATTCATCTATTTGAAATAATTTATGATTTCCTTAATGTTGGAATATGTAACGATGAGTTGTGTGGGATTGTAGGTGAAATATCATTAAAAGACATAAATAACTCTAATATTATAAAAGAGAGTTATCCCACATGCTTCGTGTGATAAAATCTCTTATAACCATTCTTTATTTAAGAGAGGTGGAAAGCTATTTATCCCACATGTGTTATGGGATGTAAATATTCCATATCTATAGCTATATAATAGAGGTGAAGGAGACCCCTTTGGGTATGTTGTGACACGCAAGTGTTGTGTATGTCATTTGTACACACATATTGTGGAAACACACATCATTATGACATGAAGTGTAGGTGGAGTATCATGTGATGCATATGTGAGAATGCCATGTATTGTAAGTTGGAGATTTTTGAAAAATAAGAAAACCTACCTTTCCTGTGGATGTTTCTCCATTTAGGGTTTTACCATGTATATCTAGTGTATCGTTATTTTCTCTTGTCCCTTGTTTCTTACATGATTATTTGTTGCTTGAATGGATAGAAGGATAGAATAGTCAATTCTTGCTTTCCGTGTTAGCAACATATTGTTGTATGTTCATGCATATTCTCAACATTCTAACATGGTACCAAAGTTAGTTGTTATGTTCTACCTTCTTTGGTAAAATTTTGAATTTTTTTTTACAAGCAACATTTTCTTCAAGAGCACTCCATATTTAGTAGATTTGTCATCCAATTTACCAAACCCTTGTGATCATTCTCTAGATATGGACATTTGCTACAAGTTTGAGAATTTTTCTTCAAAACCTAACCCTCACCATTTATTTTTCATATTTTTTCAAGTTTTTCTTGTAGATCTAAGTTGAAATACCTTGCATACTAATCTGATATCAAGGATCTATAGTTTTTGTAGTAGATCTGGTTTGTTTTCGGCTCTAGTTGTGTTTTGTTGCAGGTTTCCGTACGGTATAATGACTAGTTCACAACTTTCCTATTTTTTTATAGGTTTTCAGCAATTTAAGGTAGAAACGCACCTTTTGGTATGAAGAAGCGCATGTTCGTGCTTTTCCTTAAGTAAAACCACATGTCACTCGCGAATGTTATGTACAGCGTGTGCATCTTTTCAGCATATTTTTTTACGAATCCAAATCTCTATTCTCTATTTATGTTATAGGTTTGCAGATCTGTCTATTAGTTGTTGTTAGGCTTTGATATTTGTGAGAAATTATGGTTTATCCATTGTTCTCTTAGCATTCTTGTCGTTGGGGTCTTGTAATTTTGCATTAGGATTTAGTTTCTTAGTTTATACACAATGTTTCTAGAGGTTGCCTCTTGTTCATGTTTTACTTGTCTCTAACCTTCGTGTAGAAGATGTTTTGACATTTTTAGGGGCATGTATATCTAGCATTTTATCATGGCGACAACAAGGAACCACCTATGCTTAAGGCTTACTTGCTTAATGGCTATATTTTTCATATATAAGTGATATTGTTGTTTTTTATTATCATATTTTGTTCAATATTCTAACATGGGATCATGGGATCAACCCATCACTCTTCTAATGATGATGCCTCTAACATGGTATCATATTTTTCTCAATATTTATGATGTTGCTAACCCTTGTTTGTGTGTGTAAAAGCAATTTCATTTTTCATAATCTCTATTATTTCATATATCATGTCATGTATTTCTTGTTATTATGGGCTTATCATGTTCATTATATGCTTTACTCTTGGAAGTTCTTTTCTTCAGAATACCTCTATGTTTACTTTACTTTTTCCATGGGAGTATTTTGTGAAGAGTTGTGGGACAGCTTCGTTATGTCGTTCCTTCCTATCTTAAGCATATCGTTGTGGGTGTCTCTGTATCTTCAACATTGTTCCTATTTTTAGCTTATCTTTGACAACAACAAAGTTGAAACTTTTTGTTATCCGGGATGGTTGAAGTTGTAATTAAGAAGGAAGGTAATGTAATCAAATACCATATCATATCACCTTATTCTAGTAATAATGTATGAAATGAACGACCATCTTCTAATGTCGGTCATGATGATTATCTACGGGGGCACGTTTTCGATGGATAGATAATGTGAGGGTCTTGTATTCACAATGTAATCTTCAACAAAATTCTTTGGTTAAGAAGAATGTCTGTTGGAAATATTTATGATGTTTATGCCATATGGTGTTCTTGTATTCGCTATGAGGTCTACTACAGAGTTCTTGTATATGTTAGCTCGATTGTGATGACTGTCTGATGGACACATTTTATGTTGTATTAGCCATCTGGCGTTTCTGTACACTATTGTGGTGTTCTGTAGGAGTTCATTGTACATCTTGGTTCGGGAGCACTTTCATGATTCAGTGATAAAAGGTTGTTATCTTCATCAAATTCATGAGTCAAAGTGTGTTCCTATTAGCATGATATTATGGGGAATTCTGGAAGTTGTCATCAAGGA
Organism: Larix kaempferi; assembly: GCA_027924585.1. Classification (NCBI taxonomy): domain Eukaryota; kingdom Viridiplantae; phylum Streptophyta; class Pinopsida; order Pinales; family Pinaceae; genus Larix; species Larix kaempferi. The sequence goes on from BSBM01000831.1 coordinate 9,542,699, forward strand.
GGACGTTAAGGTAATTCCAATTTCCTCCATTTGTATTCTTTATCCCATTCATCATTAAGGGGGAGTGTTGGAATATGTAATGATGACTTGTGTGGTATTGTTGGTGAAATATTATTTTTTTAACGAAAACAGTTAGGATTATATTTATAAAAGGCTGAAAGAAATTTCAACAGAAGTACAAAATTCCTCAAAGAAAGTTCAGAGGTTCTTGTGCAGTATCTTGAGAAGAAAAATACTTAGTTACAATTATCCATATGGGAACAGACTTACAACAAAAAACAAAATCCCCTAAGCTGTTGTAAATTCTTACAAATTGTCCAACTAGTAGCCTACAAAAAAAGTTCATAGAGGGATAAACTAATTACTAGTATCACTATCTGAAACGTGGACATCATAAATAACATCATATTTCTCTTATGAGTTGTTCTCAGTATCTTCATATGTAGCATCTTCATCTTGGATGTCCACATCACAATCACGATATTCGTCCATAGTTTCCTCAAATATTCATCCTAAGTAACATCTTCATCCTGGGAATTCCTGGAATCTTCATCTGCCTCCTCATTGTCCCTAACCTAATTTTCTTGAATGCCCTCAATACCATCTCTCTCCTCTAAGTTGGAGATAATTTGAACTGGATGTAGAATAGAGATCCCTTCAACAATTTTTTCAACTGAATTTTCATCATTCGTGGAATTTTTCCCAACAATAAGGTCCCCATTCTTGGATACAGTGTTCGAAATTACTTTCACTTGCTTAATTGTTGGTGAAATATTCTTAAAAGGCATAAATATCTCTAATATTATAAAAGAGAGTTATCCCACACACATCATGTAATAAAATATATTATAACCATTCTTTATATAAAAAAGGTGGAAAGGTATTTATCCCACATGTGTTATGGGATGTAAATCTTCCATACCTCTAGCTATATAACAAAGGTGAAGGAGACCCTTTTGGGTATGTTGTGATAGACAAGTGTTGTGTATGTCATTTGTACACACATGTTGTGGAAACACACATCATTGTGACATGAAGTGTAGGTGGAGTGTGATGTGATGCATATGTGAGGATGCCATGTATTGTAAGCTGAAGATTTCTAAAGAATAAGAAGGCCTACCTTTCCCATGGATGTTTCCCCATTTGGGGTTTTACCACATATATCTAGGGTATCGTTCTTTTCTCTTGTCTCTTGTTTCTTACATGATTATTTGTTGCTTGAATGGATAGAAGGCTAGACTAGTATATTATTGCTTTGCATGTTAGCAAACATATCGTTGAATGTTCATGCATATTCTCAATATTCTAACACTTAAGAATTACTTTGAGTCATTAGCTAAAAATATTATAAATTTGTGGTTCATTATTGAGTACTTGCTACACTCCAGCTAACATTTCATTCCAACTAACATTTCAAGTAACCAAATAGTTTGTATGGTATATGTGGAAGTTAAAAAGCTATGTAGGGATTAAAGGAAAAGAATCTGTTGTTGAAGCTAAAATTCCTCTTTCTTCCTTCTTCTATTTTTTTCCTCATTCTAAATATGTCTCCTTGAAAGAAGTAAAAGTATTCAGTGCGGACATGCAAGAGGGTTTATCAAAAAAATTATTTCTTGTTTTTTTTTATTTATGCTTATGAAAGGAACTACATCCATAGTGTGTATTATCCTTAATACTAGTGGTATTTGAAAATCTTAGATAGCTAATTGTGAAATTCTAGATGGTGATATGTTATTTGTGGTTGTAATGGCTACCTTCAATGTAATGTGTTTGGCAAATTGTGCAAAAAACCCTTAGAGGTTTTAATTATGTTGGGTTTTAGAAAATCAAGTTTTGGGACCATTATGTTGCGTCTTAGAGAAACTTTAGGGGGTATATATACCATATGAACTTGGAACCCCCGATTTTAGTTTAAAAAAAAGTGTTTTCAAAATCATATTTGTGATTTGGACAGTTTTCCAAATTTTGCATGCACCATGTGGGGATTGTCCCGGCGTCTAACTGTGGAATTTTGCAAATCATTACCAAATCCCTTATTGAATTATGGTAGTAGGCAAGGTTGTATGTTTTATGAGTGGAAAGTGTTTAATTAAATGCCTCAATGGTTGTAGCTTTTATGCATGCAACGTGTTTGATTAAAGGCCTCAATAGATGTAGCTTTCATGCATGCAAAGTGTTTGGTTATGTTACCATTCAAACTAACAATCTATGTTTGTAGAACAAATTAGAGTAAGTGCTAGTGAATTGTAAGCATGGGAGAGACATGAGCCCACTGTCACCTTTAGCTCAATCTCTCAACTTATTTGGGAACTCCTCAACACAGGGGAGATCCTTAATCGAGACACCTGCCAACACAATCGCACAAATACCTCATACAACCTTTATGACAAGATCAATGTCTTTGATAGAGTCTAATAATGAATAAAGAAGACATACTAGATCTGCCAAGGAGTTGTTTCAATTGGCCACTTGCATATATCAAAGGATAAGTATCAATACATAATGTTGATACTTGCTTCACAAGTCCAATTCAAACAATGAATTCAAATAACAAATGCAACAGTATAACAATGAACATCACAAGTATACAATACTTGACCAGTGGATAAAAGATAGAGTACAGCAGTATATATCAGCCACTATGCTCAACCAGAAAAGTAACCTCAGTTGCATTTACAATGTATTAGTCAATAATGTGGCTAAAATATGTTTAGAATCCAATCATTGAGCATTTATATGTCACTGCAGCAAATCAACATCTAGTAGCAGTATAGATCAGAAACAGACATAGTAAACACCATCCCTAAAAGGGGGCTTAGAGACCTTAGAAAAACTGGTCTAGGGATGAGAACAACCACACACTCGGGACAAAATCAGTTTACCCATCAAATTTGCAAAATTTAAGTCTACTACAAATTTATTAAACAGTCAAAAGTGACTGCGTTTTTTACAATCTGTGGCAGATTTGGTTTTTTATCATCACACTCCTTCTAAATCCTCAAACCAAGATGCCCCTGAATATTTGTGGGAAAATCTGCTAGTGCGCGCCTCCTCCTTTGAGCAGTTTTCCAAAATTTGCAATATTTTTTAAGTTTTCAATTTTTCAATTTTTAGGGTTTTTCTAGGGCTTTCTAAATTTTAGTTTTTTATGGATAAAAATACGACAAACTAACATAAAAACATAGCTAAACTATAATACAATAAATGATGAAAATTTAAGTAAACAATTTGACAAGAGAAGGGGATATGATTATCGTCTCAATCCCTAGGGCTTTAAGAGATCATGGCTACTGTCCTTCTCTTGAAATGTCCCTCTAGCACTTGTAAACTAGGGCATCACCTAGAAACCTCTAGGGTTCAGTAGGTGAGCCTAATTAAGGCAAATGGAGAAGTCAAGGCCCCAAAAAGTAATGGGAAACCCTTATGCAAGACGTTTACTTCATACACGTTGATAAAATGTTGGTAGAAAAAGCCCTAATTCAGAGAAAATGCAACAATAAACAACCATTCAATCCACATAGAAGCATTATTCCACCATCATTCAACAAGATATGAGCAAAGAAGACACCTTTAGGTCACACTTGTGCATGTGTTATTCCAACAAGTCTAGCATCAACCAAGCATGTGCAAGAAAGAAGCCCTAAACATTCATCCATCCACCATCAAGCAAGAGGAAGCATCCCAAGAGAAGTGTGCATCACCAAGAGAGCTCAAAAATTAAGAGAAAGAAAAAAATTCTCATATTAAAACCCTTGTCTTAATATTTTACAATGAGGAGAGGATGTATATTTATACATTTCTCTTTTGAATATTTTAATTTTGAGCCTATAAGCCTACAAGCCTAAATCATAAAATAATATATTATTTAGGGTAAATTCTACAAAACAAAGGAATTTTACCCTAAAGATTGTGTCTGGAGATTTAGTGCCACCAAAAAGTACCCATGCCTAAGATTGTTCTATATCAACACTCTCAATCTTCACCGCTAACTCTTTATTGTCTTGACTCTTGTTTGTTTGCTTGAAAATATGCCTATAAATTTTTCGTGTCCTCAACAATTATCTGGGTTGAATGTGTAGTGGCCTCTAATATAAGTTTTGTAAGTGCCAATTCAAATAGTAAGATGCGATCTACTTGTTAGGTTATCTTGTCTGAATGTATGAGTTCATTCCCTCAAGTTCCATTCACACTTATGGAGTTAGGGACTCCATGTGAACAAGTTTAGTCCAGGGCTATAGGTTCCTCATTGAGGTCCATTGTGCGTATTGAAATACCTCCACTATAAAACTATTTAACATTATGTTCCATCACTCTGTGTGAGTTCCCCCAAATTCTTTTTGAGCTTATGGATTAAGCACTCCATGTGACGAGTTTAGTAAGAGCTATAGGTTCCTTAAGGAGGTCTATTGTGCTTATTGCAAGACCTCCACTATGAAACTATTTAACAATATATCAAAAAGATTAAATAAATAGTGATGTGAATAAGATAAGATAGCTTGATTAATGTCCAACGAATAACCAAAAGTAGGTTAATAGGAGTAGGACAGACCATTACATAAGCATATCACGAGTGCAAATATCATTCCTATACGATAAAAACACAGAGATAATGGAAAAGACATCCTATCGAATTTTTAGGGATGAGTAAAAAGCTTAAAAATGGATGATGTGGTCGATAAGTGTGGAAAACACTCTACTTCCCACATAGAGATTCACTGATGAAGATAAACACCACACAGATTTGAACAGTAAGATTGCTAAGATGGATATATGCTAACATTAAAAAAACACTAATGAAGAAAGAGAATCTAAAAGTTGTATCTTACTAGAAAGTTATAAGAATGGCTATGCTTATCTAATTGTCAAAAATTGTAAGCATTGTAGAAAAATTAATGTAGAATACTAAAAATGTTCCTCAACCTTGTACTACCTTAAATATTACAAACTTTTATTCAGCACTGCTTTGGATCTAAAATTGCATGACTTACACATATAAATATCCTTTTGAATTCATTCAGCAGCATTCTTATACACATTGACTTCCTTACCGGATTGAATAGAAATATAAGTTAAAAAACTCCATGTTGATTGACATCCATAACATAATTGCAACAAAGCACATTTAATCATAATATACAAAGTTGTAATCATGCAATCATTTGCAAGTTGTTTTAGATAGAGTGGTAGAAGCAGACATGTGTCTAACTTTTATCAAATTGTCTTTCAAAACATAATGCCAATAAGGGAATATTGGCTTACAACTTCTTTGATTAAGTAGATGAAGGACAATGTTTTGAACTTCATATTCCATAGAAACAAAGACATCCCAAACTTTCAAGAATCAACTTACTTCATACTAATAGCATGTAATATATCATTATTATGGGTTATAACCTTATCAATTAGGATCATCCACAAGTAACCAAAACCACAGTTGGTATGTATTTTAAAAAACAATACTTTCTTCCAACAACTACCAAACTGACTACCACTAAGACAAAGTCATACAGATTACAAAATTCAAAATTGTCTGTCAACATCTTGTAGACTACTACATCACTATTTCGACTACTTACAAACTCAAAAAGAAACGAATACCCTCATGCTATTACATATTCCCATGATGTTCATAAAATTTCAATACTTCTAATCCTGTAACAAAAACAAAATACGAGCATAATTTATGGTTTTCATCAAGGTAATTAACAACGGATCCATCTTGAACTGGCCAAGTTCTTGCAGTGCCGCAAACCCTGAATGTGCCTCCTGAACCAGGCTTTGGATGTATCATGTGTTAAAAAAACAGGATCGCAAAGCAATAAAATAAACAGAATGCGGAAATAAAACACATAAGATCAAAATACAAGAGAGACACCAATATACGTGGTTAACCCAATATGGGCTACGTCCACAGAGAAATTGTCAGTCATTTTATTAATCTATCTAGCAAGTGAAGGGATACAACCCGCAACACATCCGATGCAACTTCCTCTTCAGTCTCCCTCACACAATCAAAGAGATCTTTTTCACAATACAATACTACAATACCCAACCATATTACAATTCCTTCCTTTTAAAGAGGGATTACCGTGGGAAAATACCATAGGCTACCCAATACCATGGGCCTGTAAATAACCCATTATTGACCAAGTCATGACTATGAAATTACAACATTTTACAAGGTATTTTTTCCAAAATTTTCGTTACAGGGGTGCTACCCCCGAACTCCCACCAAGGGGGGGATCCTAAATTAGTCCCCCCCCCGTTAGGTGCTGGGATCCAAACACGGCTGATACACGACCTCTGGATTAGGAAGATCAGTCTCCACAACCAACACCTTGTGGTGTCTCTGAGAGTTGCAAATTCCAAATTGCCAATTATTTATTGAAGCATAACCATATGTGTTTCAAGGACGTTGATTTTTTCCTCCATTTTCGATTTTTATCTTTCCCCTTGCTTAATTCCTCCTCTAATTCTTCAAGCTGGTGGATGGCTTCCTCATCATCCTTCCCACGGACCTCCTCTTCCCTAGTCACTCGTCTATTTAAATCATCCAAGTCTCTTTCATGAACACAAGCAAATCTCTGTAAGTAATGTATGTTCCTTCTGCATTCATCCTCATTTGTGCGCAGGTGGACACAGATGCAGGTTCCCTTGCACCTTTCAGTTCTATGTCTTGGCATTTTGTCCTTCAAATTCTCAAATTACATCACCTTTGTTACTACTTTGCTCCAACATCTTTGAAGCAAAGGAATGGGATGGGAATAGAACTAGGTTCTGGCTCTTCCCCACTAGCATTTTAACCTTATGCGACCATAAATCTTCATAATTTTGGTTGAGGTCATATAGTACTTTGAAATTCCTTTAAGGATCAACCAATGTGCATTATTGTTCGTTCTCCACAGTCTGCGCACTACATTCCATGAATGCCCATTTAAGGTTCATGCTCCACGGTCTACGCATTATATTCCACGAATGCCCATTTAATGTTTGGCGTCGTCGTGGCAAGCCCGAGTTGTGAAGAATACACATTTTTTGGATTATATTAACTATTCATAATTATCTTTATTAAAATTATTCATAATTATAAGGTCATCCCTCATATGCTCATGTTTTCGAGCATATCCATATTGAGGGTCTTTACCATTATGTGGGTATATAGATGCCTAGACATGGTAAGAAGGATGAAGGAAGAGTCTCAGTAGGGGCATATATCCTTGTGCGATTCTAAGGTATGAACTATATAGACGGGATCAACTTCAACTTCACATATATATAGGTAAAAGTGGTGAAAGAACTAAGATTGGGAAGATGCTTCTTCTTTCTTCGTTCCTTCTCTTTGAATTCCTAATCACTTTTTCTCTGATACTCACGGACATCTTTGAACCACGGCCCAGTGGTGCATCACTTAGGTTTGGATGGCAGCGTACACATATAATGAACTTATAACTAAATAATTACTAATCCCGTCTATTCTATGACATGGGCTCAGCTCAAGGCAATATTAAGTTATAAGTTCTATTCAGTTGGATATATATGAATGATATATGCATATTAAAGGTAGTATCTTTGGCAAAAACAAAGGCAAGAGGTAGAAGAATATCAATATCTATGATAATATTAGTTGGCCTTTGCAACACCATTAACATTTCAACTAGGAGTATTGTTAAACAAGTTAATATTGAGATCCTCCCAAATGGCCTACATATGTGTCTCTAAAGTCTTAACATGTACTCTCGGCATGGTACAGATAGATTAAATTTTTAACACAAACAAGATGTTGTTAACCAACACACAAATGAGACCAACAAAGATAGAATGATAATGGTAGTTGTGACTGGAATTTTCTTAACACCCGGAGGATGGACCATTTCATAGCCATTGATATCATGACTTGGGCCAAATTATGAAGATAATTGAAATTCATTTGAGATATTTGAGGGTTTTCTTCATCCCTATCATGCCTCATGCCATATTGATGCCCCGCAAGCGGTAATTTACATAAGGGTATGTGATATGCCTTTGAAACCAACAACCTCTAATACTCAAAGGTGGAGCATTATTTAATACTCATTTCATCATCCATGTGCTGCTCTAATTTTCTTGTACCAAATTCTAGGAAGTTATATCATTGCCCATGTTATTGCCAACACATATCAACAACCTTGGGGAGATCTAATTGGATTTATGTTAAAGGCTCGAAACTGTAGTCAAATCCAACTTTGAGGACAAATTTTATGAAAGGTAAACATCAAAGAGGTAAACCTAAAAGAAAACCAACAAACGGGAATAAAGTACCTGAGGCAAAATGGATATATGAGCAAGCATTTGGCACACTAGTTGTACCAATGAGGGTAGAGTTTCAACACATAGAGAAGCAAGACAAGGAGGAGGTTGTGAAAGAAACCTCTAATGTATTGCACATGTTTCATGATAAAAAATTGGATGTGAGTTAATTTCTTGTTGTCTCTTTGATTTTACAACCAAGTTGATATGTTGTAAAAAATGCATATTCCTTTGATTAGGTTGACTATTGATTATAAAACTTTGGTCATGAATGAGTTGAAAGGTGATCTGTATTGTTAGGTTCCATTTATTGTTATATATCGGAAATAAATGTGCCTTAATTTGCTTCAAGAATAAGAACCAAAACAGAATTCGATATATGATGCAGACAAAGATGAAAAGCCTAAATTGAAAATGTACAAGATAAGTGTTTAGGGTAACAACACTTTTTCTGCAATGCACTCTCATAACTAGAAGCTCGTAGTATATATCTGGTTTTCTTCAAGTATTGTGGGCAATACAGTGGTGGGATACGAAGTGCCTTTTGCTTCAAAGGAGAAAGAATGCTCTCAAAGCATCTTATGAGAAGCGTGCAACAGAAGAAGCAAGCAAAGATGACAATAAATTGAATATTCTTGAATTAGTTTTACAGTCCCTTGATAATGCAGATTCTAAACGTATTGTTGATGACATTGATGTAAAGTTTAACTTGCATCTTCCACCTGATGTAGTTGAAATAGAAGAAGGTCAATTTAAAAGACCAAAACGTAAATCTTTGTACAACATTTGTCACAAATGTGGATTAGGAGGCCTGTCATATAAGTTTAATCTCAATTTGGAACAGCTAGGAAAGAATTTATAGTTAATGTACAAGTTACATGAAATGACGTTTCTTTTGAGCACTTTGGAGGATATTGGGCACTTTACATGTTTCACTTTTGTGATTCAAATTGAATGATTTTGTTCAACTTTTTGTGCAAAAACATGAAGTTGAAGATGCCAATGTCACACCAGAGGAGGTGGTTGCTGAATTTTTTGCTAGAGAATTTGGTGATTCTTAGTCGGTACTTAAAGGTGCCAGGCACATGGTACGTTTTTTCTACAGTGTGCAAAGCAGATTTTGATTTTGTATTGTTAAGTTGGCACATGATACAATTTAACTAGAAAATGACATTGGGGGTTTTGCATGCAACTGTAGAAATTAGGTGTGAGCCTACTATTAAGGAACATGCTCAAAGTGTCTATGTGGATAAGGCATTGGTAATGACAAGGCCCACAACTGATGGAGACAATGCCATAGATTCCTTTCATCAATATGCAAGGGTGAAGTGTCTAGTTAACAAGCAAATTAGTATGTTCGATGATGCCTGGTGGCTTCTCATTCAGAAGGCCGAAGAGGAGAAACTTCTGCAAGTTACTATTGGTTTGCCTAAAGAAGTAATAGATTATTTAATGGGGGAATTAGAAAGTCATTACCTATTAATTCAACCTTACTAGTCAATCATTAAAAGAACACACCTATTTTCCCTACCCCCAAAGCAATCAAACGAATAAAGTTAAAAGAACACACCTATTTTCTATGATGATGGTGATGATGAATTAATTCAAATTGTTGTCTGTTTCACCTGGGATGGTTTGAGGAACTCAACATACCATTCATTTTCAAATTCCCCAATGCTATGCTCAGTTGTCACCTAAAGGCATGTTGGATGGTGTGTGTTGAATAAGTGCTTACTAATGGAGCCCTGGATTCTCTAGGTGGAACCTAAACCCCAAGTGCCAGGGAGATGGTTATCTATGACATGCCAAAATGATGTAGACCAAGACATATGGGAGGTTGAACCTACCGATGGATAGAAAATAAAAAATAAAAATAAAAATAAACTATTATTGTCTTTTTCACTCGATAGCTTTTACAACTCTAAAATATCCTTCTCGTATACTTACATTGGTTGTAAGGGTTGGTTCATGGAAATAGATATGCCTTAGTGTATGTAATCTACTATCAACCCCACCAATACCCTTTTCCAACTAGCATAGGCATACAAATCAGAATGTCCCTACAGGTTGGTGTTTCCCTCTTGAGGTGGAAAGTTTAAGCCCAATTGAAAAATACCAAAACACAATATAACATGCTAGGGACTAAGAGAAGCAATCACTTGCAAGTAGTGTTGACTAAGTTACCAAATTAATATAGTTCAAAGCAAGAATATTGCAAATACCAAGAGAGGCAATCACTGACAAGTATTATATTAAAAACCTCTTGAACCTTCTCGAGAATTCTATTCAATAAGAGAGGACAAATTGAACCTTATCCATAAAATGTTTTGTTTTTCTTGAAAGTACAAATTCATACATGGACTTACCATAGCACACAAACATAAAACATAAATAAACAGTTGAAACCTCCTATTCATCATCGTTGAATCATACACAATCATCTTCCCCACAGAGGCACCCTTATTGTTAAATTTTCAGAATTTACTTCAATCTGATCTAGGATCTTAACTGAGAGAACAACATGTACAGCAAATCTACAGCATATCAATCATGGACACAATAATGCAAGCACACAAGAGACACAGAGTTTACTTGGGGAAAACCATAAAGGTGAAAAACCCCAATAACTTCCTGAGAGATAGATAGAGCAATGATACAACCAGAATACAAGAGATAGTATTCTCCTAGCAGCAGAGCCTCCTCCTCCACAAGTGCGCCACTCTCCCAAGTGTGAGTGAGAGAATAGAATGATGAAATAGAGATCTCCCGATCTCTATTTATACTAGACTTGACTTGCCTCATAACCTTTACTAGGTCGGCCTTAACTTAACCACATAACACAATGTTGACTGGGCCGACACCCAATAGGGTGGTCTAAAAACCCTTTGACCCACATGGCCGACCCCCACTAGGGTGGTCTAATAACCCATCAAGTATAAGTTACGACACTTACAATATAAATGACGACACTTCTGTATAGAGGAATAATAACATCTCTATAGGAATACAATATACATATATGTGAAATACATTCCGAAGTTACATATACATCAACACTCCCTCTTAACTAGGAAGGTATTTCTCGACACAGGTCTTCTAGCACAAGTCATCTTCTCTGGATCATCGTCACTGGATAATCGTCATCGAGTCATCATCATCGTCACTACTGCTGCTATCTCAATCAATCTCTGAATCTACTCGTCATAGGAAGTTCTACAGAGCCAGTCCTTTTTCATACTGGATGTAGGCCCGCCACCTGCAGGACTTTGTCATCACTAGCCATACTGTGGAATCCTCAGGACTTATTACATGCGTCACAAAACCTCGAAAGAGCATCCCAGGCTGTTACGAGCACACGGCTCTACCTATAGGATCTCCTAGGTCCATATTATATGTGACCTCACCACAAAACCTCGCAAGAGCATCCCAGGCTGTTACAAGCACACAGCTCTACCTATAGGATCTCCCAGGGACAGATTATATGTGGTCACCACAAAACCTCGCAAGAGCATCCCAGGCTGTTACGAGCACACAGCTCTACCTATAGGATCTCCCAGGGACATATTATATGTGGTCATGGCAAAACCTCGCAAGAGCATCCCAGGCTGTTACGAGCACATAGCTCTACCTATAGGATCTCCCAGGGACAGATTATATGCCATAGGACAAAACCTCGAAAGAGCATCTGCCAGATATCCCAGGGCCGGATTATATGCCATAAGCAAAACCTCGAAAGACTATCTGCAGATCTCCCAGGGCCAAATTATATGTCCTCCTGGAGCAAAACCTCGAAAGAGCATTTGCCAGATATCCCAGGGCCAAATTATATGCCATAGGAAAAACCTCGAAAGACTATCTGCAAATCTCCCAGGGCCAAATTATATGCTCATCTGCACAACCTGATCCACGGCCATAGAGTATCAACCTGATACTCACCATACATCATCCTGATGTATACATGATCATCCTGATCATCATCACTGCAACATCCTGCTGCAAGTCATCTGGAGCAACATCCTGAAGCTCGTCATCCACGATCATCCTGATCACATCATGCATCTACCTGATGCATACCAAGTATCTACCTGATACATATCATCATACATGATCCACCTGATACAAATACAAATACATGATCCACATGATCATACATGATACATATCAACATACATGATCTACCTGATCATACAATGTATCCACCTAATACATATACAGATACATGGTCCAAGCATCCAACATGATGCATATACAAAATACATACAAATGATCCAACTGATCATATCCAGCATCCAACATGATGCGTACATACATATAAATGATCCAACTGATCATATCTAGCATCCAACATGATGCATACATACATATACATATAAATGATCCAACTGATCATATCCAACATCCAACATGATGCATACATAGAGTAGTAACTGGAGCATCATCCTGATGCTCATCATCCATGATCCTCCTGATCATCATAGCATCATCCTCTTCAGATCATCTCATCGTCCACGAAGCATAGCCCAGATGCACATCATCCAGCACTTACACCACCGACATGGGAGAACACATCTACCGCCATTCGGGGAAGGCTCCAGCCCTTACTTTTTCACCATGGGAGAACACATCTACCACCATGTGAAAAATGGCTCAGCAATTACATCACGACCAAGGGAGAACACATCAACCATGTCAGGAAAGCTCATGTGCATATGCATCTTCCGGACTCATCACTTCCCTTTGGAAGGAACCTCGATCTGAAGTGCACCAAGCCTCTCTCTGAAGTACTCAAACTGCACTCTGGACAACGGCTTGGTCAATACATCTGCAACCTGCTCATCCACTGCAACATACTCTGCCTCAGCTGTACTCAGTGCTACACAGGACTGCTTCCTGCTGAATCAAGAGATCACACCTAATCCCATACTGAAGCAACATCTAGATGTGCTCTTCCTATCTGCAACATTGCCAGCCCAATCTGAATCAACATAACCCTGCAGGTTAAAATTTTGATTCGCATCATACTTGAGCCCATAATCAACCGTACCCTTTAGGTACCTCAGAATATGCTTTACAGCAACCAGGTGAACATCTCTCGGATCCATCAGGAACTAGCTCAATGTGTTCACCGCAAAGCAAATATCTGGTCTCGTGTTCGTCAGGTACATAGAGGACCCAATCATCTGACGATACATCGTGACATCAACCGGATCAGATGAAGCATCACACAGAAGCTTCAATTCGATGCCATAGGTGTGGCCATATCCTTGCAGTCCATCATCCCGAACCTCTTCGGGATCTCTACTTCATACTTCCCTTGTCCAAGGAAGATTCCATCTGCACTCTGCCACACCTCCGTGCCAAAAAAAAATAGTGCATCATCCCCAAGTTCTTCAACTCGAACTCGGCAGCAAGCTTCCGCTGCATGTCGGCAATCAATCTATCCTCACCTGTTACAAACAGGTCATCCACATAGTGGTATCACTGGATTGCCTTCCTCAACCTTGTAGTAAAGGTTGGAATCCGCTTTATTCTCGGTAAAGCCCAAACTGGATAGAAAGCTATCTATCCTACCATACCAAGTTCTGCACATATATGACTCCCTGTCATGTGTCTCAGAACCAAGTGGCTGCACCACATACACTTCTTCTTCAACTACACCATTCAAGAAAGTGTATCTTCCTCTTCATCACTGCAACATGCTTGATCTTATAGATCCTCTTGGAAGTCACTACAGACTCCCCTTCAGGTCTTGGGACTGCATCTCAAACATCTTCGTGATCGACTGGTACTCCTCGATCATGACATTCTTCCCAGATCCTGGGAACTTCAATATCTTCAATATTTTCAATAGATAACTTTGTTGCTGAACAAATGTTGTAGTCCTTCTTTTGTAGGTGATGGTATACGATCTTTCCTACACAACAAATTAAATTGCATGATTAGAAAACATCTCATAGTTTTTAGAACAAATTCTTACACATAAAGAAATATGTCATACAGTCATGCAATTATCTTAGCCAATGCTTCAATACAACATTTATCCATATTCCGTAACTTTCTAGATGCCTTCCAATCTCTACCAGAACATTGTTAAGAGTGTGCACAACTCCTAACATGTCAGCAAAGAGGTTTCATTCTAGATAAGTAGCAATGGAATGTTGTACAGTGCCATAGGCCACTTACCCATGTATATTAGTAGTATACTGTTCATCAATGCAACTATTCTAATATGCATAATACACAACCTAATTCTAGGAACATAAGCATATACATCATTGAATAACATTATGTAAGAAATGACAATTCAAATACTTATCTTTGTTTGGTTGCTGGGTGGACTCCCTCTGAATCTTTGCAACTCCATTCTGATGTGGATTGTGAGAAGTGGTCAACTCCCTCTGAATATCTGATCCTTACAGAAACTACTGAAGTGTGCTCCTTTGCTTTCTTGCAGGAACAACTGGAGTGTGCTCCCTCTTGATCTTTGCTTCTTGGATTACCTATCCTTGAACTTACATCCATCCTTAATCACTATGCATGCTTATTAGTATCATCATTGTGTTATCCTTGAGGTCTCATACATAATCACACATTTATTAGTATAATCTTAATACTATCAAAATACAATAATCTTAAACATGTATAGTCATGATCATTCACAGATAATAAACATTAGTATTCAAGGTTTCAGGGAAGTCTTCTTTTACTCATGCATATTCTTATTTGATCATAGGACTCTTCTGATTAGTTAAATCATCAATGCATAAACCCGTGATTACTCAAACCTATACCTTCATGATTCTTCTGGTTAGTCATATCATCAATTATGGTAAGAAACATAATATGCATACAGCCATGACTATTCAAACCTATGACTTCATGAATAATCATTATCAACAACACAACGGTATAAGATCCTAACACAAGGTAGGATTCTAGCTTGATATAGGGAAAAATATACATGGATTAGCATGCTAGCTAGTTATGTATAACATACCCGCATAATGTCTTCTGGTTCTCTTCAGTGACTTGTGCTAGTAACTTGCATGTCTCATAGGTTAACCATTGTAGGACCAAGTTATACATACCTCGAAAGTATATCTTCTATGTGATCCATGACAATGGATGAATCTTTGTCTTCATGTCACCATGATCATATGTTCTTGAAGTAGAACATGATTTGTCTTTCTTGGTGTACCTTTTATGTTAGCGAACAACATAAACCTCATACAACATCACAATGCATTAGTACATTCATAAGTGTCAAAACCTTAATCAATGAATATCTTCTATTAAGGTGATACGACAAGTCTAGTAATTAATCAAGATTGTACTGTAATGATATGAAGACAAACATATGATAAACTTAACCATGAAACATACCTGTAAGCCATACCTGTCAAGATTGCTTGTAATCTTCTTATGGAAGGCCTTAGCCTCATCTCCCTCTGAGACAGGAACTTCTTCACTTATGCAGGTGACCAATCCATCTTCTTCTAGGATTAACCCAATCCACTTGATTTGCAAGAACTGGACCTGGAGCTGGAATAGGGTTTGTCAAGGAAACCCCAAAAATTCAAACTTTGAATTTCAAACTTCCGAAAGGATAGAAATATGCGCCTTGATGAGCTGATCAAGTTGGTATATTCAGAATTTGAAAACTGCAAAGTTTCACCCCTCGAAATTGCCTTTTAGATTTATGGATTCACTAGGGAGGACCCTGAATTAGGATTTGAGTTTCCCATATCTTCACCCAACCAAAAGATTTGATTCAAAGCTCTAAGCTTCAATTTTTCTGAGGATCTTCCAGCCGTGGTCACAGATTTCCAAAATTCCAAGTTTTGCAGAAGCCCTAATTTTCCATCTTTCCGATCAAAGTCCCGAACTGGGGTTTGATTAAGCCCGGCCTTCTGCCCAACCAAAAAATCTGATCTTGGTCTCTAAATTTCGATTTTGATGAGTAGCATCCAGTCGTGGTCTCCGATTAGAGAAATTCCAACTCTCTCTGAAGCCCTAAATTCCGGAAGCCATGAATGAAGGTGCTCAAAAATAATTCTATTTTGACAGAAATATGTACCTGATTGTTTCTGGTGTAACTCCGAACTTGTCGATCCACAGGATCTGAAAAACTTTCCTGAGATAGCCTGACCTGTTATCTTTCCATCCCGACAGGTCTGACCTCAATTGGATTCTCTGAGAGAGAGTTATGCCAAGTGTCGCAATGTGACCTGTTTATGGGATAATACAGGAGAGCGAACTTGTACAGCGTGCCACGTGTCACTGGTTCAACTTCTGCCTCTGAAAAATTTGCTTGTGATAGCCTGACCTATTATATTTCCATCCTGATAGGTCTTACCTCAATTGGATTCTCTGAGAGAGAGTTATGCCAAGTGTCGCAACGTGACCTGTTTATGGGATAATACAGGAGAGTGAACTTGTACGGCGTGCCACGTGTCACTGGTTCAACTTCGGCCTCTAACAAATTTTCCTGAGATAGTACAGTCTATGTACTACCTGTCACTTTTTACGAAATTTCATTTGGATCTTCCTAGCCCAAGTTATGACCTTTTTCCCAAGGTCACCTTATTTTGACTCAGATCTAGAAGAGGCAGAAACCCTATATTGTACAGATCATAAATCACAAAGTACAATAAATTAGAGGTTTTCCTTTGGACACAAGGTACATGGGGATCTGATCTTCGACCTGTAAAAGTTTCAGATCCGAAAACTTTGCCAAAATGGATTTATAGCGAAAGTGCTACGATGACTGGTTTTTTCTATATCAAGCCCTAACATCGTAAGTGCAACAAGTGTCATACATGCCATATCATGCTTTCTTTCAGGCTAGCTCTGATACCATGTTAAATTTTCAGAATGTACTTCAATCTGATCTAGGATCTTAACTGAGAGAACAACATGTACAACAAATCTACAGCATATCAATCATGGACACAATAATGCAAACACACAAGAGACACAGAGTTTACTTGGGGAAAACCATAAAGGTGAAAAACCCCAATAACTTCCTGAGAGATAGATAGAGCAATGATACAACCAGAATACAAGAGATAGTATTCTCCTAGCAGCAGAGCCTCCTCCTCCACAAGTGCGCCACTCTCCCAAGTGTGAGTGAGAGAATAGAATGATGAAATAGAGATCTCCCGATCTCTATTTATACTAGACTTGACTTGCCTCATAACCTTTACTAGGTCGGCCTTAACTTAACCACATAACACAATGCTGACTGGGCCGACACCCAATAGGGTGGTCTAATAACCCTTTGACCCACATGGCCAACCCCCACTAGGGTGGTCTAATAACCCATCAAGTATAAGTTACGACACTTACAATATAAATGACGACACTTCCATATAGAGGAATAATAACATCTCTATAGGAATACAATATACATATATGTGAAATACATTATGAAGTTACATATACATCAACACTTATGGCCTATCGTATTCTTCATCCTCTCGCACAAGAATAATGAGTGCATCATCAAAATCCTTTACAACAACAGATGGTTGTGCCACTTCTAATTGTGGTTGACTGGTGATCAGGTTGAAATGATGTCGTTCTCCCATAGTTCTCTTAGCTACAATTAATTCTTTTCCAATCTTGGTATGCTAGTCGTAGGTCAAAGGAAAGTAGGTGCTAAGGAGGCTTATGCAGATTTCATTTGTGGACTCGACGTGTATAGGAATTATCATTGTGCTCGTGCATCGATCATTTAGGATCACGTTTTCAATTATGTTGCATTTTTTATCCCATTCACCATGGTTGATAAGAACAACCATAAGATGTGACGAATCAACATAAAGGTCATAAGGTGGAACATCTGCAATGCAGGAATCCGGTGGATCTTGACTCATTATGGCTCTGCAAATTTCCGTTTTGACTTTTGATGTGCTAGTAGGAAATCCGCGTAGATCTTGCTTGATACACGAAAGAACATTTTCAATTTGCAATGCACGAAACCAGAGTATGTACTTGGGATGAGCATAGGTGCTTGAGACACTAAGGAAACATCAACTACTAGAAGCATAATGGAGTTTACCTATATTGTATAAAATTGAGGCTTATTTTTAACAATTGCATTGGAATTTGGAGCAACTTATGGATCACAAGCAAACAATGTGAGGAACAGAAGGAACCAAAACAACTCTATGCCATTAGAAATTACCTATATTGTATAAACTACAATGTTGTAAGCTAGGCATTCAATCCACAACTTGTTTTCCCTATCAAATATTTGTTAGTGATCCTGCAAATGTTTAGCTGTCATTCATGGCATAATTTTGAAATTTCATTATCTAGCTACAAAGCATTGGTCATGCGACTACTTTACATGATAGAGGATTAACAATAAACTAAGGGAATTTTTTTTACTATTACAAGCCATTTGTTGAACTAAGTGGAATGACAGAATCACTAAATCATAACTCTACTATAGTCATAACAGTTTGTTATGTGACTATGACAAGCCATTTGTTGAACTAAGTGGAATGACAGAATCACTAAATCATAACTTTGTTATTCTACGTTTTGATCAAAGACCACTATAAGAGCTCATTGGAACTTTGTTCCATTGCAACTCTCGAGTGGTAATGCTTTCTATCCAAAAAAATCGTCCTTCTTACCAAACAATCCACAATAGTGAGCAAACTGGGATTTTTTGGGCCTTCAAATATCAAGAGGTAATCAAGAGATATCTGGCAAATTTTGGGTAGAATATGAGGGGGGTCATAATACGTACCAAGCAAAGTGGAGTGTTTCACTCCTAGTCCTATTTTTGTGAAAGTAGAAATGGTCTGGTTCCTTTATATAAAAGGCAAGGCTTTTTTTGGATTAAGTTCAAACTTTGGGTCATAACAAGTAAGTTGGTCAATAGGCTTAGAATCAGGCGCAGTGAAAGTTGGGAGGTAGTTATCTTATTCCTCATATTATTCTTAAAAATCATGTGCATGATTTTCTGGGTGAGAGCTTTGAGGACTTACATCGGTCAAATGCAACTGGAAAAATATATGCTTCTCTCCTTTATGTCCATGTTATATTCACAAATTTTGGGAATCACAAGCATAAGGGTAAAGGGTTAATAAATATACGTTTAACTTTCATTTGATACATAAGATTTGTTCCTTTAACCAAATGTCAATCAACTCAGAACTCAGAATTGATGCTAGTCATTCGAAATGAGATAGTGGTCTAACCATTAGGCTCCACTCTCAACTTATTTGAAAGATTGATGATTGTTTTGTGCCTTAAATGAAAATACTAACCTACAGGCCTATTCTGCGGTCTTCCTTGTAGGCAGTAAACCTGCTACAAAATCCTATGATCATACTCAAGCTCAAATGTTTTTCCCTTGAGGTTTTGAAGCTAGCTTCAAAGTCATTCTCAAGTCTGAAGCTATTTTTTATGGTTCTCGACCTACTATCATGTTTATTTTCCATATTTCAATCATGTTATAGTTGTAGGGAGTAAGGGCTCTTGGACCGCTAGGGTCACTTAACCACATAGGAAGAGATACCCTTCTCCTCCTCCTCATACTATTAACGATGAGCTACAAGATTATCCAATGGTTGAGAAACAAAATGAGAAGGGACCCAGCATGACAAATAATACACGTAGTAATAGATACAAATTCAAAACAAATTTGAAATCATGTCGCTAAGAATGAAGCTTGAGAAATCCGTTTGTCGACCTTATTAGTTATACATTGGAGCACTACTTCCCAAATGGTCTTCAACAAGCTTTAGAAGGAAAAAATGAATCCCAAAAAATTTGAATCCCCAGCTAGGTCAAATCTAAGATCAATGATGATCGAAAACCCTCTATAGAATGGCATCTTGGTCTAAGAGATGACATTGGGTCTTGGAGGGTTTCAGATCACAAGAGGATAAATTGAAAAAACAAAACACCAATTGAACTTCCGAAGACATCTCTATGGGCCTCCTATGCCTCCTTTGTGCTCAGAGTTTATGGATCTTTGTGTGTCTCCTATGAGCAATGGGGTCTCCTTTATCTCCTCTACGGATCGATCTCCTTTGTCTCTTGTGGGCATCGATCATTATCTCCTTTGTAGAGCCAAGGGATGGTGGGCGTCTCCTCTGCAAATCGATCTCATTTGTCTCTTGTGGGAACAGATCATTGTCTCCTCTGTAGAGCCAAGGGATCGTGGGTGTCTCCTCTGTAGAGCCAAGGGATTGTGGGCGTCTCCTCTGTGGATCGATCTCTTTTGTCTCCTGTGGGCACTGGTCACTATCTCCTTTGTAGAGCCGAGGGATTGTGGGCGCATGGGGGTTTGATTGTTCTTCTTTTCTTGATTATGGGCATGGGGGTTGTATGTTGTTGATAGTAGAGTTGGTAAGTCTATTGCGGGCCCTAGACATGATGTTCAAATTTTTGCATTCAATATTAGGCTTGGTGGTTCTATTGAGGTCTCATTATGCAACTCTTATTGAGATAAGATTGATGATAGAAAAGGGAAACAAATTCTCTACAATTAATATGAGAAACACACCCAAAAAGGAAGGGAAAAATGGCAATGGACTTTAAGCCTACAAATATAAGTTATATATTTTGAAATACCTATAGTTTTAAACGATGTGGTGTGGTTAACATCTATCATGTAGAGAAAAAACTTGAGAACATAATTCACAATTTAAGTGAAAAATAACATATAAGTGTTTTGAAAATGTTAGAAATAGGAAATGGTGGATCAAAAGGTGATCAACATAAAAAATTTCCTTCGATATTATTGTACATTGAGATTTATAACAATATTAACTAACATATTTCGTATATTTGAATTCATAGATGTCAAAGATTGCAATGGCCATGCCAACAAGGGCCCGTAATGTTGTTGCGAGAAGAAAACATTCCCAAAGTATATAAATTATGATGAAATGGTCCTAAGTTCATTTGGAGTGATGTTGGAAGTTAATGAAAAAAAGGAAAGCTATTAAAAAAATACGAAGAAATTGGTGGAAAGACTATATAGATGTATTTATCACTTACAATACAAAAAACAAACCAATAAATGCAAGAATCATATTATTGCATGTTTGCAACAAAGATATCCAAAAAAATGATCAATAAGCCTTGTTAAACTTGAAATAGAAAAAAATGTGCAATGACAGAAAATATACATTGATAAGGCACTAATGAAAATAACATTATTGTCATGGATTATTTTATTTAAAATAATCTATAACAGTGATGATGATGATGATGATGATGATGATGATGAGGATGGTGTTGTTGTCGATGATGATAACAATGGAGATGAGGAGGAAGATGATGTTGTTGAGGATGCAGATGCAGATGATGATGATGATGATGATGATGATGATGATGATGATGATGATGATGATGATAAAGATGAAGATGATGGTGATGGTGATGATTATCATGGTGAGGATTATGACGATAACAATGATGACGATGATGTTGATGATGATAACATTGAAGATGAAGATAGTGATGATGATGATGATGATGATGATGATGGTGATGGCGATTATGATGATGATGATGATGATAACAGTGAAGATGAAGATAATGATGATGATGATGGTAATCGTGATGATGATGATGAGACGTGCATGATGAATGTTGATTAAAATGAGGATTATGCGGGGACATAAGTCATCCTTGAGTCTTGAAACCCAGCTATACTATCAAGGCATGCGCCTAGTCTAACCATGACACATTCCAATGCATACAGGGATAATTTGAAGAAATTTCAATGTTGGCCCTGTTCACTTCTCACTATCTGGGGTCGATGAAGATGATGTTGACGACGAAGACCATGAAGATGATGATGATGATGATAACGGCGAAGATGATGAAGATGATCATGAAGATCATGATGGTGACGATGAAGAGGAGCCTCTTTTAATTTCAAGAATAATTTATTCTCTACTGAACAGGGCCAACCATGTGAAGGTGGAAATTCATATCGCCCCTCCCCCCTCACATCACTCTCAATTCCCCAAAACCCAATTTGAAATAATAAACAACATTTAACATACAACATAGAAAATTGCATAAACTTGAACATCACGTAATTTAACCCATATAAGTAAATTATTTTAAGATAATAAAAGGAAGAAAACATATAATTACTACATACATTGTATATTTGATCATTTTGATATATTTCTTAATTGCCTTCTTCATCCAACTCAACATATGACGTATCATCTAGTTTAGAATTGATGATCAAAGGATTAAAAATATCAATATCATCATCAATGTCGCTTTCGATTGTATCATCGTCGCCATCATCATCATGAACATTGTTTCCCACATTTGGTTCAACTTCTTCAGGTTCTTTGTCTGACACATATGTTACATCCTACTCAACCTCTGCATCATCTTCTTATTCAATATCAAGTACTTCTTCATGTACATGACACTTTACAGGCCTTCCTCTTGGATTGTATCTAACAACAAATGACCAACCCACTTTACCTGGAACCTCTGAGTAAAAGACTTGTTCACATTGGCTTGGAAGAACATAGGGCTCTGTTCCTGGATCAACCATCCTTGTATTAACCATGGTAAATCCATTACCATGTTCAATAACATTACTCTCAGGATCACGTTCATTCATTCATAACCTGTACCATTTGAATTCAAACAAAACTAATTTGAAGGATCCAAAGTCACACTCAAGTATATCATCCAAATACCCATAGTATATATTTTCACAGTCTTCTAGATGTTTCACACTCATAGAGGATACATTAATGACCTGGAAGACTGCATTTATCCCACATTAAGAATTTTTCCTCTTTTCATCCAACTTTTTCATGAGAAATTTACGACCATCGCACCACATAGCCTTATGGTGTTTCAACTGCAATATGATAGACACATAAAAAGTGCATTATCAATTAATAAACATATTAATATAACTTGGAAAGTATGTCGTGTAGAAAATAAACATAACCAATGTATACACCCCTTCCCATAATAACCTTCCATAATGTTGTGTACATCTTTCAATCCATACCTTCATCCAATCAAGATTGTTTGCAATGTATAAATGTAGAGCATCCCACGCTCAACCAACTGTATGAAAAAATAATAATTCACCAATAATTAGATACCATGCTAAAAAGTACGATATAGACAAAAAGTACAATATAACAATAATAAGTAATATATAAAAAAAACCTGAAGTCAAATGTATTATAAATCTCCACTATCTAATTACCTTTCACTTTACTCATTCTACCTTTCCCCAACAGGTGCTCCCCTTGAATCTTCTTGATGAAGTTCACATCCCAAATGCGCTCCACTTGCATATTTGATGCTAATATATGAGGATATTGAGTAATATACACCATGGATTGATATACCATATATCCCTCCACCATAGAACCCTCGAGAGGTGCGCTTTCTCTAACCAAAGCCTTCAATGATTTCAAGTGCATCTCCACCATCCACACTGACCTTGTGTGTACAGGTCCACATGTTTCAATCTCCTCAACTTGGTGTATGAGGTAGTTTTCTTGTGCATTGAAGAATGCTGGAGGTAGATACTTTTGCATTTCACACATTAGCCGATGTATTTTTCTCGTCCAATACTTAATTTATATCTTCTTATGAATTTCTTTTGATGACAACCATCTACAAATGATTGAAGGAAATTACATGTTTCAACAAAAACGTTATATACATTACAAGCAAAACACATGTCATTCAATTTGACAACAAATTGAACACATATTTTGCTTATAAACTGCTACTTACCCCATGTATTTGCTAAGATCATATGATTCATATATAACTTGTTTGACATTGTTGTCAAAGCTGTTTGGGAGAGATAAAGGTAGGACATACTATAACCATAAAAATGAATCATTATGTGTTTCCAAAGTAGACAAAAAATACAAAAGGAATGTATACCAAAATATAAATACATAATATACCCAAATAATGGCCTTAATGAAGGTATGCCAATCATGAGTTTTTAACCCGCTAAATTCGCCTTTCTTTGTTAAGATATTATTTATGTTTGAAGAAGATCCAGTGGGAAACTTAATTTTCCAAATGACCTCTTTATCATCATTGCTTTGTTGCTCTATCAGTAACCAGAGAAGGTTATTTTGATCTCCATCGTTATTTGAATGAATCACACTTTGCAATGCATGATTGGCTTCATGAATGTCACTACAGATTTTGGAAATCTTTTATTTGCCATGCTTACTATCTAAGATTCGCCATAATGTTTCCGTTACATTCTTCCCAATATGCATTGTATAAAACAAATGCATTATTTGTAGGTCCTCATAGTAGGGAAACCTACTAAATTGTATGGGATAGCTTTCCATTCCCCATGAAAGCCCATTAATGCCTTGATGACCTCCATGAAGCATAACAAAAAAACAATAATTGTCAATTATGGTAAACATAATGCAATAAAAATAAATATTACAAACAATAAAACATATATGATACATAGAAAATTTGCATACCTCGACGATTTCTATTATATTCCACCTTCCATAGGTGGGGAGTCATTCTTCGTGGTTTGAATCCAGTCTCTTCTTTCCCATTGAATGTTTTTTAGTGGTTCAATACCTATGGTTATTAGAGAGGAAGTGCCTATACTCACCAAACACCTCCTTTCCTAAACTTCTTGAACGACGTGATTTCATCTTAGGACCACAAACTGGACATGCAAATTTACCCTTTGTTTGAAACCTTCAAGAGATAGAATATTGTCAATTACACACAATACACACACACACACATGAAGGGAACATTTAAATTAAAACATGCATGATATCTTGATAAAATTATATACTGTTAAAGTCCAGTGGAAAGTCACATACCCCCAAAATATGTTAGCCCTAGGGCATCATGAATTGTCCATAAAAGTATTTCACGGTATTGAAATTCCTTTTGCCCTGTTGGCCTAGACACGTCATACATAGTGATGCCAGCCCATAACTTAAGCATCTCGTCGATAAGTGGCTCGATATATACATTCATATCTTTAACTTGGTACTTACCTAATTTTTTGAAAATACACGTAATTACTACCATTTGTACATATAAGCAAATAAATAAGTATAAGATATTATGCAACAAACAAGAGAAATTGAATGTTATGTTAAAAAAAAATTGTAAACAAATACCTGGAATAATCATTGCCAACATTATGTGCTCCCTCTTAAATGACATCCAAGGAGGAATGTTATTATTGATAACAAAAATTGGCCACACTGAGTAAATAGACCTGAGCTCGCCAATTGGATTGACACCATCAACTGCCAATGAAATCCTAACATTATGATGTTCATTTTTCTCGATGTTCCTAAATGCATAACCATCTATAGGCATTCAAAGAACACCATCTCCACTTTTGTTCCGTGCATGGTAATCCATAAAGTGTGTTATTCTTTTGCACCTGAACAATCGCTTCAAACGTGGAATTATGGGAATGTGACGAAGAACCTTGTGAGGCACCTTTTTGTTAATTGATCGGTTTGATACCTACTAATATGACATTGCGGGTATTTTGTTTCCGATGCATATTGTCCATAATATATAATATGATCATTGGGACATGCATCAATAACTTGATACTCCATTCCAATATCTTTCATAATGGCAAATAAATCTTTGTATGTGAGAGGCAATATATTTGACTCTAGTAACGGAAATTCACCTAACAATCTACAACATAAAAAATAACTAGTTAATGTAAAAAACATTAATTGTACTAAATATTGCATTCTTATTTTACACAACATTAACTCACAAAAAATAGAGAAAAAAAGTATAAATTTATCACAGTGTGATGAAACATACCTTAGGATCTATGTCATACAATTGTTTGACAAACCATTTGACACCTTTAAGTTCACCAACAATATTGTAGCAGAGAGAAGATTTGCTCTTGAGTCTTCATAAAGTGGTTGTTTTGCCTTGTCAAGTAGAGGTATATCATGAATATCATGAAAGTCGTCATGATCCATTTGAGTGAATGTGTCTTGGATCAATCTATTTGTCCCGTCATCTTCAACTATGTTATTATTATCATCTTATTCCATAGGGTCATTAACTTGATCTTCAACATTCACTCCATATTGTTCAGTTTATGCAACATTATATATACTAGTACTTGGTGCATTCTCTGATGTGGGACACCTAAGGGGCATTGTCTTTATAATTCAAAACAATCAAGAAAAATTAGTATGTAAAATATGATCAATATAAAGACATATAATGAATAAATATAACTTACCAAGGGATGATATTTATTCCCCCCTTCAATGTGTCCATTTTTGCTACAATGTATTTCAGCTCTTTTTATTGATTTTTTTTTTAGATTGAAGCCCCTGCATTCAACACAAGGGCAATAACATTTGCCATCACCCCTTTTTCTGAAATCCTCCCACAACCTATCAAGAATCCTTTGGTTTTCTTCTGCATCAACGTTGTCCAACATTCTTCCCTACCAAAATAGAGTGATGATTATCTTATAGAATGAAGTGGCCGTGAAAGATAAAATAAATCTGCTTTATGTTCAAAAAAGGTCCTTATAATCTTTTTGAACTATCACAATTATAGCAAAACTGTTGAAATGTCTATTAAATATCTTATATTTATAAATATCGCAACTGTCGGTCTTCCGATGTCTATTAGCATAGTCAATATTGATTTCTTCAACATTCACCAGTCAAAAAAGACCGTTGCAAAAGTTTAATGGTTATTGCTCTTGTGTCCGGGGTCCGACTGTTTACTATTGGAATAACAACTAAAATGCCTTAACCGTCTAAGGTTTGGCGGTTCAAGAACAAGTGCTGATAGACTAGCGTTTAGATGTGGCAGTACTGACAGATTAATTATAGCCTTCAGTCAACTGATGAACACGTGCTAACTTTTTTTTTTAAAGTTAGATTTTTAACAAGTATTTTTGATGGTCGATCCGTACTTTCGGATTTTTTTGCCAAATTTTGAGCCAAAATATTCTAGTGGCATATCGTCTTTACGATGAGGTAGATAAAAGGTTCATTCTTTCCATGGATGTGAGTTTTCTTGAGTCCTCTAAATCTGACAAGATTATTAAGCGACAGATATCATGAGTTTGATAGTGAGATTCTGCATCTTGAAGGAGAGATTCCTATCTTTGATCAATCTTTGGAATCTCCTTTTGCAACACCATCTCCCCCTCATGCAAAAGATCAAGCCACTTCATCAGAATAGGAGGTTCAATTGGATGATGTAATCGAGAATATTGGAAGGTTGAATCTTAATGGGGATACAACACCATTTCAACGAGTTGAGCAACCTAGAACATCGCAGAAATTTCCAAAGTGGGTCATGAAGACAATTGAATGTTTTCATCCCGATAAGATTGTAAATATAGGAACTAGAATCTTAGCAAGACAAGAAGATGGAGGTGACATAAATGATTCACATTCAGGTGATGTAGATGATATAGAAGCTTTATTTGATTGTGAATTGAATTTATCTACTAACTATGAACCAACTTCCTTTGGAGAAATTGTTTCTCACGATGAGTGGAAATAAACTATTCAGAAGGAATATGATGCTCTCATTAAGAATGGGACACGAAAGTTGGTGGATCCTCCATTTGAAACCAAACCAATTGGTTGAAAAGTAGGTTTATTGAAACAAGTACGAATACGATGGTTCACTTGACAAGCATAAGGCAAGGCCTATGGCGAAAGGATTTGCATAGAAAGAAGGCATATATTACGAGGATAATTTTATCCCCGCAACAAAATGGGCTACTATTAGAACATTATTACACCTTAGGACTTTAGTCATACATTAATTTGTTGATTAACTGGTCCAAAATAAGGTTAATGATGACAATCCAAGGTTGTTAGAAGTTAGTTGGGGCAATTGTGACACAATCCACCACTTCTGGGCCAAAATATGGTCAAAATAGATGTTGGGTACCCTATTTATGGTCACCTCCAGCATTTATTACCACCTCTTGAGCAAAGGTGCCCTGTTTCCCTGTTTTAAGGAAACTGTCTTTGACTTAAGGCACCCATGCAATGTATGTGGACATTTTGCCCCTTTCTTGGCCGTTTTGGCCTATCCTTGGCCACCTAACCTCCACCACATGTGTGACCCTCATTTATGACTTCCATGCCTACCCAACGTTCACATGGACAATTCGTACCTGTTTGGGGTGATTTGGGAGCCTATTGGTCAACCTAGGGGGGATTGAGGTCCAATGTAAGCTAGCCACTTGTAGTTGCCTCCAAAGGGAAACAAATTCTTCCAAATGCTATATAAATGTATTCACATCTCATTTATGAGTTGGCTAGTTGGACAGTTATAATAAACCTACTATTTGATCATTTGTGTCACTGGTTTTTGATCATTTGTTACTGGTTTTTTATCATTTGTGACTGGTTTTTGATCATTTGTTTTCCTGAATTCTTTTTGCACTATTTTCTTGCATACTAAGCCAAATTTCTTGATTGTGAGGTAATCTTTAGCTACTAGATCCTACTGTGACTTGGATTTCACAGCTACCATTCATTCTTTGATAGTTTTGGCAACACAAAATGGGTGGAATATTTATCATATGGATCTGAAGACAACTTTCTTGAATGGTGATTTGAAAGTGAATGTCTACATGTCTCGACCATAAGGATTTGTTGTGAAGGGTCAAGAACAAAAGGTATGCAAGCTCATCAAGTTTTTGTATGGCCTAAAGCAAACACCTCACACATGGTATGAAAAGATAACTGAGCATCTTTTGAAAATAAATTTCAAACACTTTAATCTTCATGATGCAACTTTATTTGCAAAGAAAATTGGCAAAACCATTGTATATCTTGTGGTGTATGTAGACAATCTTTTGATTACAAAGAACAATAAAATCTACATTGCATCCATAAAGAAAGAATCAAATAAAGGTTTTGAGATGACATATATGGGACATCTTCACTATTATCTGGGCATTGAATGACTCAAAATCCAAGGCATAAATTCATCTCCCAAAATAAGTACATTGGACAATTGTTAAGCAGACATAACATGGTTAATTGTATCCTCTTTCTACTCCAATTAAACAAAATTTGAAGCTAACATCAAATGAAGGGAATGGATTTGAGTATGCAACTAAATATATACAACTTGTGGGGAGTCTTATCTACCTTACCACTACTATACCATATATTTCATTTGCAATTGGGATCCTTTCTAGGTTTATGCAAAAACCTCGCGAAGGACATTGATGCACTGCAAAGATAGTTCCAAGGTAATTGAAGGGAACTCAAGACTTTTGGCTCAAAGACTCTAAGGTGGAAGACTTCAAACTCATTGGATATTCAGATCTAGACTTTGATGGAGATAAGGAGAATGGAGTGTCTACTTTAGGATACCTCATGAGTATTGGATCAACAACTATCTGTTGGAGATCACACAAATACTCCGTTTCGATAGATTCCACTAAAGAGGCAGAATATGTAGTTGTTGTAGAGGCGACAAAGGAGATTGTGTGGCTTAGAAAGATAATAGAGGATTTGCAAGCGAAACAAGTGAATGCTACTACATTTTTAATTGACAACACTTATGCAATCAAGTTGGACAATAATCCTAGATTCCATGGCCGAACAAAGCATGTCAAGACAAAGTACCATTTAATTCGACATCATGTGGAGGCCAAGATCATTCATTTAATACATTGTTCCACTAGTGAGCAAATTGCAAACATATTCACCAAAGCGATTGGAGGAGAAAAGTTTGAAAAGTTTAGAAAGATGTTTGGATTCACAAACATCCCTTCGAGTTAAAGGGGGAAATGTTAGATACCCGATCTTAGGGATTATGGTTGCATTGCTATTATTATTATTATTAATTAGGGAGAAATATGAACAAACCTCTTGGACGATGAAACCAAAGGTCATATCTCAATTTATTTATGCATGTGGGTTACATTAATAAAATTGATTCAAGATTGGAGTTATTTAAGCACTACCAATATCTCATTACCATGATTACTGCATGATCTATCTCCATTACTATCTATCTCTTCATTATCTTCATGCAACTTGTTATAACAATTCATCTTTTTGTTTATCCTTTTATTTATGTTTATTTCTAGTTTTGCCCATGTCCTTGTATTATGTGGGTTTCATGACACACTTCTCATCTGGTATAAATGTCTTCTGTTGGGACTCTCACCTATAATTATTCTCTTACCTCTACCCACTGTGACCTTCCTTGACCTTATCTTGGGTTCGACCTTGCTATCAAGTTGTTTCCTTAGGGTAGTGACAATTTGTTGGTGATGCTCTTACATCACTTTGTTATAATAATTTATACAATTATTCAAATATTTGTATCAATCAAGTGGATTGTAGTTTAGTGGTGAAAATGGTGACATGAAATTAAAATTCAATTTTATAAAGAAGTAGACTTATGTGAATTTTATGAAATGATACCCTCCTTAAGGAAACTTAGGTAAATAAATAGTTCCCTCCTTTGTTCTTTTGTGTAGGGTCGGCTTTTGTGAGAAAGTGTCGACTTGAGTGAAGAAGGATCGTTGCTGTTTTGTATTTATTCCAAAGACATAAGATGAAACTTCTAGACATCATTGTTTGTTCTGATGATGAGCCTAAGAGATAGCTTGAAACGTTGACAATAACTTGCTTCCTCTTACTGCAAAGCACAAGATGCCAAAAATAATACTTATATTCATTGGTCTATTCTTTGAAAATTGTGTGGCCTATGTCAAAATATCAATCTCTAAAGAGGTTTGTGATGTTTGAATTTAGGTTTAAGAGTTAGGTGTAATTTAAAAAACCATTCAAATCCAAATTTGTGAGATTCAAATTTATTGCTATTTTCAAAGCAAGATAAATTATCATTTTCAAACAAAAATAAATCTAGTTTATTATTTTTTAAAAGTAATGTAATTTGGTTTTAAAATAAATTTATATTATATCTTTATTTTATAAATGTCACATGTCATTTTATAAATGTCACATGTCAGGTCACAATACCGATACATAAAATAATTATTTTATAAATGCCACATGTCAGGTCACAATACCGATACATAAAATAATTATTTTATAAATGCCACATGTCAGGTCACAATACCGATACATAAAATAATTATTTTATAAATGCCACATGTCAGGTTACAATACTGATATATAAAATAATCTTTATAAATCTATTACACATAATTATTATACACAACTAATATTATTATTATTACACGGATAGGTGTTTAGATATCCCATAGATGTTTAGATATTATTGGGATTTTGGACTTCATTGAGTGGATCAACAAGATTAACCTTAGTGTAACAAGTGTACACTAGGGATTCATTTCATGGTCGGCATCTTGATTACGATTTAAATAAGCTAGATTAGGAGGTGGTTAAGAAAATGTGTATGTTTATTAAATAGTATTTGTTTTATGTTTATATTAATTAGTTTAATGTTTAGCCTTTGTTTAACAACCAACCATCTCCACAAAATAGGTCTATCCTATTTACCCGCTAGTCTACTTGTGACTGTGCTAATTACATGAATCTCCCACATCTTTACTAATATAAATCATATTATTATTATTATTTTTTATTAAGTTTATTTTAAAAATCCAATTTATATATCTTCATAGAAAATTTCATTAGGAGAGTTACCAATAATAGTTGGCTTCTTCTGAAAGCGAGCCCAAATTGGAATATACAAAGGATTGGATAACTGAAATAGGAAAAGTGGGACCGGATTAAGGTCAGATTTGTGATAGCGGCCTTATATTTATTACCTAGATGCTTCATAGATCAATAGCCACATATATCTAACACGATATTTATTTTTGTAATCGCATACGAACAAATCTTGAAAAGCTTGAAACCCTTCAAACCCTAGCAAGGAAGATCGTTTTGTATCGCAGGAGAAAACCCTCAGAATATCATTGCAGCGGCGAAGGCATCTGGATTCTTTTCGGACCCTCTCCAGCATTGTTTGTTTGTTGGTTGTGGCTAAATCTGAAGAAAATCCCAATTTTGTTTAATTAGGGTTTTGAACGCAGGAAGCGCCGGCATCACAGAGCAAGGTAAACAGCTGAATCTTGATAAGTAACAAAAATGGTGATATTGCAGACGATTTCTTTAAAGAAAGGTAGCGAAGGAAGTAGAAAATGCTTCATTGTTGAATGCAGGGCAGCCGATGGTAATAATAATAGGAATAAGGTAGGGTGGTCTAAAAGCTTTGACTGCGACGATGATGCGGAGGCAGAGGCTAACGCCCTGCGGTTTGCGTTATCAACGGAGTGTTTTGCAGAGTTTAGGAGGTTTCTGTTGGGGAATAAGGACGAGGGTTTATCTGATTCGTCTACCTCTGTATCTGCGGGAGCATGCGGCAACAATAACAGGAGAAAGATGAGGGGCAATGTTACTGGTAGGGCTAGGAGTTTGGTTCTAAATAGCACGAGGAGCAGGAGGAGTGTGAGGACCATGTTTGTTTGTGTGAGGACGAATGGATTTAATGGCTTGCGGTTTGTGGCCGCAGTGGGCGAGACAGGAGGTGGGGTGATTCGATCGGTGTCTTTCAGAGTGAATGAGTCCGTCGAAGAGGCGATTGAGAAGGCTGTTGAATTTCTTAGAGGAGGGACAGGCTTTTGCAGCAGGGATGGCCATCGTCGGGGCGATGTTGGGTTTTCCTCGAGGGCAATGGCTTCTTGCAGGTGTTGCGGGGGGCAGCTAGGGAAAAACAACAATGATGCTCTGCTGGATGATACACAGGTGGATTTGATTTCTTTTTACCTGGGTTTTTGCATTGAATCCATGAATTTGGAAACTTGAGAAAGTTTTATTTCAAGAAGTTTGGGCGTTAACCTCAAACCTTTTAAGCTCTTTGGGCATTAACCGCCATTCAAGAGGTCAGCGCAGACCACTTTTCTTGGAGGAATCGAACCCTGGTGGGGTTATAACACTACCCACTTTCACAGTTTTAAATCGAAACTTACAGTGCTTGCATACGCACAATGCTGTACTCTAGCTAACTTCCCTCTGGGTCTAACCTGCAGCTCAGTTGGAATCTGCTTGGAGTTTTCTCAGCTACTAGGGTCTAAAACGGATGTTTCTCTTTTTGGTAGATAGAGGTGAGTTTGTTTTACGGGTTTGGGGTTTTTAGTTTTGGGCTCCTCCCATTCAGGGGCTTGGGTATATCAGGGGTTTATATTGTGGATATTTCACCTTGCTAGGGGTTGTGGAGATTTTGATTGGCAACTTGAAGTGAACCTGCCAAGAGTCGACGATTAATATTCATTTCGGGCAAGTCTTTTTTGTGTTCATTGCAGTGGTGCTATTCATTCGGGGCAGGTGTTTTGGGTGCATCGTTGCAAGATAAGACAAGATCATTTTATTAATGTGCATCGTAGTGACTTTTTGCGTGTATAATACGGGGGAAACTTAGCATGGGGTTAGAATACTTATGCTGATCTCTTGATCCTCTTCTTTGTGCATTGCTTGAAGTAGCCTGAATTTTGTGGGGATAGTAGTCTTTATGGCTTACCAGAATATTTATCAGCGATGCGACAATTATCTTGTGTTCTTTTATAGTGAAGTTTAGAATACGGGCAATCGCTTTTCAGTTGGGAATGTCCAGCTTTTTAGGGGTGGATTATCACAAACCGAATTTCAGTGCAGTGATTGATTTAACTTGTCTTTTAGAAATATTGATTATGTAACTGGGGCTAATCTTTTTTGCTGTTGTTTAATTATGCAGGTGTTTGAGGATACCATTTGCCTGGCTTGTCTGAAGGTCGAGAAGAAGGAGATAGTTGTCATCAGGATGGATGAACAGGTTAGTCCCAGGCATACAAAAAGACATGACATTCAAGGCGGTGTTTTTAACAGGGAAAAATAGTTGCAGGGATGCAAAAAATCTTTGAACAGGGATCGGTTGTTGATTAATCTGTCTGCAGGAGGCTTTGCCAGTGTGCAATCTTGTGCTTGGGCAGGAATTTTGGGGAAATGTATTGCATCGTTGCTTTATTAAAAAAATACAGGGGCAAAACTTGACAGGGATAATCTTGCAGAGTTTTGCTTATTTTGCCCTTAGGACATACACAGGTCATGCTATTTTGAAAGGGATGATGTTATCTGTATTAGATTGCCTTGAACTTTTTCATCAGCTTGTGTCTAGCTGCCTACCTAAAATGCTTCAGCAACACAGATTTTTTTTTCTTTCAGCAACATGGTCTGGAGTGAAAGGCTTTCATAGAGCCTTGTTAATGCTGAATAACGAACTGCCTCAAGGTAATGGCCTCCAGATGCAGGCACTGGCAGGCTGTTATCAGCTTAGGGCGTCATGGTGCAAAGTAGAAATAAAACATATAATATGTTGTCATTATATTTAGACTTACACAAGGGATTGACAAATGGTTTCTTACCTGTTTTGTAGGGATCATATAGCGAAATGTCACTTAAAGACATATGCAATGACTCGAAACACGTGGAGATGGTTGCAGAGGAGCAAGTTTGTTGTATCTGTGGGTGTGAGGACAATGAAGATCATGAGGCAATGGTGGGTTTCCTTTGCTAGCAACGGAAGGATCTTAGAGCTTGTTGGATGCATTTTTTGTTATTGCTGTCGAACTAGTCTCTGCTCTATTGGCTATCATCTGGAAGGGGTTCGTTCTAAAACAGTACCTGCTAACAGGGAACATTTATGATTCATTTGCAGATTCATCCTTGCACTTGCAATGGAGGCTCAGTTGCTGCACATCCTAGTTGTGTTGCTGCTTCTCTGGAAACTTATAGGTTTTGTAACAGACAGGCAGGCACTTCTTGTAAGGTTTGTGGTGGTAATGGAACACCAACCTATGGAGGGCTGCTTGTTGACACAAAGACCAGAAAAGTTGAAGCAGAAGATGAGTTTTCAAAACTCACCGCCCCAAATCTGAGCTCAAGGAAGAAGGTGACAGCTGCGAATTCAAATGGTAGGCCATCGAAGCGAGCTCGCACGGGGTTTCCTAGCAATGAATCAATGGGTAAGATGCGATCTCCTTCGAATAGTGTGAAAGAAGACAGTGGTGGGCAAGTTGTATCGACTTCTGAGAAGGATGATATGCCAGTCTCTGAAACCGAAAAGGTGCTTATTTTTATTTTCTTTTTATCCAGTTATAATAGCTTGAAATGGCTTAGACTTATGTATCATAAAGTAACTGATAGCTTCAACTTGAGCAGGTGGCACAGAAAGTGCTGACTCGGCGGTTTAATGATGCTGTTACAAGTGTCCCGATAAAGAAACGGAAATTTAATCTGGTCTGCTCATCCTCTCCACCAAGATCACCATCTCCAGAAAATGCAAAGCGTAAAACATTTTGTAGTGAAGTTTCTTCTCCAGAAAGATCCCATGCCAACTTGAATGGTCATAGAGAGCAACATATTCTGGATAGTATTGATAACACAGGGGAATGTCCTCAACAGGATCTTGTAGGCACAAATGAAAATGGATTTCAATCCACTGAGATTTGCATCAAAGGAAATTCTATTCCTGAGAAAGTTGTTAGCAGTGCAGATTTTTCAGGAATTACAATGTTAGCAGCAGCTGCTTGTATAAGTGATCTTGGGAGCAGTGTCAATGGCCTAGAAGACAGAGGGGCCAGAGCACAATTCCAGCTGTCAGAAAGTGTAAAGTCAGCGTTATTAGGTGTGAAGGATGATATGGAAATTCCGGGTGGAGGAGAGGTTGCTACAGAATTGCAATTTCATTCAAAATATTGCAATGATCAAACACACGGGACTCCCAAGATTGATCAATCACCTGAATTAGAGGATAAGAGGCACATAGGTGATGGGGTAGAAAAATATGTTTCTCTTGGTGAAAATGATGGGGACCTTGTTGTCAATGATGGAGTGGGTCAACCAATAGATCTGGGACTAGTAAGCAATAATATTAGTGGAGGACCTGGGATTTCCAGTTTAGCCAATGATGGGAATGCAATAGGTTCTTCTCCTGTAAGGCTGCCAGAAAACAGAGTAAACTTAAAAGGACAACTTTTGAGATTGGATTCTGGATATTTGAATGATGACAGATCACATTGGGACCTGAATACTGTGATGGACAAATGGGAAAACCCACCAGAGGATCTACTTAGAGCTCCTGGAGCAGATTCTTCTGCACAGATACCGGGAAGATCTCTAAATAACAAGAATTTTGGATGTTCAGAGGATATTCATGTTCAGGTAGCAGTTGCAGAATGGAAGGGTGATCATAAAGGTTTAGAACAAGATATGGTCAGAAAGGGTTTTCAAGCTGGCATGGATGTTCAACAGCTGAAGATTTCACCAGTTGAGAAGCATGTTGATTCTAATATTTCTCTCGGTTTGCATAGTGACACCGCTTTTAAACATCAGTCAGTTCATGATGAAGTGTTGGCTAACTGTGATTCATTGGCAATGAATGTTGTTAAGTCAGATATCTCTGGCAGTGAAAATAGTCTGAATCTATCCATTGCTCTATCGCAAGGAATTTCTGACTCTGCTAAAGATGTTTATACTGGAAGTGAAATTGGTAGACAAGAAGCTAGCAATGTGGGTCAAGATTCAGAGATGCATCTTCAAGTACCAGCTGACAGACACCTTACCTTGATTCCAGAAATTGATGCATCCTGTAAAGTAGAGCAGGGGATAGCTCTTGTAAAGGATTCTATAGAAGTATCGAATGTACCTTCTACTAAAGAAAATCACACTGGATATAAGAAAGAGTTTTTTTCTCCTAAGCATGCTTTGGATCATACCAAACATGAGATTGGAGTCTGTGATGGCACTGAGGTTTTAAAAGGTGACAGTGGTCCTGATCCAGCTCGTGACAATACTGACAATGAACCAAACGATAGTGTTTCTTCCTGTATTTTTGATATGACTAATACTAAGCTGGTTGGCAATACTACTTTGTCAGTAGATGAAAGCTTCTGCAAGGTTGTTGCTCCTGCCATTGGAATTGATAAGAGTATCTGCAAATTGGATTGTAATCTGGCAGTTGATGAAGGCTTCCGCAATGTTGATACTACTATGGCTGTTAATGATAGTGTCTGCAATGATGATGAACCTGGAACCAAAGATGAAAGCATCGACATGGTTGAAGAACCCATGGCTATTGACGAGAGTGTTTCTACAGTTGACACCCCTGTGAGAGTTGATTTGAATGTCTGCAAAGTTGGTGTCTCTGTTTTAAATACACAGATTGATGACAAGGTTGCTGATATTGTAGTAGTCCGTGAGAGTGTCTCTAAGGATGATGTCCCTGCAACTGTTAATGAGAGTGTCTGCCTTGTTAATGACAATTCAACAGGTTGTGAAAGTGCCTGCAAGGTTGAGTCCTCTGAGGCAGTTGAAGAGAGGGAGTTCAAGATTGGGTTGCCAGTGTCAGTTGATGAGAGCACTTGCAATGTGAAAGACACTGTAGCAATTAGTCGGAGTGCTTGTATGGTTGATTGCCATGTGGCTGTCGATCAGAGTATCTGCAAACTGGATGCTATTTCAGCAGTTGATGCATACACCAACATTGGGAAGGCTAAAAGTCAGGAAGATGCATTGGAGGAGTGTTCTGTAGAGATGGTCTCAGAAGTTTCCAGTGATGGTGATTATGATTGTGATATTTATAAAGAAGATGAAGAACCTGTTTCTCATACTGGGAATATGATGGATGGGCAGGTAGATGATGATTCCCAATATGAAGATGGAGAATACAGAGAAAGAAATTCTTGTGATTGGGATGAAGATATAGTAGAAGAACTGGAAGCTGAACGTGTCGACTATGGTTACTCTGATTGTAGAGATGCCGATGAACTTGGTGCTTCTGACGAGAGGGTTTCCACGTCATATCAAGCAGAGAGCAAATGTAAAGGGGAGGATCCCATGGATACTGAAATTGTTGAACATGAAATGAATTGGAATGATGCACAACAGGCAGAAAGGGATGAAAACTGCATTGATAATCATCAAGTGTTGCATGGTAGGCAATTCTCAGAAGCTATCCAGGTGAGCTCACATAAACAAGGAAATAATAAAGCTAATGCAGCAGCTTCAGACAGATCAGAAATAGAAGGTGATTCTAAATCATTCAAAATATTTGGTCAAGATAGTCAGACAGCTATGGATGTTAGACAACAATGCCCCCTGGATTCACATGAGCCTACAGAGTCCAGGCAAGTAAAGAATCCATACTCATCAAGGCAGAAATTTTCTGGATGGGATCAATTGCCTGAAGGGTTTACAAATGTGGAAGAAGCACTCAAGAGTGTGGAAGAAAATAATGCAAAGCGGGGCCAAGGTTTTGGCTGGGCTGTACCCAGTCAAAGGTGCTTTCGGGGGCCGATGGGATCTATTGAAGCTATACAAATGGATAGAGCTAGGTATTTTGCTTCTGGAAGAGATGGAGTCTACCGACCCCGAATCAGGTACACACTTTTGCCTTTCTCTTTCTTTTTTATATGCTTCTTTGTTTAGCTTATGCAATGTGTCTGATTTTGTCTATCCTTGTGCAAATCAGGGATGATGGTCTTGATACTAGTCCTAGATTTCCTTCAAGGGGAACAGGCAGAGGAAGGACTGCTGGAAGAGGGGGGTCTCTGCATGGAATGCGCAGTAGAGGAAGGGGTGATTCCTGGATGGGTCCTGAAAATGGGCAATGGGGATTAAGCAGGCATCCTTCTCCAAACTATTATGCTAGTCCAACTGGATTTGGATCCCTAGGACAAACGAATGCTGCTGCTGTTGCTGCGGCCAAGGTTGAAAGCAATGGTTTTGTTGTGGCACCGGATGGAACCATAGTGAAAGCAAGTAGCTCAGGCTCTGCAGCAAGGGGAGAAATGTGCCCCCGGACAGGTATTGGTCGAAGTGGCCAAGGGAAAATGATGGGAAATGGATCTTTGGTAGATGATGGGAACACAATGTTTGGAATGCAAAAGGGTATGGGACCTGGTAGAGACATGAGTGTGAGCCCTGATAGAGGAGTGACTATGGGCAGGGGTAGGGGCAGGGGCAGGGGCAGGGGCAGAGCTGGATTTGGTTCAACTGCTATTGGTCCTCTGAGGCGAGGAGGCCCAGAAAGGTATGCGAGGCCATTATTTGGTGTCAATGGTGGGTTGGATCCCTCTATGGCTGATTCTCATAGGTCAATCCAATCAGTTGATTATCGCTTGGTAAGGAGAGATAGGAGCGTATCACCACCCCTCAGAAGGAGATCACCAACCTTAAGGAGGAGTTCACCATCTTACAAATCTCGCTCACGTACGAAGTCTTCTTCAAGATCAAGAACACGCTCTCCACGAATGTGGTCCTCTCCAAGAGGAAGAACTTTCAGTGGGATAGATGGGGGATCAGGATCCAGAAGACGTAGCAGGTCTCCAAACATCAGGTCTGAGACAAGACTGGAGAGGCTGAAGTCTCCATCTCATCGGGTAGGAATTTCTCGACACACAATGAGTTCATTACCATCTTCCAGAAGTCAGCGTTCTCCTCCACAAACATCAAAATGGTCTAGTGACAGGAGGGATGCAGAACACATCAGGGATTATGATTCCAGGAGGCATTCAATTTCCACAAGGAGTCCACCACGTCGATTGTCTCCCCGAAGTATTAATAGATCTGGTTTGATGGATTCTCCCGGCAGATCAAAGCATTGTGAGTACTTGAGACCATTACATTCTGGTAGGTCAGCAGGATTTGGAAGTGACTCCAGACGTGCACGGTGTGAAGAAAATGAAGTGAAGTGGAAGAGTTACGGTAATGGGGTAGTGCATTCTGCTAGGGCAGTTGATGGTGGCAATGATATCAGACACCTAAGGAATGAAGAAGATGGCCTTAAGGCCCACAGTTCTCGATCTAAGGAGGCTGCTGATTTGCAGGCACGAGGTAGCCCAAGAGCAGGTGATAAAGACATGGTTAGCAGGGCAGGGAGTGCATCTCGAAGAGAAAGAAGCAGAGAAGATGACAAAACTGACCTGAAGTACAGTAGAGATGGCAGACCTAGAGGTAGTATCAAATCTTCAGGTACACGTGAACTTGATGATGATGTAGCACCAAGGCGAAGGAGGCCTTCGTGATTGATTCAGTTATGCATTGCAGTTGAGGTTTCCAGGTAGCTGGACTACTTACATTATGTTTACCCAACCCAATCTTGTAAAGATAATGAAAGTTTGTCCAAGAATTGTTTTAAATTTTTTGATGATATGTTACTTTTCCGTCTCATACAGGGCCAAAACCCTAAAATTGTGATAAGGTACTTGAGTCCTTTCAGGAACGTTCATGTTAAGCACCAGTTGTTTAAGGTTGGTCCGTTAGTTGCTCTTGATATCATGTGACTGCCCGTCAGGAGCAAGGACCCTGTTATATGGGTTGAAACGTTGAAGCTTGTCTTATACCTGTTAGTGCCTTTTGTTCAGCTCTGGATATTTGCAGATCAGAAGGAT
The DNA here is from genome assembly GCA_027924585.1 of Larix kaempferi. Taxonomy (NCBI): domain Eukaryota; kingdom Viridiplantae; phylum Streptophyta; class Pinopsida; order Pinales; family Pinaceae; genus Larix; species Larix kaempferi. Next base: position 9,583,443 of record BSBM01000831.1, read on the forward strand.
GTCCTTTAATTTGGCGCACATGTATCTAAACAAATTTTCTGATGAGCCCCTAAGTGCTGTTGACTTTGATATCTTGGTCAAGTTGCACATGAATGATATATTGGAATTTTGCACTTTACAGTCACACTGTCCACTTCATTGTGTGAGTTCAACCCTGTGATACAGCTTTATTGTTTCCGCTGATGTTCAAATAGGTGGGTCACTTTTATGGTGTGTTGTGTATATTTATACAAAATAATATATTTGTTGGGATTTGTGAAGACTGTTTATACAGATATGGCAGTAATCAGCTATATTTCCAAATTGTGGCTTGTGCAATGGTCTGTTGCATGCAAGAACTGAATATCACTAATTTTTTTCTTTCGACAATTCGACAGGTTCTGGTATTTGAAATCTTATTTCTGCAGCCTTGCTGTTAGCTGGACTTTGATACTATCACAAGATCGTCCTTGTGAGGTTTAGAATGCCAGGAATTGATGCACTAGTGTAGGGTGCATTTTTATTGTAGAACTATGTTAACAGCTTCATTTGGGCTCGTGCTAAGCTGTTCATATCCAATTAAGTTTTGACTTAACTGCCTGCCACTCACGAATCTTGCCTTTTTAACTGCTAAAGATGGCTGAAAATGTAGAGACAAATGAAAGAGTAGCCATTTTCTTCAGCAAAAATCACTTTGTGGTCAATTCATAGGGTTGCCAAATTCAAAACCATAACATTCAGAGGGTATAATTTGAGAAGCTTCGAAATTGTTTGATTTCACGATGGATTTACAGTGGATCTGTGCACCCTTGTGGCTAATTTTTGTTTCATTTAATCGACATGTTCCTCTTTTTATTTGATATTTGGATGTCATGGCCACATTGCTTTCCTGCTCATAACTGCTGTAAATTAGAAATAATTTAAAATCAAAGTAAAAAACATGGGGGATCATTTCATATTTTGTTTTGTAAAATAATTGTTTTTTTGACAGAAACATAGTGGTAGGATATATTAATACCGGTAATCAGCTACCGAAAGCTTAATACATAGACAACACAGTTACATAGAAGCAATAGGACTTTAGCAAAACGAGGCAGGGTAGCCACAGCCTCCCAACGGCCTGAAACATTTATTTAAATAGTACTGTGGAGATTGGAAGCCAGAGCGAGGAAGAAAGAGGCTTGCAGTGCTGGTTCATTTTTTCCAGTTTGGACTTCAGCTTGGCAACTTCAGTTTCCAAGGTGGTGATTCTGTTGCCAAAGTCTCCATGAGTATTTGCCGCGTCCTTGAAGCCTGTACGCGTTTCCTCCTTGAAATCATTCATTTTACCGGTGAGATCAGCACGCAGTTGCCTCAGATCCTTGTTCAGAAGATCTGATACTCCTGAGCTAGAGGAACCTTCAGACGCCATTCTGAGGTGGATCTGCCCTTGGATCAAAGACGAGCACGAGCTAGCAGCGCTGGAGGGGGCAGCGTGAAACTTGAAGAGCTTGATCACAGTATTTTCTGGAACTGAAGTCGCAGATCAACTGAAAAAGGTTTTGGGATCATGGAAGAGGAGTAGCTTCTTTATTAACTTGCGAGGAGGCTCCCAAAGGACGAGAAGACTTGACGGGCTGCAAGTTTGCAGGGAATCTCTGCCATGCTTAAGGTGGAGAAAACGTGGGTTGAGCAGGTCGAATGAGGAAGCTGTAAGAAGATCCTGGATCCCCTACAGCTAAGGAATGTCACATCTTTGATAAACACCATCAATACATAAGATGCTTTGGTCCAGCGCAGCTCCACTATTAGCTTCTTTATCTGCTTGCATATTCAGCACATGGAGCACATGGAAATATCTGATGTTTTGGAAGTATTTGCTCAGATGAAGGATTTTTTGAAAGATATGGCGAAGTTTTATATGCGGAGGGCTCTTCTTGGTTATGAGGGCGTTGATAAGAACCCTGGAGTCCCCAAAGACTAAGATTTTGCCAATTCCTTTAGCCCGCGCTATTTTTAAACCTTGCCATAATCCACAGAATTCAGCAGCATTATTAGATTCTATTCCTAGCCCCCAGGCATATTTGCTGAGCGTGTTCCCATTGGCTAAACTGATTACTCCTCCGGCACTTGCTGAGCCTGGGTTTCCCTTCGAAGCACCGTCGAAGAAGAGGCAAGCTTCATTCAAGGATGACTTCCAGCGCCTGAAATCAGCTTCCTCAAGTCTAATTTCCCACTGCTCTGTCTGAGGAATAAGGCGAGTGATACGAGGCTGGAGATTGGGAGTTAACGAGCTTAACCAGCGTAACTCATCTTGCAGAAGCTGGGTGGAGTTTTTTAAGGATAGGTTACTTTCTAGAGCTTCCCCTAGAATGGCTCTAGCCTGCACTGCAATTTTTCGGGGAGGAGAGTCTTGATTCCTGAAAATTCTGTTGTTTCTCTCGAGCCAAAGCTTCCAGCAAATGGCTTTTGGGAGCCATTCCCAGGCAGTTTGAAGCAGAGTCTTTTTGGTCAGCCTGAATGGAGACAGGGACATCCAAGAAGAGAAGAGATCTTGAACAGAATGGGGTAGGTTAGTGGCTTGGTTTAGGTTCATAGCTTGGAGCCAAACTTCTTTGGCGAAAGGACAGTCCAGCATGATGTGATCCACAGTTTCTTCATGGAGTTTACAGAGAGGGCATCGGGAGGGTCCTTCCATGCCTCTTTTCTTAAGGTTATCTCCTGTGAGGATACTTTTGTGGGCTAAAGACCAGCAGAAGATATCAATTTTCGGGATGAAAGGTTTGGCCCAAATAAACTTCCAGATAGAAGGATTGGGAGCAGCATAAGGGATGGCTTGTATATCCTTGTATCCTTCTGAGGTTGTGTAACTTCCAGAAATCCCCCAACCTCTTCTATCTCTGGAATCTTTTTTGAAGGGGGATTTGCCTTGGAGGAGGACAATCAAGGCTTCCGCTTCAGAGTTCAGTTCGGGAGGGAAGAGGCCTAAATCCCAACCTGTCCAGTAATTTCCTTCCCAGGCAGAAAGATCCCATAGCGTGGTGGCACCATTGTCCAGAAGCCATCTTTGGATGTTGCTGACTTCCATGTTTGAACCAATGGGGGAATCCCCTAGAATGGAGTCTTCCCAAACGTTGATTGAATTCCCATTTCCAGGGATCTAGTAAAGATTGTTTTTGAAGGGGTTCAAAGCTTTAATGCATAATTTGTAGATTGGGGATCCCTTCCTTAGAGGGGGCTGCAAGTCCAGACACCTTTTCCTCGGTCCTGGGAAGTATTTTTTGCGGAGTACTTCATTGCTCCAGCTTTTTTTCCCTGAGATCAACTGCCAAAGCAACTTGGCTCCCAAAGCTAGGTTTTGGATAGGTAAACTTCTCACATGGAGACCACCTTCATCACGGGGTTTTTTAATCTTATCCCAGTTGACCATATGGATTTTTTTTTCATTCCCTTTACCTCCTTCCCAAATGAATTTTCTGAGCAGCCCTTCAATCTTGTTAACTACTGAGCTTGGAGCAAGTAAAATAGAGGACTGGTAAATAGGCATGCTATTGAGAACAGATTTTATGAGAATAGTTTTACCTGCTAGATTGAGCCAGCTGGCCCCCCAATTTTGGATTTTGCTTTTGAGCTTGTCAACAATAGGTTCCCAGTCTGCTGATTTGATTTTGTTTTTACAGATGGGTATGCCAAGATATGTGAAGTTGTTCCAGTCTCTGGTTCCTTCCATCCCCAACGTTCTGGTGATGTTCCTTAGTTCCCTGGCTGTACAATTCCAACTGAAGATTTTGCTTTTTTGGAAGTTTATTTTGCTTCCGGAAATCTTTTTGTATAACTCCAACTCTTTTTTGAATTGTTCAGCAGAGTGGACAGAGGCTCCTCCTAGCAGTAGAGTATCATCAGCGAACTGGGCGTGGTTAATGTCCCTGACATTGTTCACAATTTTAAGCCCAGGAAGCATGTGGATTTCCTGACTGAGGTTAAGTTGATAGCTGAGCATAGAAGCCTGGATGGCATAGAGAAGAGGAGATAGCGGGCAGCCCTGCCTAAACCCTCTAGAGGCTTTGAAGAAGCTAGTGGGCCTTCCGTTTACTAGAGGGGCTATCCAAGGGTCACCTACACAGCCTTTGACCCAGCTTATAAAGTTGAGGGAGAAGCCGGATTTTGCCATTACTGCAAACAAGAACTCATGTCTAACATGATCAAAGGCGTTGGCTAAGTCGAGTTTGATGACCATACCTTTTTCCTTACGGTGGAAGCTAGAGTGGATGGCTTCTTGGACAAGAATGATGTTGTCGAGGATTTTCCTTCCTTTGATGAATCCTCCTTGATTTTTCGGGATGATCCGAGGGAGAATTCTTTTCAGTCTGGAGGCAATGATCTTAGTTATGAGCTTGTAACCAGTATTGCACAGCGAGATGGGCCTGAACCGATTGAAGGTAGTGGCTCCTTTTTCTTTTGGAATCAGGGCCAGGAATGAAGAGTTAGTGCTGCCTCCCAATTTGCTGGTTTTCTGTGAGTACCGAATCATTTTTAGGAGATCATACTTTATTATTGCCTAGCAACAGGTGAAGAATCTAGTTGTGAAGCCATCCGGGCCAGGTGCACTATCTGGTTTCATAATAGAGAGAGCTTTTTTAACCTCGTCCATGGTGATAGGCGCAGTAAGAAAATTATTATCCTCCAAATTGATGAGCTGAGGGATGAGATCAAAGGGGTGGGAGGAGACGTCAATTGGGTCCTCAATGGGGGCGGTGAAGAGATCTGAGAAAGTTTCCACAGCTGCTTTCTTTATGCCTTCAGCGTCTTGGATCAGTTCTCCTTCAAACTGTATTTCCGAAACAGCTTTGTAGTTCTTACGTGCCTCTGCTTGCTTATGAAAATATTTTGTATTTTTGTCTCCACTCAATAGCCAGAGGTTATGTGATTTTTGACGCTGGTACTCTTCTTCTATTCTGCAGGCGGAGAAGAAGTTTTTTTGCAGGGTCTCTTCCTTAATGAGGAGATGACCAGACGCAGGAGAGGAGTCCACGCTGGTTTGATGTGATTCCAGCTCAGCTTGGGCGAGTTCTCTGTTAGAAACCGGAGAGGGGATGCGTTTGGCCCAGGCTTTAAGGGCGAATTTGAGTCTTTTTAATTTGGATTCCCAGATGAAGGAAGGCGAGCCAAAAAGGTGGGCATTCCAGGAGTCAGCTACAGTTTGCAGAAAATCATCATGGTGAATCCAAAGTGGGCTGAAACGGAAAGGGATCGGCCCGAGTTTTTGGTCAAGAGCAAGCTCAAGAAGGATAGGCTTATGGTCGGAAGTGCAGTGAGGGAGGATTTTGGAGGAGGCTAACAGGCCCAAAGCGAGAAAGGAGGAGTGGACAAGGAAGCGGTCTAGCCGGGCTGCAACATGGCCAGGACCAATTCTTTTGTTTGTCCAAGTAAATTTACCTTTGACAGGCTTGATGTCAATCAGATCCCATCCAGAAATGATGTCTTCAACCCATTCCCTTGAAGGATCTCTGATCGGGTTGCCTCCTTTCTTTTCATTAGCTGCCAGAGTTACATTCAGGTCTCCAGCTACAATAATATTTTCTCTATTCTGCAGCTGAAGAAAGGATTCTAGAGTATTCCAGCACTCTTTTTTTTCCGCATGCAAAACAAGAACATAGAGATTGAAAAGGCTTACCTTTCGTCCATATTGCTTGTGGTTGAGTTTGGTGAAAACCCAGTGCACTGTTCGTTCTTCAGCTTCAATGTCATACAGGGAGGGGTCCCAGAAGGTGGCTATTCCTTCGGAAGCGCCTCTGGAGTTGTTGCCAATACAAGTCCCTTTTTCCAGAATTTTTTCCCGATTTGGAGGATAGCAGGCTCCTCCATTTTAGTTTCCTGGACTAGCAGAATCTCTGGCTTATGAATTCGGATTAGATCTCTCATTGCATCTTCCTTCAGGGTAGAGCCTAGACCTCTGCAATTCCAGGAAATGTATTTCATTAAGAATTATGGGAGAAGGGGTTGGCCTCTTTGGAGGCCTGAATTGTACCTTTTTTTGATCGAGTGTTCATGATCCCTTTTAGAGTTTTTTGAGAGCCTTCAAGGACTGCAAGATGGGTTGCTTCTTCTCTTTGTTTCTTTTTGGATTTCCTCCCTCTTGGAATTTTGATAGGAATAGAGTACAGACCGCTTGAAGAGGCGCCTTCATCAGTTTCTTCACCTGGATCTGAATCTAGCAGCAGTAGATGTTCATTTACTTCTTTGGGGGAGCCTGGGTTATCAGCCCCCACCAGAGGTTGGATTATTTCCCCAGGCTCCAGCTGATCAGCGTTCTGGCTTCCAGTCTCTTTTCTATTGGGCTGCTTGGACGTTTGGGGTTCATCGCTTACTGTGGTTTGATTCTTCCCATTTGGATTGGGATCCTGATGCTCTTTAGGGTTTGGAATCACAATTGGGTCTTCTTTTGAGGCTTCCTGGGACGGCTTATTTGTGCTTGAAGGCTGGGTTTGCATGTCCATTGTGGTCCTTTTTTTCGGGTTCTTGGCATTTGTCTTGCCTTTCTTGACTTTTTGCCAATCCTTCTCCTTCTTCCGAGCTCTGAATTTTCGGGCAGTTTCTTTGAAAGTGACCATGTTCGTGACATTGGCGGCATTTGAATGGCAGCTGTTCGTAGTCAAGCTTTTGGTAGTATAGCCAATCTCCAACTTTGAGTTTAACAGCTTCAGGAAGGCCTGCTTCAAGGTCAACCTCGACACATATTCGGGCACATGAGTATTGGCCCTTGTTATCAGCTTTGTCAATGTATTTTCCTAGAGCGTTTCCAATTTTTTCCAGGGTTGGAGTGTTCCAGCAGTGGACTGGGAGATTGGGGAGCCTTACCCATACTGGAACTTCCTTCGGCACATCTACTTTTGCGTTGAAATCTGGAGTCCATCTGTTGAGGTACAGTCCTTGAGGTCCCATGAAATATGGACCATTTCTGAAGATCAGGTCTCGGTCTTCTTTGGATATAAACTCAAAAATGAAGAAGCCTCGCCCTACGGAGTAGCAGGTAACACTATTCTTGAGCTGGGGCCTCCAGTTCCGTTGGATCCAGTCGTCTGTGGTTTTGGTTGAAGGCCAAAGCCCCATGAACTGGCCAACCAATCCCCGTTAAGACAGTGCCAGAGCGATCTTGATGGGGATTTCGCATGGCAGATCAATTTCAGGAATTGAATCGAGCTTTTTAATGAATTTCGGGATGGCAGGGGTCACAGGCTTGGATCCATTGGGACGGAGAAGCTGATTGAAAGCATCTGTAGCTGAAGAAGAGGAAGAGGGAGGGGGAAGTCCTCCCTCAGGCGCAGGCATGAGCGCCTGAGCGAATCAACCAGAGCAGCGGCAGCTAGGCGACTAGGGCGCGGCTCCAGCAGCGATCATGTATTATTATTGACACACACGGCCTCAACCATTCACCTTCCAGAAATAAAATTGTTAAAACTTTTGTAAAATAATTGTTGCAATAATTGTTCTCTGTCAATTTTTATCGTAGATGGGATAAGGTAAAATGGTGCCAACCCACCAGCAATTAACTGTTGCAGTTTACAATGGGTCCTCAAGCAACGGTAGAGGACATCAATTAATTATACATATTGTCCATTGAGGACATCAATTAATTATACATATTGTCCATTGAGTTTTTGACCTCATTTAATGAATACATATCGTCTATTGAGGTTTCTTAACCAGTTTAGATCCAAATCCTAGGTTCTATTAAGCGCCGAGAGGGATCAAATCTTTCGAGGTGCAAAAACCTCTCCTCGAAAAGCTCTTTGAATGCAATACTTGAGAACATGTTTGCACCTCGGGAGATTTGATCAATTGATAAATTTTTTACTTCTTAAATTGATAAATTGAATACATACATATAAAAAACATATTACATTATTACTACTTTTACATTATTACATTATAAATCGATCTCCCTCGTATTATTACTTTTTACTTTTTATTATTACATTTTATTAATGGCCAACAATAATATGGACAAACATGGACAAAAGTTACGAGATCTCCTTCATATTATTACTTTTTACTTTTTATTTTTACATTTTATTAATGGCCGACAATAATATGGACAAACATGGACAAACCTTACAAGATCTTCCTCGTACTGGACTGTAGAGTGATTATTGCTGTCAGCAATAGCAATAGCAGCTTTTAATATATCTCAACAATGACTGGATTTGATATTCTATTTTGATTAAAAAATGTAGAAAGAACTTCCCACCAGAAGTATTTCATACGAACATTTCTCATAGAGAAGCATGCTCTACCAGATTCCATGATTATAGCAACCTGTGGTACACAACATATTCGACTATTTTATAAATGGATATGCCACGGCTATGCAAGTTTTCAATATACAGTGACCTTTTTAACAGATCATCTCAAATACTAAATAACTGGCAGTTAGCAAAGTTCTGTTGTTCTGAACAGCATGAAAATCACTGCACTGGTGGTTTAAATTTGCTTGAACATTTTAGTTTGGTCCATGAAACTGGCAGGAAGACTTTTCTGGGTCGGATTCTCATCTGGTACTGCTGCTTGTATATAGGATACTCATGTATCCAAGATCAATGATCAAATGGATGTCATCATGGAATGTCTCATTATTTTCGTCATTAAACTATAAGATGGCATAGGTATATTTTTACTCACAAACATGCATATTCAATAGGTGTTCTTATTTTGGAAATGGATGGAGGGTGTCAATAGGTGTTCTTATTTTGGAAATGGATGAAGGGTGCTAGATTGGATAGTGAGGATACGCCTAATAGTTTTGTTTCCATTTAATTCCCACTGTCCAACAATGAAATTGCTAATAACTAATAATAAACATTTGACAGAGCTGGTCGTTTTGGTGGTGGGGAAAGAAAGAGTGAGGAAAAAGAGCTGAAGTGGCCTTATAATTAATCCCCTAAAAGATGGAGCTGGCCTAGGATTGCATTTGCAGGGAAGCCCGATTGATTGGAGTCAACGAGGAATGAAAATAGCGAGATTTGGGCAAACATACAAAGACATTTTTTCTTTCTGGTTCTGTTTGATTATGGCAGCCGTGAATATTGTTTGAAGCTTTAGAATTAAGCTAATTTCCATTGCTTAAAGTTTTATATATCTATTGATTTATGATTTTGTTTTGTTTTTTAATATTTAATTTTGTGGGTTAAATTCAGATGTCTTGAAAATAATTTTATAATGTTGGTGTTGGTGATTTTGTAAAAATATAGGTGAGTTTAATATACCACCCTCCATTCAATTTTGAGTTTGGATGGTGATATCTATTGGTGTTTTCCAGCAGCCATTTATGCAGATGTACTAGTTTTACTTTTTGAATGGGAAGCTTTGATAAAAAAGGCTGTCCATGTAGCATTCATCAGGAAAAGACAATTCAAAACTCAAAATTGGAGTGGGCACAATCCAAAACATGTTATCTCAAACATGTTATCTCAGGGTTAATGTTATGAGCAACTGTAAAAAATAGGTATTGGTTTATACCAAAACACAATCTAAAGTGCCCAAGTTAAAAACATAAAAACACTAAATAGTGACTAAGTTCATTGTAGGAAGACATTGGTCATGGTCATAAGGGGGTCTTCCCTAGTGTATAGTTGGAAGGCTCAAAAGGATTAAGTATTGTAGGAAGACGTTGGTCATGGTCATAAGGGGGTCTTCCCTAGTCTATAGTTTGAGGGCTCAAAAGGGTCCCCCCATCCATTAATGGGGTTATGGGGGCTTGGCCCCTTTGATATTGTTAATGTCATTGTTGGTTCTTAGCTTTTGGGTTGTTTCAATAGTGTTTACATCATGTTAGGGTGCCTTCATGTGTGGGATGTAGGATGAAACTCTAGCCCTTTGTATCTTAGACCAAGCTGGTGGATGACATTTGGAGAGCTTTCTATAGGGGGTTGCTCTGACCTCGGGCTTGGTGTTGAAGGTCGTGCACTTCTTGAGGAGGTGGTTATCTAATGTGGCATGGTATCTTTTACATGATGCACATGTTGGGAAAATGGATGCTTGCATGGGAGGTGGACCTATCTCAAAGGATGAGCATGAGGGAATAGGAGGAAGGTGGCTTGGCCTTAGGAGCATGGGTACCACAGGACATCCTTAGGAGAATGAGTGTTCTTAAGGATGCTTGGGTTGAGGGCACATTATTTGGGTTTGTTGTGGACTTGTGATAAATGTCGAGGAGGAGCATTGGAGCATTGGATGCTTTTCTTGGAGAGCAAAGACTTTGTGATGAGCCCATGCTTGGAGAGTGCGCTACTTGAAGATTGATCTCTTGACATGTGCATGCCTTGGAAAGAGCGCTTCACTTGATGACCTTATTTTGTGCATTAGATTAGGTTTCTTGTGCACTTAGTCTACCTTTTCTATTGTATGTCTCCCTCATCTATTCTATATGAAGGGAGGAGAGTCTTTAATTATCATTTAGTAGTCATTAGAACATTGTATCTTGTTGATGAACTTGTCTTGAAGCCTTTATGCTTGTGTTGATGCAAGAGAGGAAGGTGCTAGGGTTTGTTAGAGGCAAAACCTAGAGAAGACATAATGTGCTAGGGTTTGATGGTCTTATGTGAGGGCTCAAGGTTTGTGATCAAGAAACCTTAGGGGAGGCTTGGAGTGCTTTGCTTGGAGAGCTTGTGTGATACAAGCTTGGAGATTCTCCTAGAAGACTTATGTGATGCAAGTCTTGATAATCCCCAATGGTACCCATTCTTGGGGAGTATAACAAACAATCCAATTGCCTTCGTGGGTTGTTTATCAAGCTTAGTCTAGAGAAAGTTGCAAAGAACTTTTTTTATTTGTTCATATGCTACTTTAGAAGGGACACACCTAGGAGACTAGTAGATATAAGCCACTACTAGCATTGTAATGCATGTCTAAAATTTAGTGGCAAACACAAGGGGCCTAGTGACCCACTTCTTGATATTTTGTTCCACCCTTTAGGCAACCATCTTCGAATGATCCCAAGGGGATGCCAAGAAACTTGAGGATTTGTCTCCATTGAAGCCAAGACCAATGAAATGAGACTAACCATGCAAGGCCTTTTACTCCACTTGTAACATCGAGTCTTGGCCATGGATACAAGACCCCAAGGCAGAAAACAGAAGTCTAGGCACTCCATAGTAGTAAGGATAGGGTTGTTGATCCTTTATGATAGTTATGAAGGAATCATTTGCAAAATGGGCATTGACACATTGCTCCCCCTTAGGTTTAGGTAGGGGAATATCTCGAATATGACCAAGGAATCACTAGAATTGATCTAGTGGTCAAGAGATTCCATTTCCATAACATCTAGTCTAGGAATTAAAGGACAACCTTGTTGAATGTACCTAAATAGTGTTATACCCACATATTTGCATCAGTTAATAAAGACACTACCGAAGCATTAGCAAACATGGTTTTGACATAGTTGAGGAATATGGGTCCAAACCCTCAAGATTTTAACATGGCCAAAATAAAAGGGCACTCAACTTTGTCATAGGCCTTCTCAAAATCAATCTTGACAAACATAACATCCATGCTAGAAGAGCAGCTCATTCCATGCCCTTCTGCACAACGATAATGTCATCTAGGATGCATCGTCCACAAAGGAAGCCAATGTGTTATAGATGGATGATCATAGGTAGGACATGTTTCAATTGCAATGATAGGGATTTGGACAAAATCTTGTAAAAGGTGTCAAGCAAGGCAATAGGCTTTTAGTTCATGATGATCTCAGTGTATCTAGATCTAGGGATAACCTCAATGATCCCTTGGATTATTCTTGCACCCAAAGAACGTTGGTGAAAAATCTCCTTATAAACAAAGAGAAGGTCATGGCCAACAAAATTCTAGGTAGCATTGTATAATTCATAGGGGAAACCATCAAGCCCACCGACTTTTGGCATCCACCATGTCATGAAGGGCTATGATATTAGAAAACATGGTTTTAAAACTATTGAGGAATATGGTGCTAAACCCTACATATTTTAAAATGGACAAAATAAAAGGCCACTCAACTTGTTCACATGTCTTCTCAAAATCAATCTTCACAAACAAAGCATCCATGCTAGAAAATCCCATTCCAGTCCCTCCCAGACAATGATAACAGTTGTCTAGAATGTGTTGTCTCCAAAGGAAGCCAATTTGTTTCAGTTGGATGATCTTAGGCATGGTATGTTTCAATCATAGCGGTAGGGATTTGGCCAGAATATTGTAAGAGGTGTTGAGCAATTTAATAGGCCACTAATTCATGATGATCTCAAGGTTCCTAGACTTGGGGATAAGGTTAATGAGGCCTTGGTTGATTCTAGTACTTATAGAGCATTGATGAAAAACCTCCTTGCAAACATAAAGAAGGTCAAGACCAACAAAATCTCTAGTGGCCTTGTAGAGTTCACAGGGAAACCACCAAGCCTAGGTGTTTTATCATCAACCATGTCATGAAGGGCCACGAGTCATCTAAGGTGAGGGCTATGTCATAGGCCCATCGTTGATCCTCTTAGAACTTGTAGGGAAAAACACCAAGACAATTCTAAGTAGCCTTTTGTCGTTCAAGGGAGAGGCTCTAAGATTGAAAAACCATATGATAATAGTCTACAAATTCATGCTCAATCTCTACATGTTTAGTTGTTTGACACCAATGGTTTTAAGGGCATAGATGGCTTCCCCAACCTCCTTGGTGGCTAGGGATTTGAAAAAGGATTTGGTAGATTTAAACCAATGTAATTGAGTCTGCAGTAGAAAGCCTCTCTCTTGGTACTAGACATCTTCCACCCATTGGAGATGGTGAAGTGTGGTAGGATGAGCTTGCTTTTCCTCATCATAAGGGGCCCATTGAAAATTTTCTAGAGGCCCTTCTAGTTCTTTACTCGCCACATAGTTGCAATCCCAACAATTTTTTGCAAATTCTCAACCATAGCCTCTCATGAAGGCCATAGTATTGGAAATATCATCTTCCCAGTTTGTGATCCAGTATGAGTCCTTGCGTTGTTGGGGGACCGGGTTCCACACCATGCAATTGTAGGCTAGACAACCTAGGCTTTTGAGGTGGGAGACACTAAGGATGTCACAAGGTTAGGCCATGCACATCCTTTCGTCGTCCTAGGAAATAGAGAGCCAAATGTGTTGATTCGATTAGAGAGAGTCGCTGTGCCCTTGGGAAATCCCTACTTGAGTCAAAGGAGGTGTTCTTCTTGAAGAACAATTCCCTATATAACCTTTAGTAGATCTACATAGTTCTTTTACGAAACTTGGTCCATGTGAACCAATTCATATGAGTATTTTTTCCGATTGTGAGTAGGGTCAATATGTCTATGGCACACTACTTAGGGTTAACCAAGGTTCTTTTTCTCCTATCCACAAGCACACAAGGTGGGACCCTTCTTTGTCTTCTTGAGATTCCACCATGTTAAAATCACCACAAATGACTCTATGGGTTTCGAGAGGCTCATCAATGATTCAATTCCAAAACGTAGCATGATCCCTTGCATCATTGGTGTTGTACATGTTGGACACTCCAAGAAGCTAACCATCTAGGTGGAGCACTTACACAAGTCTTTGAGTGGGGCTCATACCCCACCACACAACATTGTTATCCCCATGGGGAAAGATAAATATTGCAACCCCCATTTACCTTTAATGTGACAGGAATAAAATACTTTAGCTCTCAATCAAATCACTAGCAAGGCGGTATGAAGCATGAACCCCATATGTTCCACCTAATGATATCAATAATGGGTGGGGAATGTGCTTTTTGCCGGGATCATTGGGATCCCAAACATTTCATGAGATCATTTTCATTGGACATTGATAATGTTGTGCATCTCTGTCTCATTATCCTCAAAGCATTGTAAAGTGTCAAATGCATTATGTGCTGAAATACTCCTTGTGAAGAAGTCCCCCATAGTGGTTTGCTTCAATACCTTAGAATAGAAATCATATCTTGTGTTTCGTCATTTTCATGTGAATGTAGGAAATGCAATGGAAAGCACGCACATTGGCTACCCCATGCCATCTTTTGGCTACCAAAAATGGCCTTGGAGGCCATTGGAACCTCTTACTAACTAGGGTCGGTGGTGAATGAGGCCTTAGTAGCGAGTGTTTTAGTCATCGTGGCCTTCACACACTAGTTCTTCACCAAGTTGGCCCCTTTTCTCTTCCGCACGACTTGGGTGCATGCAATTTCCCTTGTTTTGGGAACTTGATAAGTTTGAGTAGTGAGGGTGGTTTAAGCAAGTGGGGTTGTTTTAGTGTTATACTGAGTTGTAAGAAAACAACTCTTAAATTTGATGGTCCACACTTTGATAATGAAAACATGGATCATTGAGTTAATGTAGTGAACTAGTTGGTGATGCACATGGCTACCAATACCAAACCAACGTACTATACAACAACGAGGATCAAATAAAAGATCCCTCCAATACCTCTTTATGAAAGAGAGAAATATTATTATGTCCCCGACGAGGGACATATATGTTTCGCCCTCGCGATATTAATTTGAAGGGCTGGGTTAAAATTTTCTTTTAACTATAGTTTTAACATTTCAAATTGGTTTTTGTTATTTTAAATTTTTAAAAATTTGTATTTATTTCAATCTCTATTAGTTGTTAATCACTTCCCAGGAGGGGGCTGCGGGCTGTCATCAGTAGGAATAAATGTCGGGCTGGTGTTTGTACATGTGTTGGCTACGGGGTTCTTTGCCACAATCCCGAGAGGTTTCATTACAGTCACTTCATCTTACTTCATATTACTAATTACTGTGCTTTGTATGATGCCACGATACCTGACTATTTATTATGTCAGTCACTATCGATATATGTTAAATTTGTGGGAAGATTGATTTAAAACCACTATAGATATATTTTAAATCACTCATCTAATTGTTTGTAATGTTCAATTGAAATCAATAAATTTATATGATTCATTATATGAATTGCATAAATAAGTTTTTTTTTCAATGGAAACAAAAGAAATCAATAAATTTATAATTTTAAAGTAAATATATATTGAGATATTATCTTTAAAATTTGAAACATTTTTTAAAACATATAAATTTTTTATTATAATGCTTACTGGTTATTGCAATTCATAGTGATCATTACAACTGTGCTCAGGCTTTTCCAGCGCATCTGCCACGTGTCAGAAGGAATGCCTGATCGCACCGAACAAACCGCTGTCGGATGTCGGCTTTATCTCTAATTCTTATCTTGTTCACATAATGTTTTGTTTAAAAGGAAGTTGTTAAGAAATTACTTTAAGTTTTCATTAAAGAATTACATTTATAATTAAAAAGTTTTGTTTAAAAGTTGCTGTTAAGAAATTACTTTCTAATAAATTTATTTTATAATTCAAAGATAGCTGGCAATGGAAGCATTTAACCATGTATTTTTGTTATTTCTATACTTTGAAAATGGAGATAGACATATGGAACAAAAGAAATACCAAAAATTCATTTTGTGATTAGTATTTTATGGTTTTCCATGCTCATAACATAATTTAAAATTCATATAAACTATTATCTTGGTACTAATTTCAAAAATAATTATATTTATGTCTTTAAGATAGCAGTAATTAGGTTATGATATGATCGACATCTTGTAAGTAGGTTATGATTTTAAGAGTTAAATTTTTTATTTATGTTTTTTTTTCTTTTTTTTTTTCTTTTAGTTTTATTATTAATTAAAATTTATTTTATTGAAAATATTAGTTACTATATTTATATTTTTGATGATGATGATGAATACCCATATTTTGATCTATGGCTTTATAAAAATAAGGAATCACTTCTTTTATAGTTTTATTTCTGTAGTCAAAAAGTTTCATTCCGAACTCTTTACAGGTGTGATGAGTTAAAATATTAGGAAAGTCAATATTGTAGCCTTTTCAATATTGATAAAGTGATTTTCATCTTCAACCCTTTTGTGTCACAAAGATGACAAATTCTTTTATCTCATGGTGTTTTATTTTCATGATATTTTGCTATTCATTTTTATGAAAAAAAAGAAGTGTCTTCTAGATTCTTCTTTGCTCAAGCAAATTTGAGAAACTAAGTTTTATTTAACATCAATCTTTCTCTTTTGATGTTAACCTCTCTATCCAAGCATTGACAAACACTTAACTGCTTTGAGAGAAATGATTGTTGTGCATGTTAACCAAGGAGGAGGAGATACCTGATTTATAGACAATACCTTCTCTTTCTCAATGAGTGCGTAGAGAACTTTGCCTATAATTTGATATCATTTGCTATAAGCAAATTAGAAGTAGTGCCTTGGGGAGCAACTTTGTTCTATTATATGATTGTTAGTTCCTTTGTCATCACGAGATAAAATCAAAATACACGATAAGATAAATTTATTAATGTCCAACAAGTGACCACGACTAAGTGAATGGGATTGCTTGCATCAACGAGGATTTGAGTTTTAAACATGTGTAACCTTCTTGACTACCACCACCAACATTGCAACATCTGGGGATTGACTAATTGTCTTCTGACATTAACCCTTTCGAATATCTCAACAAGTGGATGAATGGAAACACCACAATATTTTAACTGAGGTATTTGTGTGCAACTTCAAGATGGTTGTATCACTTATGAAACTGTAGAAAATTTACAGTTGTTTTCAATTTTAGCTTCATCTGGATGGAAGCAATGCAAAAGTGCTATAAAACAAACTTTTACTTAACATTAAATCATAAATCTACTAACCGGGACATTGCCACTTCGTGGCTCTTGTTATACTAATCTTACTAAGTACGTGGATAAGTAGATACCTCAATACATTTTTTAAGATAGATATGTGAAGGCTAACCTAACCAAAAGATATGTGATAACTAACCTAACCAAACATAAGAAGTCCATTGATATGGAATTGGTTTTCATATAGAATAGTTGTCCCCATGTTTGAGAAGAGTAAGTAATGGAATTTTACCCACATATATATGGAAGTGGTTTTCATATAGAATAGTTGTCCCCATGTTTGAGAAGAGTAAGTACTGGAATTTTACCCACATATTTAGGAGTCCAGTTTGCATTAACCCATTCTACAGAACATTGCCCTAGGATTGGGGTGATGTGATTGATATTTATTGATTTTCTAATTTTTCCAATATTATAACTCTGTATTGAGGATTTTGATATGGTAAGAATGATGTTAAGACATCATACAAAGTTGTAAGTAAGATATATTTTTATATAATGGTATAATTAGTTTCTTCAATATAATAACAACTATTTTTTTGGTTGGACATGTGTTAGATGATGAAGAAGTAGTTAGTTTTTTTTTAATTATAATTTTTTAATTTTTTTATCAACTATCTTTTCATTATAATATTCTTAAATATATTACAATGCATTAGAATATATAGTAATTCATTGAACCGGGGGAGAAATGGCTTCAACTCAGTTTTGGGTGACTCTAGGGTTTCTGGACTATTGGTTCCTTAGTGTGGGTTGTTTTTTTTTTTGCAGAGTGAGGGCAACATCCTGAAGCTCCTTGGAGTCCATCTAGCCGCTTTGGCTAGCTCTAGTACCAACCAAGGTAACAAAAAGCAGGTACTTCTAATTTTTGCTTCGGTTCTTTGTTTGCTTGTAACACTGCAGAATCTTCCCCTACTGGCCTTTTTGTCGGTTCTTTTTGTTGGGTGTTACTTGCTCCATTTCTTTTGGCAGTTTCCCTTTTTTGGTTTGTTTCGCCACTTTTGACGGGAGTTTCTTTCTCTTTGCTGGAGGCTGTAGTTTTTTTAGTAGTTGGTAGGTCTTTTTGGCACTTACCCTACTTTTGGCGGTAGTTCCAGTTTTGCCCTATTTTGGCGTTTGTCTGTCTTTTCAGCAACTAGCAGCTAGTTGTCCCTTTCTACACTTGTGACACATTCCACTGGTTGTGATGGGGATCGATGCTTCTTTTTCGATAGAAGATAAGGGTGTGGAGTCATTTGCTCCGGGTTCTGCGTCCAAGCATGGTTTTTTTTCACGGGTTCCTCATCGTCTCACCGGTGATGCTGCTCGGTATAAACATAAACTAAAATCTTACAAGGCTCTAGTTGACGCTGCAGTTTATACCTTGGATGATAGAGCTAACATGGATAGGGTCGAACTCCTGGCTCGAAGAGGAGTGGTGGGTCGTATTGAAGGAACAAGGGTTTCACAGATTGAACTGGTAGAATGGGTTAATGCAAACTGGACTCCTATTTTTGGTTTTCCTCCTAGAACCAGTCTCCTTTCGAATGGATGGGTTGCCTTCATATTCCCTAACGAAGAGCTCATTAAATCAGTTCTTGCACAAACCTGGATCATTAAGGAGGGTTCATTGGTAATCAAAAGGTGGCATGCCAATTTTAACCCAAAAACTGAACATATGCTGGTGAGACATTTATGGGTTTTACTCCCCGGTTTCCCTTTCGAACTTTGGACGCCGAATGTGTTTGAAGGACTGGGGAATGTGCTGGGACGCTTCATCAGGTTGGAGAAAAAACTTATCTTTGGGATAAAAAAACGGATAGCTTCTATGCTGGTGGAGTTTAATGTTTCAAAGGGGCTACTTGCTTCCGTGGATATAAGATGAAGAGACAAGGTTATCAAACAAAAACTTGATTATAAAAATATTCCTTTCCACTGTTTTTATTGCCACTGTACGGGTCATGTCCGGGAAAATTATCCTTAGCTTGGTAACAAGGCTGCATCAATGGTGGATGCTACAGAAAGCCCAACTTTACCGGTCAAAGAAGGTGTCTCATTACCTGGTAAGTCTTCTGATGAACCCTTTGTCATTTATGAAGGGGTTACCAAAGCAGAGTTGGAATTCTATTTGTCTATGGAGAGGAAGTTGGATCTACGTCTTTCAAACTCCAAACCGTTGGCTAGGAATATTTTGGATGACCTAAATTGTGTGGATAATCTTTTGGATCCGTCTCCTGTTTCCTGTCCTTCTCCTGTGATCTCAATTCCCAATCCCCTGGCACCAAATGATGTCCCCTGTCAGGTTTCTCCCGTGGATGAGTCGGGTTCGAAAGCTATTGATTCCAGGGTTTCCTCCCCGACTACTGCCCCCATTCATGTTTCCCCTTTGGTTGATTCGGGCACGATTGTTAATGAATCCAAGGTTTCTTCTTGTGCTCGTTTTGGTGATACACCTCCTTAGCAAAATGCTGGCTTAAACTCTTTCACAAATTCCTTATTGTCTATGAAAGGTATCGATGGCTCCCCTTTAGAAATTTATGCAGTAAACCCTATCCCTACTGACGATGTGGTGATCCCGTCGATTAGATGTTTGAATGTTACAATTCGAAGGAAAAAGAAAGTAAAAGAGAAGGAGGTGGGTGACACTTTCATCCCTTTGTCAAAACGTTTAGATTCTGTTGATGTAAACTCTTCCTCATCTGGGACTCTTAGAGCAGATGTGTTCGACCCTACTCTAACTTAATGTCTGTTCCATCTTTCAACGCTCGTGGTATTGGTGGGGCTTCTAAGGCTAGGGACCTTACCAATTTTCTTAAATCTAAAAGCCTAGACTATTTTTTAATTAAGGAGACTTGTTGTTTTGCGGCTCAGGCAATTGAGTTTTTTTCAAAGCATTGGTCGAGGTGGTATTTCAATGCGATGGATTCATGTGGTCACTCGGGTGGTTTTACTAACTGGATGGAATCCAACTAACATGTGTTTCAAAACCTACAAAACCATGGGAGGGATCTTAATTAAAGGAACTAGCTATTTTGAACATTTATGCTCCTTTCAAGGATAGGGAGACATATTGGAGAGCTTTGGAAGCATCTGGTATTCTAAATACTCCGAATCTGATTGTGGCAGGTGACCTCAATCTAACTTTATCTGCGGCTGAAGTTTGGGGTCCCTCTGCGAAGGTGGATGAATTGGATGTCTTCTTTAAGGATCTTTTCCAGAGAGCTCATTTAGTTGATGTTATTCCTAGGAAGCTTGGTGTGACCCGGAGCAATAAACGACAGGGTGTTGGGTGTATTAGCAAGAGGCTTGACCGTTTTCTTTTAGCAGAGTCACTGGGTGCTAAATTATCTAGGTACAGGACTTGGATTGAACATTCCACTATTTTTGATCATCATGCTATTGTTCTACAGATTGAAGACTTCCATTGCAAGGTGAATAAACTGTTTTGGTTTAATAGTACTTGGTTACATGATAGTGACTTTTGTGACATGGTAAGAAAATATTGGATTATGTTTGCTCCTCCTCCTAATTATAATCCGGTTGATATGTTAATCTACAAGCTCAAAGGTTTGAAGAAGAAGACAAAAGTGTGGGAAAAATTTAAAAAATCAAAGGATAATGAAGATCTTATTTTGATCAAAGAACAAATTAAGCTTCTACATACTCTCAATCTGAATGACATTTTTTTTGAAGAAGACAAAGTGGAATTACAGACCTTACAGAATAGACTTGATGATATCTTGAAGGTTCAGGAAGGCACATGGCGACTTAAAAGTCATGCCATTTGGGTTAAGTTGGGAGATAACAACACTCGTTTCTTCCATAATTATGCCTTACACAGGAGGAATGTGAATTCAATTTGGTCTATTAAGGATAATGCTGGTAGTGAGGTCACTGATCGAAAGGTGATTGAGGATGCGTATCTACAACACTTTAAACAACATTTTGAAGATCCAAATTCCTCTAACATTGAGGATCAACCGAGGGTGATAAAATTCTATCCATCTTTCTTCTCTCTAGAGGAAGGATCCCAGATTGACAGACCGGTTACCCTGGAGGAGCTTGCAAATGTTTTAAAAGCTTTTAAGAAGGAGAAGAGCCCTGGCCCTGATGGGTGGACAATTGACCTGTTTCTTATGTTCTTTGATCTCATGGGCCTAGATCTATTGAAGATGGTCGAGTTTTCCAGAGTGGAAGGTTGGGTTCTGGGTGGCTTGAACTCTACTTTTCTGACACTTATTCCAAAAAAAAAATCCAAGTTCATTTGATAACTTTAGACCTATTGCCCTTTGCAACCTGGTATACAAAATTATTTCTAAGGTTATTTCTAATGGGTTAAAACCTCAGCTCTCAAGGTGGATGACAAAAGAGCAGTTTGGCTTCCTAGAATATAGACAGATTTTGGATGCAGTGGGTATCACACAAGAATTTTTTCATTCTGTCAAATAAAAAAATATGAATTCCTTAATCCTGAAAATCGATCTGGTGAAAGCATATGATCAAGTTAGATGGGATTTTTTGAAGCTAGTTCTCCTGCAGATTGGGATTCCAATTACGAATGCAAATTGGATTATGGCATGTGTGAAGTCGGCTAACTACTCAGTCCTTGTTAATGGTAACCCAACCCCTTTTTTCAACAGTTGCAGAGGCCTACGCTAAGGTTGTCCATTGTCTCCCCTTTTATTCTTATTGGTGATAGAAGGTCTCAACCCTTTGATTGGGGATGCAAGAAACAAAAATGCTGTCAAGGGTATAAAGGTTGCAAAAAAGTTATCCATCACTCGCATCTTGTTTATAGACAATGTCATTTTGTTTGGATGGGATTCGGTAGAAGAATAGAAGTCAATTTCGGACATTCTGTCCCTCTTTTGTTCTGCTACAAGGATGCAAATTAGCCAGAATAAACTTGTATTTATTTGTAACTCAGTTACAAACCCTATCTTAAATGAGGTTTTACTATATCTGCCTTATATTACAACTGATCTGAATGCGGAGTTAAATACCTGGGATTTTACATCAAACCAAATTGCTATGGTAAGCATGATTGGAATTGGTTAATTGGTCGTTTTGAGAAAATAATTAATTTGTGGGTGTTAAAGCACCTTTCTTTGGGTGGTCATCTCCTCTTACTCAAATCTGTTCTGAGTAGCTTACCGGTGTATTGGGCTCTCTTAGCTCAAATTCCTCTTTCAATTATGAAGACTTTAAATAGCCTCATGTTCTCTTTTCTATGGTCTAGCTATAAGGATGGAGGCAAATATCACTTGAAAAAATGGAATGCATTAGCTGTGCCATATAAGAATGGCGGTTGGAATAGAAAAAACATATTCTGGTTCAATATTGCCCTCTCATTAAAAAGCCTTTGGCATGGAATATTTGGGGACAACCTCTGGTCAAAAAATTTACATACAAAATACATAAAAGATCTCAGCTGGATCAGGGTGCCAATATTGGTGGCTCAGAATGCTTCTTTTATTTGGAAGGGTTTTATGAAAATATTCCCATGGATTAACTCTCATATTTCTTGGAGGGTGGGCAGCGGATCGAATGTATATGTGGGTGTTGATCCCATTTCGGGATTCAATGGAGATTTATGTTTATCCCAGGATCTTCGTAATCATTTCTCTAGTTACGGTCTCTACACACTTAACCAATTTAAGAGATATCGCTACCTTGTTCCGGACCGTTCTTACTGGTCTACGACTTCATATCTTGGTCTGGATGGCATTTGGAAAGTTGAGTGGGATCAGTATGTACACAATCTTAATTTGGCAAGTATTCGCTTAACTGGTCAGCAGGACCTTTTACTTTGGGCAAAAAATCCAGTTAATGGACAAGTTTCGGCTAGATGGGCGTATCAGGATTTAGTTGATTATCGTGTGGGATTGCAAAGGAATTGGTGGCATCAAATGATATGGAAATGGAAAATGCCTCTGAAGATCAAGTGTTTTCTTTGGCTTCTTTTCAATAATAAAATTCTCACTTGGGAGAATTTGAAGCGTAGAGGCAAACTGGGTCCAGGTATATGTCTATTATGCAGGAAGGAAGAGGAGTCAGCTTACCATTTGCTTTTACATTGCAATTTTTCTGTGTCTACATGGAAGTGTATCTGTAAAAATCTCGGGATTGAGTCAGCTTACCATTTGGAAAACTAGAAAATTGGCCTTATTTCAGGATGAAAAACCTTCTGTAGATCAAACTTTGTATATTTTCTGGAACCTGGTTCATCTTTACTCAAAAGAGGCAGTTATGAAACAGAATTTTCATAAATTTAGAACTATTAATCCTGAGAATTTTTGTAAAGCAGTAGGGTTCTTTGATGGTGCATGTACAGAACATAATTGCGGTGCAGATTTCACAATCAGTTGTGGAAAGGATTACTTACTCAAATTTCGCCTTGCTGGTGGTGTGGGCACAAATACGAAAGCCGAACTTTTGGGCCTTGGTGCATTAAAAGTGGCATTGATTCATTAAAGTTATTTGGAGACTCATTGGTAATTATCAATTGGGAAAACAAGAAGGCCAAATTGGAAAATGCACTAATTTACAATTGGTTTCAAAGAACTTCTATGCTGTTGGACAGGTTTCTTGATCTCACTATTGAACATACTTACAGAGTTAACAATGATGTTGCAGATTCGTTGTCAAAAGAAGCACTTGATGGTATACCTGGGGTAATTTTTTCGGAAGAATGGTTAGAAGATAATGTGAAAATCCTCATAGCAAATCTAAGAGATGATGTATACCTCACAAGAGTAATTATGATTAAGCAGGACAATAGAAGAAGAGTGAACAATACAGTATAATGAGCAACAGAATAATAATACAGTAGAACTTGGATAGAAGCAAAAATACTTCACACACACTAATTAATTAATCATAGTATGGGCAAATAAATAGTACAATGGTAGAGAGGATTCGAATGCCTAAGGTGGCAATTCGAATTAGCCTCTTAGAGTGATCATAAGATCAATAGAGTGTCATCGGAGCACAACTAGGTGTCCTCATGATCATCGGAGCTCAACTGGAAGTCTTCATCATCATCAGTGGAGTCATCAATGCTCAAGTAACTATCAACCATCAGTCAAACTAACTTTGGTAGGTGTAACTGAGTGTAACTGAGTATAAACTGAAGACAACTGGACTGGTAGGTGAAGAAGGGCGAGCTGCTTCCTAAAATCAAGGAAGAAGGGTGCATTAAGCAATTGGAGGGCTAAAACTGAATAGTGAGAAGCTCCTGGGGGCTGGCTAACTAAGGGATAGGTGCTGGACTGATGACTGGGATGCATGCAAAATGCATGCAAACCCTAAAAGTGCATGCATGACTGAAAATGTAAATGATCAAAATACTGGTGGGACTAGGATGGAGTATAGGAATATCCTAACACCCCCCCTTAATCCATCCTGGTCCCTGGTAACTAAGACCAAAGGTCACCCAATACAATGAATAACAGTCAATAAACCAAGAAAGTGGGAAAATTTCATGGGAAACATACCCCTTCCTAAAAAACAGACTGTAAGGCACACACAAAAATAAATGCTCCAAACTCAAGCAGGTGTGATGCTTGGTCATATGTCTGGAGGTATCTTCTTCTTGGGAAGAAGTGGATCATGCTCAAAAAGCATCCATTTGTACTTGCTCTTCAGTTTGAATGTGATGAGAACAAATCCAACATTATGAGAATGATCCTTGAACCTGTGATTTGAATCAGCCGAGGTAGGATCAAATTTTTGAATGTGCATATAGTCTTTTGTCTTCTCCTTCGAACCACCATGGGTGAGATTATGCCAAAAAGAACTATTACATGTTTGCTTGAAATCAAAATCAGATTTAAGACTTTCAAAACAGTTTCTTGAGATCTCCTTTGAACCAGCAGGAGTGAGATCAAAACTATCACATGCATGAGAAATTATCCCAAGCAGTAATTGCTTAGAACCCAAATTAGATACAAGACTTGAATCATGGTTTCTTGAGATCTCCTTTGAACCATGAGAGGTGAGATCAAAACCAGTAGATGCATGAGAAATTATCCCAAGTGAATGGCCACAGTTTCTTGAGATCTCCTTTGAACCAACAGGGGTGAGATCAAAACCATGAGATGCATGAGAAATCTTCCCAAGCGAATGGCAATTGCGATATTCTTCAATGACCTTCTGAAAGCATGGAATTATGATCATATAGTAGTATAAAAGAGGAGATAGCTGGAGAGGAGCGAATGCATTACCTTCAATAGCTGTTTTGACCTCCGAAATAATCATGTGATCATGATGCAAACCAACAGACTCTGGTGCAAGAGAGGATTTAGGACCTTCTGCAATATCTAGAGTGTGAGCTGGCACAAAAAGAGAAGAAAGTTTGAGCATGAGTGGAGAATCTGCAAGTTCTTTGTCAACAACTTCAATATGAGATGATACTGGTTCATGATCTGAGAGACCATCAAGAGGAGCGAATGCATCACTTTGCTTGCTTTCGAATGGGTTAGGACCAAGTCCTTCATTCTTTCTGCCAAATTTTTCCTCCAAGTGAGCCCATAACTCTTTTGGAGTCCCAATATCAATAATTATTAGGAGCAATATGTAATCTGGCATAATAAGCTTCATTCTTCCAATGTGCATGTCACCTTTATTAAACCAGTCAATCTTCTCTTCAGAGGATTTAAACTCTCTTTCAAAATAACAATCAAAGAGATCATGGCTCTTCAAATATGCTATTATTTTTGGTTTCCATTCATCATATTTGAATATAGAAAGAGGAGTGATTTCTTCTAATTCTGGATACATTGAAGCTGTAGAAGACCTGCAAAAACAATATAGAATAACTACAACTGCTACTGCTGCAAAAATGCAGAAACTGCTGCAATTGCTGCACTCGAAATCTTGGTAATAACCTGCAAAAAACTCTCAAGAATGGAGATAAACAATACTCTCAACATGCTCTGATACCATGTGAAAATCCTCACAGCAGATCTAAGAGATGATGTATACCTCACAAGAGTAATTATGATTAAGCAGGACAATAGAAGAAGAGTGAACAATACAGTATAATGAGAAACAGAATAATAATACAGTAGAACTTGGATAGAAGCAAAAATACTTCACACACACTAATTAATTAATCACAGTATGGAAAAATAAATAGTACAATGGTAGAGAGGATTCGAATGCCTAAGGTGGCAATTCGAATTAGCCTCTCAGAGTGATCATAAGATCAATAGAGTGTCATCGGAGCACAACTAGGTGTCTTCATGATCATCGGAGCACAACTGGAAGTCTTCATCATCATTAGTGGAGTCATCAATGCTCAAGTAACTATCAACCATCAGTCAAACTAACTCTGGTAGGTGTAACTGAGTATAAACTGAAGACAATTGGACTGGTAGGTGAAGAAGGGCAAGTTGCTTCCTAAAATCAAGGAAGAAGGGCGCATTAAGCAACTGGAGAGCTAAAAATGAATAGTGAGAAGCTCCTGGGGGCTGGCTAACTAAGGGCTAGGTGCTAGACTGATGACTGGGATGCATGCAAAATGCATGCAAACCGTAGAATGCATGCAAACCCTAAAAGTGCATGCATGACTGAAAATGTAAATGATCAAAATACTGGTGGGACTAGGATGGAGTATAGGAATATCCTAACATATAACTGTGTCCTTTCTGGTTCTATAGACTCTTTCCTTGATGATGCTTACTAGTCCATGTTTTGTGCTATGTGCCTGAAAGGTACTTTTTGTATGAATGTGGTTTGTATAGGACTACTAGTTTATGCTATGGATATTGTTTCTTGTATTGAACAATATTTCTTTTGTATCAATGCTACACGAAGAGTCCAGGTTCCAATGCCTTCGCGTGTGAATGTACTTTTTGATTTCACAGAAATAACAAAAGTACAATTTTTTTTTTCTCTGGAAAAAAAAAATATCGTAGGTATTGCAATTAGTAATGTAGATAAATATTTTATTATCATATGTATATCACATTAAAACATACATATACTTTTTTTTTTTCAGCGGAAAAAAACCATACTATTGGTATTCAAATTAGTGAATCAAATAGTACAAAAGTATATAAGTCTGATACTGACTTATGATAAAAAACATAAACTGATTAACATCATCATCCAAACTATACTAATGGAATAGTCTTCATATCAAGATGTATGTCTACAGATAATTTAAACTTCAAACCAATGATTATATGTCAAAAATTCTGATAGATCCATGCTCTGCAACCTGTAAATCCTAAAATTCCTCCCATAGAATTACCCCTTCCTCCCATAGAATTACCCCTTCCTCTCCATCATAAGCATCTTTGGAAAGATTGTCGGCCAATGAGTTGTGCTGCCGATAAATATGTTCAAATGTAATATCACTAAAAAACAAAATTTTCTCCCTTGTCCTGCAACACCACTGATAAAGGGTAGTGACATTTAAATTAAAATCTCCACGAGCCCATTTTATTGTCACCCTTGAATCCCCAAAAAATTCCAATTGATGAAGACCAAACATATAAGAGACTGTAAGCACGCACCAAAGATCAAGAAGTTCGGACTTTGTGTTAGTTCCTTTTCCACAGTTCATCTTGAGAGTGTAATAATGGTCCTTATTTATAAATGACACCTCCCACAACACATAAACCATTACATGGAGCCCCATCAAAAAAAGCAACAGGTTTCTGGTGTGTAAGGGTGAATGAACTATTATTTTTGTTTCTCACCTTAACTATATCGGTACAATGATCCTTTATCACCGAAATAAACCTATTGAATGCACATTGCATATTGGGTGCCCTATTTTCAAAAATAGCTTCTTTTCTGGATCGCCAGATGATCCAAGAGATTATCGCAGGGAAGAAAGGGAACCTTTTACATTCCCTATACCAATTGAGGGCACACACATCAAATAACCATGAACCCTACTGAAGATATAAACATATACGATTGATAATCTTGATCCAGATAGATCTAGTAAAGTCGCACTCCACAAATATATGGTTCGCAGATTCCAAATTTCTATTGCAGAGATAACAAACACTTGGCCTCGACCATCCTTTTCTGAGAATATTATCCCACGTTTTCAACTCTCCCCGAAGGGAATGCCACATAAAACACTTGATTTTAAGTGGTATAGTCCACTTCCACAACACCTTATACCACCAATTTGCAGGGAAAATGCACCAACAATTAATGATGGCCTTATATGCAAGCTTTGTCGTCACCACCCCAGTAGATTTATTGCTGTTCCAGATTAATTTATCCTTTTCCATAGTCAAACGACAACCTGTAGCATTCAGTTTGTTGATATACCTATCCCATTATTTGGCAGCATCATCCGTAAAGCCCATTTCCATTGCGTTGAGCCAATAGGAATTATTAGATTCAGAATTGGTTCTTTTTATTTTGTTGAGTGTGGCTCGATCGAACCAATGAAGAGTGTTCAAGACTTCGGTGGACAAGGAATAATCTTCATCAAAGCCAGAAATCATATCAATGCCTACCATAATATATTTTCCATTCCCAACTCTCAGGAAATATCTTTCGCCAACCAGTTATATACTTTAATAAATCCAACCCAGATCGGGGATACTCCCATGGTTTTCTTCACTGGATTCCTGATCCAGTTTATAACATTCCCTTTGATGTATTTTACTAATAGAATCCTGGTGTAGAGAGTAGGTCCAAAGAGTCCTCGCCAATTTTTTTTAAACGCAGAGCACAACTAAACAGTGATAAGTGTCTAATCCCCCAGTCGCCACAACTTTCAGGTAGTGTAATGTTTTCCCATCTAGTCATCACCAGTTTGTTTCTTTCCGGACCCCCTGTCCACAGGAAATTGAAGAAGATATTTCTTAAACAATTAATGATATAAACAAGAACCTGATTCAGTGCAAACCAATACACATGGATGCCAGTTAATACAGATTTCACCAAAGTGAGACGCCCACCAATCGAGAGTAACCTGAATGTCCAATGGTTAATCCTATGTTCTACCTTCTTGATGAGCCATATGCATACATATACTTAGTATAACAATGACATACACATACATATTTATTAGGTATATGTTAGTAACTATTTTTTGCATGATATTTTAATTAAAAAACTTCAAAATGTTAAATAATTAAAGATTGTATTAAAAGAGGTTGCATCTAAGTTGAAGAACTTAAAAATACAAAAACTTAAGGACTATAATAATTGCTTTTAACTCTTTCTTCCTCCCATCACAATTGTTTCAGGAGGAGATTAGCTAGCTCTTTATTATATATTTACATTTCTTTTTAATTTTTTGAGAACAAGAGTGAATTTGAACAAATTGATTGTACAATAGGATGTATAAATATTACATGGTTAAAATGGATTATGATTCTTACTTGTCAACATTAGTTGTGAGGTTGGAGTGGGTTTCTTTTTATTTATTATTGTCATCCAATCTTCCTTCTTGTTTTTGTCTAGTGGTTTTGGGTTTTCATCTTCCTTTGCTTGATCTGCCCATCTTGCCTTGGGTTTAGGGCTAAGTTGGGGAATTGCTATCAAAACCAAGTTTTGCGAAAAACAAGATTCCTACTAGGGGATATTTGCTAACAACCTCTAGATATTGAGGAGTCAATTCTTGTTTCAAAGAGTCTTCCTCTTTCACAAGGGTCTCATTGACTTCCTCCAAAACTGGTTTGAGTGCCTCTTTTTGGGTTCCAAGTCTGGGAGATCTTCCTTGCTGATTAACTGATGTTCTTTCTTTGCATCATCCTAGCATGTAGGCTTATACTTAGACTTCCTAGTGCCTTTGTTCATAGAATATTTCAAGCAAAGGGTTGCAATATGCACTATTTCATAACAAGGTCTACAACAAAAATGACTTGTTCATAGTCCGAAATATGTGTCTAGGAGAATATATTGACAATTAATTTATTTCCATTGGAAACCTCTTGGTGATTTCCATTTCCACACATATTTGGGAATGATCCGCATCGCAGTTGGCAAGTCATCGACGTTGATGCAACTTCGACAAGTTTCAACTTTGACATGACTTCAACTCGACAAGTTATCTTCGATAGGTTCCGAATTCGACACATTCGCACCTTCGACATGTTCAACAACCTCATAGTTCGCGACATCGACAAGCAACGTCGACATGCGACCAACGACTATTGAACTTCAACAAACTGTCTCTCTGTCTTCCAGTCGACTGTAACGGTTGAACTGTTGAACCGTTCTAACTTCTTCTTTGTAACTGAACGTAATGGGTAGGCACCCAAGCATCTCAGAAATCTATATAAGCATGTATAATATTGTAACATACAGGAAGGAATCAATAGATGAATCTACCTGTTTACATCTAATAGAAGAACAGTTCGCATTCCTGCATATTGTCTGTGCATATTGTGTTCATCTGTATAGTGTAATCCTGCTTTGCTCATTCTGCTTATTCTTAATTGCTTCCGCCATAACAGAGCTGACTCATTTAGTCGAACTGTTGTCCCCCTCGTGCTTCCTGGACATGACCCGGATCATTGGTATCAAAGCAGACTCAAATAAGAGAATTCAGTTTCATGCTTAAGTTCTGCGTATACACTTCTCTCGAAGTTACCTGACTTATGCCGATTCAAACTCGCTCGCAATCTCAGCAATCCAAGCAGACGCTACCTCGAAAGATGACAGAAGAAACATACAATATACATGCAGCCGAAGAGACAACACAGCTTATTGAACAAGATCTGGCTCGACAACGGAATGAAATGTTCGCCTAGTTCAACGAGATTCTCATGCGACTCGCTTCGAGATCCGGAGGATCTTCGACGAGAATTCACTCCGATAAAATCATCCCCTTTAAAGTGCAAATGAATTTGGACATACCGAATCTTGAAGGTAAAATTGACGCGGAATCCGTCGACAATTGGGTACTACAATTGGAATCCTATTACATTGTAAATAAGCTCTCCAAAGCTGAAAAGATCACCATTGCATCCTTAAATATGTCAACCTCCGTGCACTGCTGGTGGGAGAACCTCTCAACAAAGATGGAGAAAAGCGGAGACCCCATCGACACACAGGATAAGTTCATCGAACACATCCGAAAGAAATTTTACCCGCCGAAATACCTCGAGCAGCAATATAAGAAGTGGCAGCAGCTAAGGTAATGGAAAGACCAATCAGTACAAAGTTACACCGACGAGTTCTATCGACTTATGGCTAGACTTGGCATCCAAGAAGAAGAGAAATTCCTTGTTCTGAAGTATGTTAGCGGATTATCCCAGTACATTCAGCATGAGATGGAATTTCTGATTGTCAATATGCTTGCGGATGCTTTCCACTACGCTAGCAAACTGGAAACCAAGCATAAAGGAAAAGCACATTTCGCAACAAAGCTGACATCAGGATGACCACCCAAAATGAAGACACCAAACGAATTCGACAAGTCGAAAACTTCTCAGCCGACACTGCCAAAGATAGACCATGATAATAAGCCTTTTCACAAGACGAAACATAGCAAACAACCGCCGACCAAAAAATGGTGCGATTACCACCACTCATCTTGGCATGATATGTCTGAATGCAAAGCTTAGAAGACATTTTTGGAAAAAGTCTCGACCTCCGACGCGTTCGACAAGATGGTGGAAGAATCTGATCCAGATGCGACGACCCTTTTGACCTCGACCACTCCAACAGCCTCGACTATCATTGACAAGGAGGAACGAGAGCGCATGTTCCATACACGGATATGGGTCTAGAGCAACCCATTGCATCTGATTGTGGACAACGGGAGCCAGCAGAACTTCTTTTCTGAAGATCTTGTGAAGAAACTAGGTCTTGTTAGTAGTCCGCATCCGCAACCTTACAACATCGGTTGGATGAAGGATGGACAAGAACTACGGATCACTCGACAATGTAAGCTTGCGTACTTAATAAAGCATTTTGAATATGAAGTACTCTGCAAGATGGCACCACTCTCCGTAGCCGATGCCTTGTTTGGGAAACCTTACCTCTCGGATAGACATGGAAGTTATCAGTCACGGCCTCAGAAGGTGATTGTCAGAATCCGAAATCGATGGTTCAGCATACCAGAGCGTCAACCTACACCGACGATTGCACTGATATCTTGCAAATAGACAAAGAAGCTCATCAGTCATGCTTAGAAGTTTGCATTAATCATGATCAACCCGCAACATTCTAAGAAGATTGCAGCAACGATTCGAGTCGCCGACCAATGCAGCTCTCGACAGAAGCAACAAGTCGATCATATTCTCGATGAGTACCAGAACATATTTCAAGCTCCAGACGGAGTACCTCAACATTTTCAGGTAAAAAACCCCATTGAACTTGTTCCTGGTTCTTCTTTGCCTAACGCATTTGTTTACAGAAGATCCATTCTTGAAAATGAAGAGATTCGCAGATAGATACAAGAATTAATCGACAAAGGTCATATCCGACCCAACTCCTCTCCTTGTGGAAGTCCAGTCGTCCTAGTTCTGAAGAAAGACGAGACTTGGCGCATGTGCATCGACTACAGAGCTCTCAAAAAAATATCAGTGAAGAATCGGTACCCTCTGCCGCGGATAGACGAGCTCATCGAATGCCTGAAAGGTGCTAAATTCTTTACTAAGTTCGACCTCAAGTTGGGATACCATCAGATTCCAATCGAGCCCTTAGATGTGTGGAAAACTGTTTTCAAGACCAAGGAAGGATTGTTTGAATGGTTAGTCATGCCTTTCGGCTTGACCAACGCACCTGCGACCTTCATGCGACATATGGATAACCTTCTTCAAAATTTCATCGGCAAATGGGTTATTGTCTACCTCGACGATATACTGATTTTCAGTTGATCATGGGAAGAACATATCAGACATCTTCGACAAGACCTCGACAATCTCCAGCAACATAGGCTTTATCCAAAAATGGACAAGTGCTCTTTTGCGATGACCAACATCAAATATTTGGGGTATGTAATTGACTCTGTAGGTATTCACGTCCATCCAGAAAAAGTACAGATCCTCAAAGATTGGCCCATTCCTAGAAGCATTCAAAAACTAAGAAATTTTCTTGGTTTGGAAAATTTCTATTGACGATTCATACTCGGCTTTAGTCACATATCCTGGCCCTTGAATCAGTTGACGAAGGGAAACGGGAAAAATGTCTTCCAATGGACAAAAATATCAGAAGCAACTTTTGAACAACTCAAACACAAGCTGTGCACTGCACCAGTACTTGTGTTACCTGATTTGTATCAGCCCTTTGAGATTGAGACGGATGCATCGGACTATGCCTTGGGCACAGTGATCACTCAGTCTGGTCACCCAGTCGCTTTTCATTCTGAGAATTTTAACGACACAGTTAGAAGATACTCGACGTACGAAAAAGAACTATACGCCATTGTGCAAGCTCTCAAGCAATGGAGGCATTACATCCTTGGCAAGGAAACAATCATTCTCACTGATCACAAGTCTCTACAGTTCGCTCCAACACAATCAAAGTTGCAGAAAAACCGACAACTCAAGTGGATTAATTACCTACAAATTCCAGTTGGTGATTAAGTATCAGAAAGGTAAATCTAACGCCACCGCCGATTGCCTCAGTCGACCCCCCATTAATATCCTTTTAATAGTGATGAGTATGCAGGGTTACGACATGACCACTTGGCCACAGTTGTATGAGGATGACAACGACTTCTCAGCAGTCTACCGACAGTTACAGACTAACAAGTCGACGACCTCAGACTCCGACTATTTCCTGAAGGATACCTTGCTATACAATCTTGGACAACTTTGTGTACCGACCGGTGAGCACCGACAACAACTCATTTGGGACGTGCACTACAACAAGACTGCAGGACACTTTGGAGTAGCAAAGACACTTTCTATTCTGCAGAAGTATTTCTTCTGGCCTACACTTAAATTTGACGTCAACAAGTACATTCGATCATGCGTAGTTTGTGCCATTGCTAAGCCACCTAATCGATGACAGGGATTGTACACATCTCTACCAGTTCCTGGTCGATCATGGGAATCTATTTCTATGGACTACTTGACGGGTTATCCTACTACCAGACATCAACATGACGCGATATTAGTAGTAGTCGACTGATTTTCCAAGATGACCATTCTCATACCATGTAAGAAGACCACTACAATGCAACAGACTGCTCATCTCTTCTTTACACATGTTTGGAAACACTTTGGTTTACCCACAACCATTATTTCCGACCGAGATGACAGATTCGTCAACATATTTTGGAAGACCCTCTGGCAATTGCTAGACACACGACTCTCATTGTTGACAGCTTTCCATCCTCAAATCGACGGATAGACAAAAGTTGTGAATCACTTGGTAATACAACTGCTTCGCATGTACAATCACCAGCATCGATACACATGGGATGAAAGTCTTCCATACATCCAACACATCTACAATCGTGCTCAACATAACTCTACAGGCAAGAGTCCATTTGAAGTCTGTTACATATTTAAGCCCTCAGTGCCTATCGACTTGATCAACTCTTCGAGACAGCCGAGCGACACTGACTACATCCAGCGAGAAGTTGATAAAGAAGTCAAGTTCAAAGATCAGATATGCGACATCCAGAGGCAAGCACTGGAAATGTTGCACAGAGCAAGTGAGAAAGCTAAGGCTCAACACGACAAGCATCATATTCCTCATTCATTCCAAATTGGGGATAAGGTCTGGTTACATCTCAAGAAGGAGCGCTTCACAGGCCCATTCAAAAAGCTCAAGCCTTTGCGATATGGTCCGTATAGTATTCTTCGACAGATTGGTGAAAACGCTTTCCAGCTCGATATTCCTGCATGCCTGGGTCTGCACCCAGTATTTAATGTGGATCTACTTCAACCATACCATGCACCCTTGTTGGAACAGAACAACTTGCAAACAACAAAACCCGAAGACATCCATCCAGATGTTCAGGAGCCTCTTCCTTGTGACACCATTGTGGGACGACCAATACGCCATACAAGGGCGAACATAATTCCCTTGTTTCAGGTTGCCAAGGCTGGCCATATCCCATCTCAAGGAAAGTGGTACTCTGTTACTAAATTAACCGACAAGTTTCATCACCTTCGCGAGCAAACAATGGGGTCCATTGTTTCTTAAGGAAGGAGGTTTGATCCGCATCGTAGTTGGAAAGTCATCAACGTTGATGCAACTTCGACAAGTTTCAACTTCAACACAACTTCAATTCGACAAGTTATCTTCGACAGGTTCCAAATTCGACGCAACTCCGACGAGTCTCGACTTCGACACACCTCGACACATTCGCACCTTCGACATGTTCAACAACCTCACAGTTCGCGACATCGACAAGTAGCGTCGACATGCGACCAACGATTGTTGAACTTTGACAGACTGTCTCTCTGTCTTCCAGTCGACTGTAACGATTGAACCGTTCTAACTTCTTCTTTGTAACTGAAAGTAATGGGAAGGCACCCAAGCGTCTCAGAAATTTATATAAGCATGTATAATATTGTAACATACAGGAAGGAATTAATAGATGAATCTACCTGTTTACATCTAATAGAAGAACAATTCGCATTCCTGCATATTGTCTGCGCATATTGTGTTCATCCGTATAGTGTAATTCGGCTTTGCTCATTCTGCTTATTCTTAATTACTTCTGCCATAACAGAGCCGACTCATTCAGTCGAACTGTTGTCCCCCTTGTGCTTCCTGGACACGACCCGGATCAGGGAAAATGTTGTGGCACAATAATTTTATAGTTTTTGGACTTCCTTGTCATAGTGCTTGCCCAGGGATTTTCCAATGGATTGAAGAGAGGTTAAGCCCCACAAATTTATGGGAAAATCCAGAAGCCTAACCCATGCTGGAGCTGAATAAAGAGAGTTTTCCATTGGAACAAAAAGAGTCCAAGGTTTCATACATAAACTTGAATTACCCCAAAACCAAGGCCTTGAGTTTAGAATAAAATCCTTGTCTTTTGTTAGATTAAACTCAACAATGAAGAAGTCCTTTTCATTGGGGTAGATACAATCCTCTCCTTTTATTTCAAGCTTATAAGAAATTGAAATCCATTTTTGCAAGTTCGCTAAACGAGGCCACAAGCCATTGAAACAATACACAAGCCCATCTAAGATGAAGAAGAGCGCTTGATCTACAACACCTCAAATTATAATTGATAAGGTCAGAGCCTCATGAACCATGAAATGATTCAAGAGGGGAGCACTAGATTTGCCACCATGCTTCACTATATCACTAAAGAACGCTCCCAACAAATCTCCATGAGAAGAGATGTGGCCAAAGCTACTAATAGTAATTGAGTCCTTGATAGAACTAGTGACTAAAGCACCATTAGGGCTAAGCTTAACAACCACATTGCTTGATTTACCATCAAAACTAAGAGGAGGCACTAAACTTGCAAGAGCCACAAAGATTGTCATCACCATGAGAGAAGCATATGGTCATAAAAAGTCCATGTATATGAGAAGAAAATTAGGAAAGAAGGGCGCAAGGTTCTAGGAAAGTTGATCAAATGAGGTTGAGCCACCATGAAGAGTTGGAGGTGATACCACTATGAGTGACTAGGTCAAAACCCTAGCTTTTGCTCACACAGGAAGCAAATCGATCCCATTTATATGTAGAGATGAATCTTTTTTTAAGCTATGATGTTACCTTCCATTTATTATATATATATATTATTTCCTTTGGCTGACTTTCCATGAGGGAAACCATGCTAGCTAGAAGGAAGAGATATCAAGTAGGTATCAACTATAACATCTGGAAAAAAAATAGTATTGAGGGAGAGAGGCATGCCCAAAGTAATTGGGAAACTAGAGCCTACTAACCCTACCATAACTATGGACTAATATATGTAAAAACATATCACTGTATAATTGTGGTGAACATAAATATAGACTAACCAATGTTGAGCTAAAATAAAAAACAAAATCCAAACTGAATCAACTTCCATTTTTGTCATCATAGGGGACATGAATGGGAGTGGAATGACTTCCACCTGGATATTTGGATTCCAATTGAAGTGCAATGTTTGTTGCGTTCGTCAAGATATACAATTTGCTGTGAATATCATTCAAGTCCTCTCTCATTGCATTGATGACCATGAGGATGTTAGAATGAGCATCATTGCAATCTATGAGAGCCTTGACTAAGATAAATTTATTGCTCCAATAAGGGTCAATGATCCAAGACAAAGAGGTGACATGGGATCTAGAGATTCACATAGAAGAGGTCTCATGCTGCTAAGCTTGTTCCATCTCCTCATATTGAGCCTTAAAGATGTGTAGGAGGAGATTTGATTCAATCTCCTTAATCTCTTGTTGAATTTGGAAAGATATTTCCTTTTGAAAGGTCTCCTCTGCGAGCGGCACTCTGTTGCCTCCTCCACTATAGCTTCAGGATCGCTGATGAGGCGGCATAGGGGGTACCCCTCAGAAACCAAAAGAAGGAAATTAAACGGGGAGACAAGTCGATAGAGAGCATGACTAAAAAACCAAAGTGTTTCTTTCACTAGACAACTCCATCTTCCGAATTGCATCCATAGAAAGCAATAATAAACTCATCACGCCCATATCTATGAACCAAATACTAGCTCACGTGGGAGTAAGGACTTTGTATTGAGTAAATTCAGTTCCCATGCTCCACCACATCTCATTGATTAAGCTCATAATGATGAACATTCGATGAAACGACTTGCCTTGTGTTCCATATTCTTTCATCATCCAAGACTTAAGTTCTACCTGCTGCCATCACCTTTCGACGAAGACGACTTGGTAGCAAAGTAGAGATGAATCTTTATCTTAGAAGTAGATTAATATTTTTTTTATCAACTTCATATTAAGTGTGCATATGGTTTTCATTATAATTAGCACTTATTTTTTATTTATTTATTAAATGTTAAAAATTAGTCTCTCTCTCTCTCACACCCACCTTGAATTAAGGATAAACAATGTTAAAATTAACATCTTCAACTTTATAAAAATATATTTGGATTCAAAATATATTTTCTCTTAAATTAAAAATAAGTGACATGTAATATATTGAGAAGTTTAAAAAATTAAAATTAAAAAAACAACATTTTTTTTGTTTAAAAAAATTTAAAATTTACATTAAATAAAAACATGATATTTTATAACTAAGGATATCATAATGTCAAAAAACTACCTAGAATTAAAAAGGATCTACTGGTCGTACCACTTTTAGAAACGAAGGTAAAAACAATCACTAATCTGACATCTAAATAATGAAAATTATGTAGAGTTCTCGTCAAGTTGGTAATGATGTTATGTGGGTTATTTTTGTGTGAAAATATAGATCAAGACATTGTTGTACCATGGGTCATTTGATGATATAAGGGAAAGATACTTGTTAAGGAGGGAATTGTTATGGAGTGGGTTTACTATGCTAGTTGGGAGGTCAATGATGAACTCAACAATGGCCAATGATTTCTTACTTTGGGGTAGAAAATTCAAGGTCAACTTTTAACTTATTTCCCCTTATGTACATTGAAATTCTGATGATTCAACGGTTGTTAGAGTTCTAATGACCCCACATATTTATTTAACGGTTGCAATCCTTTGAAATGTTCAATAAAACTTAAAAGTGTGGAAGTTGAAATAATCAACTAGCATAAAAATTCCAACTACTGTAATCGGAAAACTACAATTCATTGTTATATATGGTCAATAAAACTTATTGTTCTTAAAGTGGGCACAGTTAACTATCATCAGAATTCCAACGTCCGGATAAATTATATTTAATCCCAAGGATATAAGGCGTCAATTATGATGTTTGCAAGGTCCATAATAGGTATTTTCATAGTTTCGATAACTCTAACAACATTCTAATGTTTTTCTATTTACTTTCAATACCGGATTTTTCTCTACAAATTAAGTTTGCATTATTTTCTACATATTTAGAATTTTATTTAGGTAAACCATTTAAAACCAATTTTTTTAATTCTTTGAATATATATTTATATTGTTCTAATATTGCTTTAATGGATGTTGTTGTAAATATAGTTAATAATGTCAAATATTAATATATCAAAAGAGTAATCTTTGAGGATTTTTGTTAGGGTAAGGGAGAAACTTGGTGATGGTTAATGTTGGTTTCCTTGCACAAAATGCAAGGGTTTAAAAAGAATAGTTTTAAAGTATTTTGTTATTAAAACACTGTTGGCATTATGGGCACTCCGAAGGGGGCATGCATTTCATCTATTGGTAAGACGTTATTTGTTATATGCTTAGTTTTCATTATCATTTAAAAGTTTTTATTGTTTTAATATTTGATATATATTCTAAAAATATTATGATTGTCTGTAATTACAAAGACAAAGCATCCTAGGATTCGATTGGAGGACGAAGATGTGCTCAATTGTAGTAGAAATATTAGTGAACAAGCTGATGGAGGTCATGAAGTTAATCCTACAGATGAGGAAAATGATGATACTAATATAATCGAGAATGATGTGATAAATAGATTAATCCTCAACACCTAAGTTGCTCTGCTGGATTATAATTTTGATGACCATGTTCATGAAGTAACTTTGATTGATAAGGCACAAAAATCCTTATATGAAGGCTCAAGGACAAATCAACTCTTTGCGATTTTATTCTTGATGAACTTGAAAGTGCTGAATGGTTTATTAAGCACTTTTCTCACACAAACTTTAATGTATGAATCTAATTCTTCATACATGAATACCATTTTTTCTTTCTTTCGGTTTTTAGTGTTAATTGTAAAAATGATGCAATATAGATTAATATTCATTACCTTAATATTTTGTTTGAATGTTGTAAACTGTTAGGCGATATTCTCCTATCATTGTCAAATAATTTGGGCCGCACATACTAAGAATTGTCTCTCCTTATTAAAGATTTAGGAATGGAGTATAAATCCATTGATGCATGTATTGACGACCATATTATATACTATGGACAACATGTAACAAAGTTGGAATGTTCCCAATTTGGAAGTAGTATATATCGAATCGACCATGTGATCAGTAAGGTGCCCTGCAAAGTTCTTTGTTATATTCCCATAATTCCACGTTTCCAATGATTGTTAAGGTGCAAAAATACAACACAATTTATGGATTACCATGCACATAATATAAGTGAAGATGATGCTATGCGAATGCCAATAGATGGTACTACATTTAGGTACATCAAGGAAAGATGGCCAATTTTTAAAGAGGAAACTCGTAAGGTTAGGATTTCAATGGAAACCAATGATGTCAATCCATTTGGAGAGATGAGGCTTGTTTACTAAATGTGGCCTATTTTTGTTATAAACAGTAACCTTCCTCCTTGGATGTCAATAAAGAGGGAGCACACGATGTTGGAAATGATTGTTTCATAAATTTGTTCAAAATAGTGTTTTCAAGTACATACCATTTCAATTGTAATTTGGTTGTTTGTTACATAATAATTTATTATTATATGTTCAAGGTAATAAAAATGTGTATTTTCAATAATTAGTTAAGCACAAAGTCAAAGATATGGACGCATTTATTGAGCCTCTTATTGATGAACTTCAAAAGTTATGGGTTGGCATCACTATGTATGATATCTCCAAACTAGTTGGCCAAAAACAATTTCAATTCCATGGAATACTTAAATGGAAAATTCATGATGCCTTGAGGAAAACACATTTTAGTGGTAAGTAGTAAAGTATTTCACTCTAATAGTTTTTAATTTGATCAAAATATTCATGCACTTTTTGACTAATTTCTTCATATACTAGCATTAATATAATCCTACATTTTGTGGGTCTTCAAACAAGTGGTAAATTTGCATGTCCAGTATGGAGTCCCAGTATGTTATCTTAATGTTCGAGAAGTTTAGGAAAGGAGGCATTTGATGAGCACAAACACTACTGAGAAATATCTTTTTAACGGTAAGGAAGAGACTAGAAAATCACCCAAAGAAAGACACCTCAACTATAGAAATTACAATATAATAAGAATAGTCAAGGTGAGTAATTGAATTCCATGTCATGTGTATCATTATACAACTTATATCTATATTCAAATATCTTTACAATATCTAATATTTTTTGTTTTTTGTTTTGTTTATGTTTCGTAAAGGTCATCGACACTTAATAATGAGCTTCCATAAGGAATGAAAAGGTACTCAATCCAATTTATTAGGTTTCCCTACTATGAGCACCTATAAGTAGCTCATTTGTTTGATACAATGGATATCAAGAATAATGTTGCAGAAACATTATGGAGAATCTTAGATGGAAGGAGTAACAAAGATAAAATCACAAATGTTTGTAATGAAATTAAGGAAGCCAATCATATAATGGGAAATTTGACTCATTATTCCAGTGATGGACATGAAGTACTAGAAATTATTTGATGATTATTTACAAAGTAGGAAAGCAATGCCGTAAAAAGTGTCATTCATAAAATTAAATTTCCCATTGGTTTTCCTTCAAACATAAAAAATATCTTAATGAAGAAAGGAAAATTTGGTGGGGTAAAAACTTACGAATGGAATACCTTTATTAAGTTATTTTGGTAAATTCTTCCTTTTTTTTATAATAATTTTGGAATAAAATAGTGAGTCCTTTTATGTTTTAGTTTGCTCTACCTTTGTCCCTCCCAGACAGCTTCGATAACGACATAAAACACATTATATATAATCTCGACAAGTAGATGAGGTAAGTTGTCACAAATTTAAAATGAAAGGTTAACTTGAAAACTAGCATACATGTGATTTAATGCATTGTACACATATTTATTATTGTTTTGAGTCTTGTATTTAATTGCATCGACATGTGTAGATGGTTGTCATATAAAGAAACCCATAAAGAATATATAAGGTATTGGAAAAGAGAAATTCCTCGACTATTGTGTGAATTGAAAAAGTATCTTCCTCCATCATTTTTCAATCCATAAAAACACTACCTCATACACCAAGTTTAGGATATTGATATGTGGACCTGTACACACACGGTCAATGTGGACGTTGAAGAGGCAATTGAAGGCATTGAAATATTTTGTTAGAAAAATATCACATCCCAAGGGATCTATGGTTAAGGGCTATATGGTATATCAATCCATGGTGTATATTAGTGAGTATCTTCCTGAAGTAGCATCGTCAAATAATAATGTGCCTCACATTTGGGATGACAATTCCAACAAAAATATGAAGGGGGGGTTTTGTTGGGGAAGGGTATAATGAAGAAAGTTAGGCAATCAAACAGTATCTCTCTCTCTCTCTCTCTCTCTCTATATATATATATATATATCCAGGACATGAAACTTGGGGAAAAACTCGAATTAATTTCCCTGAATTCGAGGATGGTAACCAAAGTAAACCCTAGAATACTCAGGGCACAAGGCCAAGTCAACAAGGGCACAAGACCATTACAACGATATTCTCATTTTGAGCTCAACATGTCACTTATGGGAGTAGAACTTGGGTGGGTAGGATAATTCCATCCCACAACCAATCGGGCTACACCCACTTGACTAATATATATATATATATATATATATAGAGAGAGAGAGAGAGAGAGAGAGAGAGATTTGATTAGAAGATATTATCATTTTCGAGATATCAATCTTACACAAAGGGAAATTGATTTAGCATATGGTACAAAAGATAAACATGTAAGCATTACCCACATTTTTTTTTTCATATATTAGATGTGTTAGTATATTTCTCCTTGAAAATTTAAGTAGTTGGTCTAAATATGTTGTGCAATGGCAGAAACTTTCACATCAAATAGTTGGATGATAAGAAGAAATTTTTTGATTGCGGGATAACTGTAGTTTTCCAGGATACTAATGTTTCCTCTAGCACTGATAAGTGTTCATAAGTAATTAAAAATAGATACTATGAATACTTGGAATATATACTTGATTTAGACTTTAAATCCTTCAAAGTAGTTCTCTTCAAGGTCTGTTGGTACATGTTACAAATGAATGAACGCGATCTTGATAGATCTATTATTGAGCTTGCTAATGGTTTTACCATGATAAATACAAGGTTATTTGAGCTAGGTACAAAACCTTATATACTTCCAAGTCATTGTAAGTAGGTATTTTATTTACATGTGCCAAACAAAGCATGTTGGTCATATGTAGTTAGATATGAGCCAAGAGGAAGGATTGTAAAATATAATGTACTTGAAGAAGTTGATATTGAAAAAGATCAAGAAGATTACACAGAGGATTAGGTGAATGTGTTAGATGAAGAAATAAAAGAAGTTGAATATGATGGAGATCGAGAGTAGGTAGATGAATTAGATGAATAATTTGAAGATGATGTAGATCATGACTATGTAGATGTGTTAGAAAAACAAGTGGGCACCCATGTAGATGTTTCAAACAAACACACAAATACCACATGTGTAGATGATTTTGATGAAGAAAAAGAAGATTAATGAATATATTTAATTGTTGAAATGACATACGATGTGATTATATTATTTTTTACTATGCTTTATTCTTTTTTTTTATTACTTGTATGATTTTTGTTTTCTACATTTTATGCCATTTTCTATGTAATGATATTATGTTAATTTCATTTGTCAGCACTAGATATATTGGGTATATTGGGTATGGGGTATTAAGAGTGATGTGAGGGGAGGGGAGGGTCTAGATGAGATTCCACCTTCATGTGGTTAGCCGTGTTCAGTAGAGAATGAAATAGTCTTGAAACCAAGAGAAGCTCATTTAGAGTTTTAAAATTACGTTGTAGACAATCTTAGGGTTATATATTTCCTATGATCACCCTTAACACATGTTCATGGAAGACATTAAGGCCATATTGTCGAATATGAATAATCTTGGTAGCACTTAATTTGATTCAATCCGGCCTTGTTGATTTTGTCCTTTGGGGAGGCCATCGCTGACTAGTTTTTGAGTTCTGAAACCCTCTATATCAACAAAGTATTTGTTCAAGTTGACCAGGTTAGAGTCTAGAGATAGATACACAGTTTGAAAAAATTTCAATGTTGGTCCCTTTCACTAATCATTGGTTATGGTCCATGTGAGGGTGCAATATGTATTGCGTAGATAATAAAATAAGTTGTGTTTAGTATTATGATAACTGTCATCACCATGATCCATTGCCTTAAGGATATTGTAGCATTCACTCATGACTTTATATCATTCAATCTCTAGGTCATTTATTCTAGAACCAAGGTGCCACCCATGTGGGTCTTGTGTGTAGGACTGGTTTTTATATTTGTGTGTTTAAATTTCCTTCATTTTCTTACACACTATCATATCCTTACTTTATTGAGTCACCTAGTTGAGTATAATCCTTAATGAAGGTGTCCAACCATTCCTTGTTGTAAGACATGTTCCTTGTCCCCTTTGAGTTAATATACTCAACATTATTAGAGGATTAATCTTTGGCTACCGGTGATGTTAAAAGTATTGTTTAACTCCTCATTATGTGAATTTTTATTACTCTAATAGTTCTTATCCTTGCATCCAACATTTCCTCTTCTTAATATGAGCATCTAATTATGTCAATCAAACTACTCAATTTTTTTTAGAATACTTATGTATAAGATATTTTTCTTCTACCTTATCTATGGTGTTTAGGAGTTGATATCTTACTTATTAGATCTTAGTTATGTACTATGTAACACATTCTCCTTCAATCATTTGCATATTGTATAAGTAATTTTGTAAATATAACACTCAAATTTAATTCTATCTTTCATACAAAATTTAAATGTAACCTACTTGTTATGCATACACTATCTACAATAAAATATGTGAAATAACGTGCTCCACATTCAACAATTTTACCCATACAATCATATCATTTTTCCATGATGCATACTTGTTAAGTTCTACCTTATCAATATTTTTGTTGCTCTTGATCTTTTTTTTTGTAAACTGCAGATGGAAATTATATTAGAGTACAAAAAAATTTACATACACAGGCGAGACTATAGTTCTGAGAGCGTTGTAGCCTCTCATAGAGCAGAAAATTCAAAATAGGGCCCTCGTAGGCCTTCCCACAGATGGGTTGAGAGTCATAGACATAGTAACATCCGACCATTAAAAACATAAGACTAACCAATTCAGAAAATCAAAACAGAGAATAACAGTAACTATTCATCCAAAGCAAGAAAACCTGATATGCTAACCGCTGCAAAAAGGAGCTGGGGCCTGCCGGAGCAGCCTTAAGTATTTGCATCTGCATCCTGGGGATTGTCTTCAATAATTGGGCAGGAACCAAAGAAGTCCTCATCCCAGCTCTGAACCGGGAGTTTGGGAGGAAGAGGCTCCGTCTTTCGAGGAGTAGCAGCTTCGCCTTCGGATTTCCAGATCC
Organism: Larix kaempferi; assembly: GCA_027924585.1. Classification (NCBI taxonomy): domain Eukaryota; kingdom Viridiplantae; phylum Streptophyta; class Pinopsida; order Pinales; family Pinaceae; genus Larix; species Larix kaempferi. The sequence continues at coordinate 9,628,365 of BSBM01000831.1, forward strand.
TTTTAAAGTGCAGAGAGTCAATAGTAGTATGAATAGGGAAGGAGGCCTCTAGGGGAGGGTCCCCTTGTAAAGCGGCTGCAGCCGGAGAGACTGACCCCGTAGTGGAGCGTTGGACATGGGAAAAGACCTTCGCAGTGACAACACCGGGAAGCTCCTACAAATTGGTACCCAAAGAATGGAATAGGCGCTATAGCAATGCCGTCCGGATGGAAAGTTTCCTTGCCTTCCGAGGCATCTTTACTGGAACCAGGAGCGTCAGGACCAGTTTCGCGGAGAGAGGTGGCTTTGCTAAGGAAGGAGTACTTACCTCCCACCACATTGGATTCCAGAACAACAAGCATTTCATGCAAGTGAACCATATGAATTACGGTGTCCATGATAGAGACCCTGGCCATGTTCCAGTTAGCCAACATTTCTTCTACCAAAGAACCCAACATGTTCTTCATTAACCAGTAATAATTAATCTGATTACCTTGATTTCCATAGGCGAGAATGTTAGAGACTCGGTTAACCAGCTCCCATTCATCGACCAACCTTCGAACCAGAACCGTGACCTTATCATCATAGCCGCTAATGGATTTCTTATCAGTCTCTGGAGAAGTGGTAATCCGTCCGACGCCATGAATGACGCCACACCTAGAGGTACCACGCAGACGGGTCATGGTGTAATCAACAGTCTTGTAGGAGAGGAGAAATGTAGTAGATCTATCCACAACCTGAACATGCAAAGAATAACAGATGAGGGTGATGAGATGACGCTGCTTCATATCAAGAGCCTGGGAGAGGGAGCACTGAGACCTCACACGAGGAATCATGATGAATAGATGGTTCCAGTAGAAGCGAAAGGACATAGACAGATGGGCCAACTTAAATTCCACCCACCACAGCTTAAACCACATTAAACAAGTCGCTCGCTTGAGAACCCGGACGCTAGGTGAAGGACGCATCACTAAATGCTCTCCCTGAGTGATGACACATGAAAAGATCCGCTTCCAGGTGGTAGAGCCATGTCGCTAGGTGGTTGCATGGCACCTCCCTCTGTGGCCAGTACAACATTGACACCCGCAACCGGGGTGGAACAGTATTTCATATCCTGAGCAGTGTAGAGTTGGGAGAGATGATCCGAGAAGCAGTCATCTAACTTTCCATCCCTAAGGGGAAGATCACAGGAGACCCCCTCGTTGGCAATGTTGTCCGACAGGGAATTCACCTTTATTCTCACATGATGGAAAGTGATATCCCTAAGATCCTTCATGCTGTTAGCTAATCTCTGGAGTCTGTGCTCTAGTCTCCAACTTGAAGAGAGCTTAGAGACTTGGGATCCATTTTGAATTTTGGAGGCTAAATCAAGGATCATCCGAGAGTCTCCCTCTGCAATGAGAGGGTGAATATTATGCTCACATGCAATGGAGATGCCATATAAGAGACCTTCCAGTTGAACTACATTGTTGCTATCATGTCCAATGTTGCCATGAAAGATTCTGATAATTTTTCCCTCATGGTTTCGGAAGACTCCTCCAAAGCTGACCATACCAAAATTTCCTTTCGAGGCACCGTCAAAATTAAGTTTGAAAAGACCCCTGGGGGGAGGGGACTAGAAATCCGGACTGGAGGGGACTAGAAATCCGGACTGGAGGTGCGCAAGACTATAGTATTTCTGACAGAGGGGATGTCAAGATGAGAGAAATTCCAGTTGGAGAGAATTCTTTTCTCCATGTCCGAGGAAGGGAGATCAGAGAGGTTCCAGTCTTTGGAGAAGAGAGTTTCTTTTGAAGGTATTCCAGATAGCCTCAATGGTTATGCTTTTCCCTTCGAAGATCCTTAAGTTCCTTTCTTTCCAGATGCTCAAAACCAAGAAACCTGGAGTGATGCCCCAGAGTTTGTTGAGATGAGAGATTTGAAAGGGGTCGAATTCCCATTGCTGAAGGGTCTCGATAATGTCATCTTTGCTCTGTTGGACCTTCTGAATTGTTCTACGACACAGTCCCAAAGAAATGAGGCAAGATCGCAGGATTCAAGAAGGTGATCGATAGTCTCAGAGTTGCTATTGCACATGACACAGAAGGGGGGTCCAATGAAGCCTTTTTTTTTTAAGATTGTCCCAAGTGAGAATTCTCCTGTTAGAGAGCAGCCAAATGAAAGTGGAAACGTTGGGCCATAGAAAAGGATTCCAAACCTTCTTCCAGAGGGGGAATTGAAGTTCTTCATCTTTGAGAGCCAGAGTGGAACAGGCCTCCTTAACAGTAAATGATCCCTTAGGGAGATGGCCCCACCGTATTATATCATTTCCAGTAGTGATGTGTATCTTCCTTATCAAAAGGTCTGTTACGATGGGCTCGAGGAAATCATGCACTAATCTAGGCTGCCAATGCATTGGATCCTTCCAAATTCTGAAGGGAGAAGTGCTGAACGAATCCTAGAAATCACGAACTACAGAGGAGGAGGTCGCCAACTAGATAATAGGAGTCATTCTATAGATGGGGAGACTGCTGAGAATATGCATTTGCTGCCAAGATCTTGCTAGAAGAGAGCAAGGGCTTCATCTTTAATCTCCCAGAAGCTATGCTATTGAATTAGGGCTCTCTGAGAATTTTTTGCCTTCCAAATAGACAAGCCAGGGGGTCAAGGTCATAGCGGATCAGATGAGAGGGGTTCCATCCTTGGGCATATTTCTTATTCCATAATTGGGCCCAAGGCATGTCATTGCTTGAGACCCACCTCCACCAAATTTTCACAGAAAGCACTTCATTGTTTAAATCAGGATCACATAAACCAAGGCCCTCTTCACGCTTAGGTAAATAGACTGTTTTCCATTTCACCAGGGCCCACCTGTTGTTCTGTGAAATTTTGCCCCAAAGAAAGGACCGTTGAAGCTTGCGGAGGGATTTCTAAATCCATTTAGGGGCATCTAGAACAGAGAAAATATAAAGGGGCATATACTGGAGGACAACTTTGAGGAGAGTAAGGAGACAAGCTAGGTTGAGAGAGCGGAAGGCCTAGGAGGAGATACACTGTTCAATTTTGTCTAGTAGCTCCCTCCAGGATGAGTGCTTGATGGCAGAATCGAAAAGGGGAGATCCAAGGTACTTAGAGGGTAAGGTGGAAATCGAAAAACCCAGAATATGAGCAATATTGCGTTTTGAGATGGCATCAGTGTTGAAGAAGAAAATATGAGATTTTTCCAGGTTGATGGAGGTGCCAGAGACTTCCAAGAAGAGTTGGAGAATCTTTTGAAGGGAGCGGGATTCTTGAACGGAGGGATGTCTGAAAAGGAGATTATCATCTACAAATTGTTGGTAAGCGATGGGGTCCCCTTTGTAGAGGGAGAGTCCACGCAAGGACCCTGAAGTGACCACTGCACGAATCATTATCCCCAGACCTTCTGCCATAAGGATGAAAAGGAACGGCAAGAGGGGGTCACCTTGACGGATTCCGCGAGAGGGGGTGAAGGTTGAGGAGGGAGAGCCGTTGACAAGGATGGAAAAGAAGGAAAAAGAGAAGAGGGAGGAGACTCAGCGAGTCCAATCATGGTTGAAGCCGAAGGCAAGCAACATTTTTTGGATAAAGTCCCAGCTGAGCTTGTCAAAATATTTGGAGAGATCCAACTTAAGAAGCATCCCAGGGGAGCGGTTAACTTTGAGGGAGGGAGTGATTTCGTGAGCAAGGATTATTCCATCTAGGATTTTCCTTCCTTCTACATAGCCCATTTGTTTAAGGGAGATGAGTAAAGGTAGGAGGGATTTGAGGAGATTTGCGACAACCTTGGAAATAATGTTGTAGATGACATTACAAAGGGAAATGGGCCTGAAATTACCAGGATGAGAGGCTCCTTTATCTTTGGGAACCAGGGAGAGGTGGGTGGCATTGACATCAGGCAACACCCATTGCTTGTGTCTGGACTCTTCCACAACCTCCGGCACTTCGAGCTTGAGCATATCCCAATAGTGATGGAATAAGTTGTTGGTGAAGCCATCCAGACCTGGAGCTTTACCCTCAGCCATCTGATTAACAATAGTTTCAACTTCCTGAAGGGAGATGGGTTTCATTAAGGAGACATTTTTCTCCTCAGTAATGATAGAGGGGATGTGTTGCATGACCCGAGCAATGGCGTTAGATCTGGAAGTTGGAGGTTCCGTGAGGAGATCTTGGAAGTAACCAATGAGCTCATGTTCAATGCCAACATGATATTCTAGGACCTCTCTAGAGTCCTTCTTGAGATTGATGATGCGATTGTGCATTCAGTGTTGAAGCATGGAGCGATGAAAGAAAGAAGTGTTGCGATCTCCCTCCTTTATCCAAGTAACCCTCGATTTTTTCCTCCACAAGATTTCTTCCTGTTTGCAGCACTGGTTAAGCCTGTCCATAAGGTATTTGTATTTGAGGTTGTGAGCCATAGAGAGACCTTCGACCATAATTGTACACTGGAGGGAATCAAGTTCCTCTTCAATCAATTTTGTATCCTTGAAGATGTCGTCGAAGGTAGTGTAATTCCACTGCTTGAGGTTAGCTCGAAGTAACTTGAGATTTTGTTGAAGGACAACCATTTTGGATCTACCCTTGATGCGCATGGCATTCCACCAGGTGCCGACAGTGTCCATGAAGGTTGGATGAGAAAGCCAAAATTTCTTGAACCTGAAGGATTTGTATAGGTGAGCTCTGAAGCTATGCCAAGTCAAGTCGATGGGCCAATGATTCGAACCAGCCGCTGGGAGAATATAGGAGGCAATAATTCCCCCAGCCTGTAAGAGATTTTCTGAGATAAAAAAATGATCGAGACGTTTGGAAATCTGATGGTCTCCGCCTCTTCTATTGTTCCAAGTAAAAAAAGTGGAATAGGGTTGCATATCCACAAGTTTGCTATTGGTTATGAAGGATTTGAAGAGATGGTATTATGAGGACAGGGACCAGAGACCTCCTTTCTTTTCATCAAGGGAAGTGATCATGTTGAATTCTCCCCCAATGATGACGGGGAGTCACTATGTTGCTCGGTGAACCAAGCCATAAAGTATAGGATTTGGGTCTTGAGAACAAGGGGCTGGGGGGTGTAAGCATTTAGGAGGTGCCCGTGGATGTGTGAGCCAATGATGTGGAAGGAGGCTGAGATAACATGTGCAATAGAAGCATAGTTGTAAAGCGTAATAACAGAGGGGTTCCAGGCTATATCAATTCCGTCGACAGCTCCATTGGAATCAATAGAAAAGTAGTGGCAACCTTTCCAAAGCTTAGGCATTATAAGGCTGAGGGTTTCTGAGGAGCACTTAGTTTCTTGAATAAAAAGGACAGAGGGAATATCTGATAGGATTTTTCTCTTCAGCATTCGGCATTTGGAGGGGCCGTTGATTCCTCTTAAATCCCAGGAAATAATCTTCATTGAGAACTGGGATTAAGAGAGGGGAAGAATTCCGTTAGCTGGGCGTATTGTCCTGATTCCACCAATCGCGTTCCTAGCATATTTATCTGTTGCAGATCGGATTTCCTCCCTCTCTTTTTGAGATCCCTTAGAAGCTACTGCTTGTCTTTTTGGGGAAGGTTAAATATTCCAAGTTTGCGAGCTTTGGATTTAGAGAGGACTTCTTTAAGTAACTGAATCTGGCTTGGTGGGATGGATCCGAATTCTTTTCTCGTACAGGCGTCTTCCAACCCAAGGAGATCAAGATCTCCTAGATCGAGCTCAACCATTTCGTCATCCATTGTGATTTCAGGAATAGAATCCAAAGGTTGAAAAAGAGGAGGCTTTTTTGAGGTGGAAGAGATACCTTGTAAGTCAGCGGGTTCAACAGGTTTTCCTCGAGCAATAAGGGCTTCTAGATCGCTGGGATGAGTGGGGTTATGGACCTTGGAAGGACTATGCTCATGGGAAGTTGCTTTCTTCTTGATATCTGTGGCCGAATATTCCGGTTTACCTTCTAGGATTTCGAAGCTGTTACTTGTTGTGGGGATATCAGCTTTTGTTTTTCCCTTGGGCAGGTTTGCGGCCATGTCACTTTGATTTTCCAGATCTTTGGAAGCCATCTACATCTATGGAATCTTTCTTAAGGTCGTCTTTAGTGTTCTTGTTCAGGGTGAAATCCTGAAAAATATGCCCATGCTCATGGAACTTGTGGCATTTGAAAGGAACATGCTCATAATCCAGAGGCTAGATCCACTTTGAATCTTCAAGGGAGAGGCTTATTGTGTCCGAGAGAGCCTTTGCAATGTTCATATAAAAGCAGATTCACGCATATGAAGTATATTTTTTGAGCTTTGTTTGATCAACAGATCTAACATATTCACCTAGGGTGTTGCCAATGTCTTTTAGAGTTTTGTCATCCCAGTATTCCCGTGGGAGAGAATACATTCTGATCCAGACTAGAGCCCATGTGAATTCCTCTTTCTCTGGACAAAATATTTCGGTCCAATTTTTCAGATAAAGACCAGCTGAGTTGAAGAAATAAGGGTCGTCGCTTTCTACGTTGGCTTTGTCTTCCAGATGATGGTGAAAAATCCCTTGGAACCAAGATGGAGATCATAGTGGGATTTTGGCTTCCACTTCATGGCTATCCATCCCTTGAGGGATTTATCGGTGGGCCAGATGCCCATGAATTTGCAGATGAGGGTGTGATCCTTTAGATATTGTGAGCGAGCGTTAATTCTCTCTGGAGGAAGATTTAGACTTGGCCTTGCCGTTGTGCGCGCTATGCATGTACTCATACCTGGAGTGCCGCCTTCTGGATGCGAATCCTGGTTGAAGTCTGAGGACGAATGGGGCTTACCCACGTCAGGGATGGGGATATCCTCCGTGTCGATCCTCAGAGAGGAGGAAATTCCTAAAGAACGCAGCGATACGGGAGGGTTGGGGGCAGTTGAGTGGGAGGGGACGTCATCCCCTCCTCGTACTGGGGCCATGGGAGCCACTCAAAGCCAGGGGGTAGGGCGAGACATGAGAGGAGCACAACCTGTAGGATGAAAGCACTACAAGAGTCCAAAACCCTAGAAGGTTCTCAGACGACCGTGAAGCAGAGGACGGTGATCCTGAGGACTCAATAAATGACAATTACACTTACAATTGGAGTGCAAAGCTCTTGTTGCTCTTGATCTTAAACCAATATAAACAATTTTTTTCTCATCAACAATTTTCTAGTATTGTGCTCTTATATGGAATAATTATTCTAACATCCAACTAGGTCTCTTGTATTCAAATTCCAAATGAGGATACAATATTTTTTGTACTCCTCCTTGTTGTGGAAATACATGTCAATACTAATGATGTTATTCTTTCACTAGTCATTCAAGTATCTCCTAATCAATCTAGTGTCTTATTTTTCCCATAAAATAACCATATTCAAATTTTATACCATGTGAGAAAATATTAAAAATCCATAATGGGATTAACAAGTACTAATACTATGTTCACTATCACACAATTTGATTTCTTTTTATCTTAATTATTATGCTTTAAAAACAATTATAGACACATTGAATGGAAAACATAGATATCCTAAAATTACAACACAATAAACGTCAACACTACAAAACTAGACAAATTTGAGTACATTAGATTACAATAGACAATGATCGTTACAACCCTCATGCACTAAACAATGGTTGTATTGTACAACCCTCAATTTCATGTTTTCTAAGTATGAAACTGTGATGTCATCATGTTGTTATATGCTGAAGAGTTAATATGAATAATATAAAGTTATGTCTACTAAAAGTAATGAGGGAGATATGACACAATGAGAGAGGAAGGAAGAGTGGGTTCAAACATGAAAAATTACTCATTTTCATGAATAATATAAAGTTATGTCTACTAAAAGTAATGAGGGAGATATGAAACAATGAGAGAGGAAGGAAGAGTGGGTTCAAACATGAAAATTACTCATTTTCATGACTCTTTTAAGGGATTGCCCACTCATCATGATGTATGAATAAAAAATAATATGAATAATATAAAGTTCATATGTGTCTACAAACAAGAATGAGGAGGCTAGGATGCAATGAGAGAGGAAGGAAGAAGGGGTTCAAACATGAAAAGTACTCATTTTCAAGAGTCATCTAAAGAATTCCCACTCATCATGCGCATATATCCAATATCAAAAGAACTTGGAGAATTTTGTGATAAGCAAACTTAGGTATATTTTCAATGTTTTTGATTTTCAAATGGTTTTATCAATTGTTCTTTCCATGATTGAATTTCTCTCATCCTATCAACTACCTCACCTATGCTCTCTTGCGTTGTAGTGAACAAGATGGGATTTTTTTGATGTATGATAGTTTCCAACTTATTTTGAGAGATTAAGAGTATGGTTTTAGCAAGTATATAAGTTGGGAAATGGATTTTTCCTTTCACACATATCCTATATACTCAAGTATTGAGCCAATGATTATTTGAATTTTCTAGTGGGTTTCCCTAAATGTAAAATTAGAAAGATATGCATGATCTTACCTAGTCTCCAAATATTATAACTCAATGAGTCATGGTCTTCTTACCGGTATTGTAACTTGGATATGAAGGATGGTTCCATAGGTAGCATATGAAATTGTAGTGAAATGGTAGATCTTATGTTAAGTAGTGGATAAAGAGAAGGTGGTCATATTCTTAGGGAGCCATAATAATCCCTGAAACTCTATGTAGTATATAAATATATATTTATATCTATGTGTGTGTGTGTGTTATAATTCATATTTAAAAACAAAATGAAACAAAGATTTAACATTTCACCCGTGTTGGACCTAACCTACACACAAATCACATCCTTGCTTTGCCCCACCTACACCCTCTTGGATGAAGCTGACAATAGATTCCTAGGCCCACTTGGACCATACCCATGTGGAATAAGGCGACAATATAAATAGGAGACCACATGGTTTAACCAAGATGCCTCCAAAATTGGATAGAATACCAATCCTTTCACATTAGCTACATTTTTTTAATCTTGTCTATACCCTTGGAGTTATTTCCATGAGATGAAAAAAATGGTGCTCTTGATTCCAGGGTGAAGCTTTTATTTTGAAGAATGCAACTTGTTTATAACATTGGTGTCATTTCCATGAGAGATGAAAAATGTTGCTCTTGATCCTAGGATGAAGCTTCTATTTTGATCAATCGCGTTTGTTGAGTTCTTAGAAATCTTGAAGACTTGCTTTGAAAGTTCATTATTTGTCCTTGGAAGGAGGTGGAATTCAACATTTAGAAGTACAGAACATGTGAGGGTCGCTTCAATTTGCTTTTTCATTACCACATTAGGTTGTTGCTGCATTTGAAAGACTAGGAATATATAAAATTTCCCTATTTTGCGTGGAAGAGACTTACCAAAATGGTAGCCACTGTACAGAAGGGAAGGAAAACATAAATGATTTTATATCATAGTGGCCTTATTAAGTTATTGGTCACGATAGAGCTAATGCAACATGAAGGACCATGGGATGTATTTGTAAAAAAATCCTAGTTTCACGCTAACCCTACTACAAAAGAACAATTTCCAACTATGGTTAGGGTTTTTACACTAAGGAGCCACATAAATAAGCCGTTGGATTATCCTTCTCCTTAGATTTGATTTGTACAATGAATCACTAGAAGTAAGGTCAAATAAAACAAAAAATGCTGCTATGGAATCAGGAGCTATACCGATTATGGAAACAAGGTAGGAGCCTATTGAAGAAACAATAGGGTAGTTTTCTATAGAGACAATAGGGGCCTCTAAATAAGTATCCATACACCCAACCATTTAAAAGAAAAACAAATTGAAGGAAGCTCCAACAAAAACAAAAGGAAGTGAAGTGAGTTTACCTATATTTCCAAGTTTTCCAAGAATTTGTGTCAATGCAAACCTACATATGCTGAATTTGTTAGGGAAAACAAGAAGTTAAGGCACAAAATAAAAAACTTAGAAATATGATCCTCATGGATGTATTCAAGCATCCTAGAGAACAACATAATTTATGTATGCTTTTAGATGCCATATAGAAATAAGCCACCCTTGTTAAGATTCCAAATCCTAGGGACTTGGAGAAAATTATGTTGACACCTCCAGACAAATCCAACAAATGTCCAACACAATTATAGATGGTATCATTATAAATACTTATGCTTTTGTATCATTAAAAATTGATCTTGAATGTTGGAAAGGAAAAGAAGAGTTGTATGAGCTTGGAATTATCCACAAGGAAACCCATCAACATGCCATTCAACAGATGCAAACGTGATGGGTTGCTCAATATTTTGTCTAAGGAGAAGGAATGGAAAGATAAATTGGAGGCTAGTAAAGGCCGAGATGCACTCAAGAAACAAGAGATCCATAGGGCACGTGGTTTGTCTTTATAGGGCATCTGTTGTCACCACCCTGCTATGTATACACCATTTTCCTTCATGACCAGTGGGATAATTAGTTTTTGATAAAGTGATTTGTTGTAGCTAAATTTTAACAATCTCATAGACTGGATGCCATATATATGTAGCATATTGTTATCTTCAATCACAGTTTGAATAGAGTAGAATTTTGATTTATTTAATCTTATATCTCTCTTAGTATGTATAGTAGATCTTGTGAGTTCACAATTCTCCACTTCAAATAAATATATAATTTTTTTAATGGAACTCATTTAGTTTTATGAATATTATAGTTTCTTGCTTGAATCAGAATAGAATGCATTTTGTAAAGTACAAAGCATTGCAGGCAATTAGGGTAAATGAATAACCTCAATTTTGCATAGACTTTGCATAGGCCTCCCGCAAGCACACAAAACTCTGGATTGACAATTTAATGAATAAGTAAATTAGTATTATGCTTGTAAATAATGATAGTTAGGGTAATCATTACCAAGATATGAACTTGTGTAGTAATTGATAAGTAGAAGATATGGTACCGTTTCAAATCTTGTTAGTACATCTAAAGAGATACAGATGAAAATCTGTTGCAACATGAGATGGTATGATTTGAATTAGGGAAACTCATCATGCATTTATGGTTATAATTATGTATATTTGGCACACAAATGTTTCCAAATAATACACAAACATTAAAGTATATGAATTTTCTTATCCATCTACCATGGATTACTTGAGATATGTAGCAATGAGCTGGTGTTATGAGATGGAAGGAAAAAAATGAGATCAAGGGGAAACATATAATTATAAAAACAAACTTGCAAGAAGCTTCCCAGATGTTTGAAAACTTAAAAGAAAACCATAACATTACCTAGTATTCTTGCCCATGTTGAGTTTTGATGTTGAATTTTAATGTAGGAACCAAACTTCAAGGCATAAAATATGTCTCGCCTATGAAGAAGTGCTTCATTTCTTGATAAACTGGATGAATTCTGTAGCACTTCTTTATGAAATAAGAATTACTTCATCTGAAAATGAGGAATGTGAAGTAACATGATTTGCAATAGAATTTGTAGCAAAATATAATCGGTCCCAATTTAGTCATAAAATTTCAATTTACATTTCCCTCCTTAATCCTAAAATGACACAATTTCCATACTATAATGATTATTTAAAGATTTCTAATCCTTTTGTTGGAATAATGCCTTGTCAACAACCATAGAAACATCCTCTCGCATTGAAGTGGTCCATTAATGAAGTTGATGATAATATTCTATAAGCCATGGGATCCTTAGGTAGAATTCTTACCAGTTTAATTAGTTGTGTATGTTCCCTAAGATCATTGAGAGAGTTGTTAACTATCATATTGTTGTATGATGAAACAATAGATGTTGATAAACAATTTTGAGAAAAAAATTGGTCGACATTAAGAATGATTGATGAAGTGAGAATGATTACTCATTTTTTGTTGACTCTATGCGATCATGGCATAGAGTTCTATATGAAATCTAAGTTACAAACTCAATAATAGAGATGTTAACCCCACAATATGAGATTTCAAAAGGCATTTAAAATAATTTATTTTATCCCTAATTGGCACAACAATACATTCTCACCTTAAATAAAAATTTATTGATCATAAAGATGAACTATTGATGGCCCTACAAATCAGCCATTAGATATTTATTTAATGTTGTACACGGGACACCTAAAACGATTATAATAAGCATCCTACACATTTATATCCTCAATAATGCATAAATAATTTTATCTATATTGATTTAGTTTTATTGTTACAGGTACCACCAAATAGGTATATGCAAGATATATATTTAGAGAGTGAGGATAGTTTGGGAGCAATAGGGGAAAGTGAGACATCCACAAGATGTAATTGGGTGAGATCAACCAGAGGTAAAAATGTAAGATTATAGATGCATAACATTTTGTAGATGCATGGATTTTTTTCTTGTTGAAGGAGGGACATGTTGTTATGATGATGAGACAAAAGATGACTTCAAGGTCCCCTTGAGGTACACACATCTATTCAAAGGATGGGAACTGAAACAACTTCCAGAGTTGGACACTAAATTATGTCTCAACGAAAGAACTGATCAAATTTTTCTATAATATATACATGGTCTAGGATTATTTTCCATGGATGGCATAAAGGTCAAATATGGAAAGGTATAGGAAGGTAACTGAAATGTTGGAGTATGTCGGATCATGTTACAATTATGAAGTTTGGATTAGGTTGGTCCAATATATGTGTAGTATGTGTAGAAATGTAGTTTTTCCAAATTATATAGAACTAAAAGACTTTAATCAAAATAATTGAGTTGTTATATATATTGATGGAAGGACAAAAACTCCCATAAACATTGTAGAATTTATAAACAGTGCATGAACAAGGACAACAAGAAATCACCCAATTGAATATTTGAGGGACATGAAGGAAATTGGATAGTGGTATGTGCAATAAAAAAAGAGCACCAGGGGACGAGTTTTTGATAGATTATGATTTGGATTGAATATCAGAATTAGACCCTTCTATCAATGGGGTACTTGTGTTTAATTCTTTATATATTGAATTGAATAGATGTTTTATTCTTTACATATCTCTTTTTATTATTTTCTTGCAATTATTATTATTTTTGAATATTTTCACAAGACTATTGTGGCCCGAAGGGACCATCCAAACTGTAAGGTCACCTATGAAATCATATATCTATTCAAATTGTTATAGCTCTTCGTTTTCTTATAATTAGTTTTTATTAGTGTTATAATTAGTTTTACATATTTTTTGTTTGGCAGGACTCCACCCATGATCCCAGTGTGGGTGATTATGAAGACTTGTTTGATGAACCAAACTTGCAAGCCACCATACACAAGTTTATGAGAAATACTAATAAATAATCACTTTCATAATTTGTCTATGACTTCATCGGATTCTATGAAGAGGTGAAACTTTTTGTTTATAAACTATGGCTGTAATGTCCCTCATTTTGACCCTTAGGATATTTTGGCTGTAATGTAAATATTGTATGCATGTGATGTATGATTCCTAGCGTAGAGCTCAAGGCCAAGGCCCCGCTAGTGAATGTTCAACCTTACAGAGGCAAGTATTTGATATTATGGTAATCATGTGCTAGTAATCCATGGAAAATGTAATTGATGTAAATAGATATCATGCAATAAAATACCAAGGGGCTGGCTATGGATGCAACTAAATGAGGGGGTTATGTGTATCCAATAGGGAGAGGTGATGGGGTTGTGGGATTGAACCCTAGGCTTCCATATGTCACCTTGGGAACCCCCTTTGATTGTCCTATCTGTCATTTACTATTGCTGTAAGGAAGTGGGTGAAGAGCACTATTCATGAGATCGATGGAGTGTGGGGCAACCCTAAATGTCAGATTGCAAGGTATGGGCGCCAATTGCTTTTCCCATAAGCCACTCCACCTCATGGGGGTACGTGTTCCTCCATCCCAGGGATGTTATGGACTACTCGAGCAGGGAGTGGGAAGGGGAAGAGACGCAGAACCAGCGGAGAGAGGACGGGAACGAAGATCATGATCCTAAAGGAGGACATGATTTGTAGAGGGAAGGGGGGATCGGAAAACTTGCGTGATAAGTGGAATTCGATGAAGGATACACATACCTGACCCTTGGAGCGAAAATAAGAGGTTTATATGCCCAAAAGTTCATGAGAGAAACATATTGGATAGCCCAGACCCTGTGGCGGGACAGAGCCATTCGAACACAACGTGAAGGAAGATCCGAGTGTGGATCATAGTGGGAAGAAACCAGGAGGGTTTAGTCTTGATAACCAATCGTGAAACTCGTTTCCAAAGGTTTCCCAGAAAATTTCGTGAATATCCTTCCACATGTATTTGTTTAACCACTCTACATCAGATAGACGCGGATGTCTATTCTCTTTTCTGGCAAAATCTCTCTTTGTCTTGTCCACCCCAATTCCAAATTTCTGTTTTCTCAGGATTCCAAGGTTCTGTACTCATCAAAAATTATTAGCGCGGCAACGGAACCATTTGTTGGCTATTTAATTGTTCTTGAGGTTTTCTAGAAAGACCCAAGTTTTGTGCGGTTTAGGGAACCAACAAAACCCCCTTTTCACCGGCCCTTTCGGCAACAGTCTGTGAACAGACTGAGGTCTCACCCGAGGTGAAGATAATGGGGTGGTTGCAGAATCATATTTCCACAACCCGGAGATGAGCGCTTAACAGACTGGAGAGCAGGGCGCTACAGGACTCGCGCTGCGAACTGGGGACTGGGCGAAGTTCACTTCTCTGCGGGTAATGTTTATACAATGGCGCATCCAAAGGACTACGGGGCTCGGGAGGGTTCTTCGACAACAGGACAACGCCATAGAGACCGCACTTCCTCCCAACACTTATGCAACCTCAATAGACTTTACTTAGTGTAACCGATGCATTTAACAAGCACAATAGTTTGCGAACCTTCCGACTTAAACAATATGATGGATTGCAATGTAACTGCGCACTTCCGGTGCTGTGCTCAAGGAATCGCACTATATCGACTTCGCGGGCTTAAGTGTTTACCCGATTGACTTATGCATTCAACTAACTTAGAAATACTTATGCGGTTTAACATTCATTCACATATGTGTTACTTAACATATTATCCCCATCTCTTATCCTTATGGCGAATACATATAAAAGCAAGAACATATGAACTCATAACAAGGTCTTAACCATTCAACACATACGCAAATACACATATTCAAGCACATAAGCAATCACACAACACATAATTTAATGTGGTTCACCCCCAGGATGGGAACTACGTCCACATGAAATGTTGTTATATTATCTTTGGGAAGGGTACAACAGTTCCAGTCTGCGCACTCAGCTGCAGACTCTCTTCTCTCTTCAGTAGGCCTCTGCGCACGAAACTTGCAAAGCCTTTTACAATTGTCTCTCAACAGAGATCTCTTCTTCTTACAATATTCAAAATGAAGACTAACGAAGATTAACCCTTTCCCTTACAAAATGTTCCCTTTTATAGATCGTGCCTGTAGGTCACGTCTTTACAATCAAGTGGGCCAAAACCCCAATATTACCCAAAACTGTTGCGGTTACTCACCGACTCAGCCTGTCGCAGTCAACAACTGCTCTACACGCTTCTGGCTGTTCTACTGGACCACTCACAGCCCGCACGCCCTTCTGACAGCCGCATCCTTCTTGAAACGATTACAATGCATCGTGGTGTGTCACTTTCCGTCCTTCTGGCCTACCCATTACTGTTGACCCGCTGGCTTAGGTTCTAACTGTTTTTCGCCACTCTCATTGACAGGTCGCTTTCACCTGACTTCACACTACTCCATACCCAAAACAAGTCGCTTTCCTCCGCTCGACCTTTCGTTACATTCTTTACCCAAAATAGGTGCCCTGCTGACACTACGCTATGATACCACTTCGCGGAGCTAGAACTTAGCCGTGTGGTTCTTACCTTGTCGATATTGCTCTACGCTCAACTTTGCAGCTCCTCAAAAATATCTTTCCAAAACTGCCTACATCTGAGCCGCTCTATAACTTCGCATCTCCAAAACTATCTTGCACCAAAAATGCCTTACTTGGGCCAGGCCCAACAGGCCCCTAACACTTACATGTGGCTCATCCCCGAGCCACTTTCCACTTCTGGTTCCATGAAATCGGTGTGCGAACAATGACATCGCACAACTTCTCGTAGTATGTATAGAAAACTTCATTCGACGCGTGCTGTCTTTCTGGCATGAAATTCGCCCAGAGATTTGCATATCTGGGTCCTTGAAAGTCATTGTTGAGAGAGGTGAGGTCAACATAGTGCCTTGGGTCCTTCCAGCCTACAAACGCAATCAATACCATCAACCAGCTGTAATGGAAAACAACACCATGGTCTTGAGTTTCGCAGACATCCTCCAGAAACTTGTTCAGAAAATATTGGTACCAGTTGAATCTTCCGCCCTGCGCTGCCTTCGCCCCAAGGAGCACTGCGCCGGATGGGACTTCTGTCGGTCTTGCCTTCCGAATTTTTTTTCCTGCTAGTAGTTGTGTTACGAACTGCATAGCATCATCGGCTATATCGTCCATGACGAACCCTCTTTTGCCTTTCGGTATGCTGTGAGTTTCTTTCATTTGCGCGAAAATCTCCTTGTCTCTTGTTTTTTCGATAAAGAACTTCTTAAGGTCTTCACCCCGCTTTCTTAGACCTGTGATCTGATGGATCAAGTCTATGTTTAGGTCGAGGTTCCTATCCAACCAAAGGTAGCCTTGGTGTGTGCACGATATGAGTGTGCGCACCACCACTTTAAGTTCTGGGCTCTTGTCGAAGTGCGGGAGTCGCAATAGGTTCAATAACCATGATTTGACGACTTCAGACAACCAGTTCTGCGCAACCAACAACTGGTTGTTCTTCACATCAGTCTTCTACCACATATATCTATTTGGATGAAATTGTGGGTACTTAGGCTCGTCTGGGTCCTTCTACTATTGCAGCAAGTCGTAGTCTTTGAACTTATTGTCCACGAGCTTACCCAACAGATTTGCTTCTAGTTTTACATGTTTGGATATTGGTGGAAGCAGATTTCGTACTTAGCATTCCTGGTGGGCTTCAGGGCCAGTGCATCCTGTGCATGCGGAGAGATATACTCAGGGGTCAAAGTTAATGGGATTTCTTTATCGTCGAGAGGAAATTCTGGAAGCTTGGAGCTCATTATCTTCGGCTTTGTCTTCTCCATTGTTGGTTCCTTACCCTTGCCTTGCATTGGTGCAGTGTGTTGTGGTGAACGACGTCAACCTTGACCTTGTTATGTAACAACCTTCTTAGTAGGGGTTCTCATCAACCCTTCAAGCCCTATTTTCTTAAACACCCTCACGACCTGCTCGACTGTGTACTCTTACTCAACTGTAGAATCTTCAGACATTCACTAAAATTTCTTTTGTAGAGTCACGGGGTAACTTAACGCTCTCGGTAAACAGATTCAATCTATGGCTCGCAGAAAAATTTCAGAGTTTCGGTAACGCACGCGAGCCCAAATCCAATAGTATTTATAGGCACAGTCGGCCTTAGCCACACCCATCAATGGCTAGAAAAGCATTAAATGGCATGTCCGTTGGCCAAATCCGCTGAGGATTAAGGTCCTTTCCTTCATTAATTCCTTCCGAATGGTTATTTCAGCGTTAAATGCTCAAGCGGTCGTCGGAAAAATCACTGTATAATGACTAGCTTTGCGACCGACATTTTAACGGCTAGTTTCTTGAAGCATTGCGTCGAACTGCGCAACGGTTTGTCACTACTCCTACGCGATTACTTCGCGGTGTTTTTATTCTTCTTCTGAAATTTCATTCTTCTTGTTCTATCTGATATGTGCAACTACATCTTGAGCTTCGAACTACGCGCTTTTTCTTTTCTTTTCATTTTTTTCTTTTTTTTGTGTATTCCGCGACTTCCTTCTACTGAGGGTTCTGCGAAGTAGGTCTATCCCGATAGGATTTTAGTCTACTTCCATTCACCAAACCTGGTAAGTTATCTCCGTCTAACGTGGCTAACTGAACTGCGCCACCGTTAATAACATGCATAACAGTATATGGGCCAAGCCAATGCTTTCTAAATTTGTCAGGAAATTTCATAAACTTACTATCATACAGGTGGACAAGGTCACCTTCCTGAAAGGACTTGTTTTTGATATGGTGATCATGCCATGCTTTTTCTCTGTCTTTCTACACTTGCTGGTGAAAGCCTGCAATGAAGCGATCCTCTTCCAATCCAACCAAGTATAGAAGCCTTTCTTCTATTGTTTATTCATCCTCCATGCCTGTGAATGCAACAACCCTTAAGATGGGTTCAATATACTCCATAGGCATCACAACTTCCTGTCCATAGGCCAATCTGAAAGGTGTATGGCCTGTTAACTTCTTGCAAGTGGTCCTGTATGCCCATAATATGGCTGAAATGCGCAGATCCCAATCATCCCTGTTTACATTGCATACTTTTGCCAGCGCATTCTCTAATACCTTGTTGAAAGCTTCAATAGTTCCATTGGCTTGAGGATGGTACGGTGTACTCCTCTGATGATAAATGTGGAACTCTTCAGTGAGGGCTTCAATAGTTCTATTCAAAAAGTGAGTCCCTTGATCACTCATTAAAATCTTCGGGCATCCAAATATGGTAAGGATGTTCTCAAAGATGAACTGTGCGACAGTGGCTGTACTATAGTCCTTCACTGGTTTAGCCTATGCCCATTTGGTGAGATAATCAGTCCCAATGATAATGTATCTTGCACCAGTCCTTTTTACTGGTGGGTTAATAGGTCCCACGAAATCAATAGCGCAGTTGTCAAATGCTTGTAGTGTCAACTGTTGTTTTAACGACATTTCATCTCTTCGCGACGGCTTTCCTGTTCTTTGACAGACATTGCAACTTTGGCAATATTCCTTTGAATCTTTATAAATTGTAGGCCACGATAGCCCTGCTCTTAGTATCTTCTACACAGTAGCTCTTCCTGCGTAGTGACCTCCCGATACACCTGAATGTGCATCAACCAATATGAATGGCTTCTCATGCTCCAACACACATCTGCGCAGCACTTCATGTGGTCCCAACTTGTATAATTGTCCTACTATGATAGTGAAGTATGCTGCTTTGACTACCAGCTGCTTCTTTTGCTGCGTAGTGAACTCTGTGGGTGCCAATCCTATAGTAAAAAAGTCTACAATATCTTTATAATAATCGTCAGCGACTTGTATGGCGAATAACTGCGCGTCCGGTAGATTGTCTTCAAGATTGGTGGGTTCTTCGCCTGACTCAATCCTTGAGAGATGGTCAGGTCCTCGGTTCAATCTGCCTGGATTAACATTGATCTCAAAGTCATACTCTTGGAAGAGTAATAACCATTTGCAAATTCTCCCCCCTAACATTGGTTTATTGACCATATACTTCAAAGCGGAATGGTCAATAAACATTGAGAAGTGCACACCCAGCAAATAGTGCCTGAATTTTTGCATTGCGTACACCATAGCTAGACCTTCTCTTTCTATGGTCGTATAGTTCTTTTTCAGTTGATGAGAGCTTCCTGCTCGAGAATGCAATGGGATGGTCAATTCCTCCCTCTCCTGGCTGAGATAACACCACACCAAGTGCAATGAACAAAGCATCAACGTGTACATGAAATTTCTTATCCCGATCTGGAAAGACTAGAATAGGCACAATTAAAATTTTCTCCTTTAGTGTGTCTAGGCCTTGCTCGCATTCTGCGTTCCATGTGAACTGCGCTTCTTTCTTCAAGAAATTTTCCATTGGCGCATTTATCTGCGCATAACCCTTGATGAATTTTCTATAGTATCCCGTATGTCCCAACGTGGTGCGAAGTTGTTTCATTGAATTCGGTGCTGGCAAGTTCACAATAACTGCGATCTTTGCAGAATCCACCATCAGGCCTTGTCTACAGATAATGTGTCCCAACAGAATTCCACAGGGCACACAAAAGATACATTTCTTCAAATCCAAAGAAATCAGATGTTTTCTGCACTTAGCTAACATCATTCTCAGATTCTCATAATGTTTTTTCAACAAACCAAAGACAGTCCAATCATTGAAATAGACTTCTAAGAACTTATGGATAAAGTCCTTGAACGCAACCACGACAACTATGGAAAATATGGCAGGTGCATTCTTCAATCCAAATGGCATCACTGTATACTGATATGATCCCCATTCAGTAGAAAATTTTGTCTTATGCTTGTCTACTTCATCAATCCTGATCTGATGGTAACCAGACAATCCATCAGTAATAGATTAAGCCTCATTCCCTCCAACATTGTCCAATACTTCATCTGTAAATAGAGTAGGAAATGGGTCATGCATTGAAGCATCATTCTGCTTCCTCAGATCTACATAGATTCTGATCTCACCTTTAGTATTTTTATCTTGGATAACCATCGAACTTATCCACTTGGACTCTTCGACGGGCTCGATGAACCCTGCATCAAGCATCTTATCAATCTCTGCCTTAACTCGTTCTTTATATATGGGGTTCAATCTATAAGGTCTTTTCTTTACGAGCTTCACACCTGGATTGAGAGGTATCTTCATAAATCCCAGGTCGCCCAAAATGCCTTTCATTTCGGAAAAATTTGTTGGAAACAAATCCTGATACTCATGCAGAAGGTCGGCGATCTGCGCGACCATTTCATCATCCTAGTAATCTCCAATGGATGCGAACTTCAGCTCTTCAGTTGTGCCAATGTTCACTTTTCTTGTCTTGACAGGGCCGCTCATATCTAGAATTTCTAGTGGAGGTCCCTCTACATCGTGCGCTCCCTCTGACTCAAGTATATTGATGTTGCACGGATCCTCCTCATCGCTCTCTTCTTGTTCTTCTTCATTTTCAACGAGATTATAACACTCAAGGGCGTGTTCTATCGTTCTTGCCCATTTTGGTTGTAGGTTCACAGGTACTTTTACATCTTCAATTATCTTTTCTTTGATTTCCTCTAATGCCTCGTTGATACTTGGGCATTCTTCTCTGAATATTATTTCTTTGATAACCTGCAGAGCTTCGTTTATGATTGGAGATTCATCTTCGAAACTGAAGGTTCTCTGAAAGTTCGCAATCAACATAGACCAATCTGTTGTCCCTCTGTGAAGCTCCATGTCTGCATACCAATCCTCTGGAATATTCTCTAATGTGTGCACAAATAGATGAATCCATTATGTCTGTGGTCTATTTATCCATGCTTCTAAACAATTTTCTATGTGATTCCTCGGATTCGGTTGTCCATTATACTTTTCAAATGTCAGCGCAAATTTCTCCGTGAATCTGATTTGCATCATGTGTCTGCACTGATCCCATGTGGCTAAAGTCTACTTATGCGCGACCCACCATCTGGAAGGTGTCTCATGCAGTGCTATATCTAATGCTGGTATGCAGTGTTTAGCTGCAACTGATACAGTATATTCTTCAATAAATGAATAAACGTTAGTTGAACCATCATAAGTGGGGATTGGGATTACCTTTGTTCCAATCCAGCGTAGTGATTTGGTGATCTGCACGCATCTTCTTGCAGATACTTCATGCATACGGCTTTGCCAATTCTCCAGTCTTGCATCGGAGTCTGATACGCAAGAACTGCCACATCGCCAACTAAGTGCTCCATCCGCCGTAGGATTGATGTAGTCATCCCGATTCGCAGTCATCTTATAGATGCGATCAAGATCCTATGCTCTGGATTCTTCGTGTATTGGCTCAGTGTATCTTTCTCCTTGCGAAGGGTCCAAGGGTGCAATGACCCTAATATCCTGCCCTTCGAAGATAATCTTTTTGGTTTTGAGGTTGATGATCCCAAGGTCATCCATCGCCCAGTCTATCCCCAATAATGCTGGATATGGGTTACTGTCGTCAGTCATCTCGATAACCTCGAAGTCCGTGGAACTCCTGACTCCATCGATGTATACAAGTACATTGGCTAATCTCCCAAAATGTATGACTTTATACTGATTCGCTAACCTCAACTGGATAGGTGACCATGCTAACCTTGGTCTCCCCATCTGTTCCCATGTTTGTTTGCTCAAGACATTCACCTCTGATCCTAAATCAAGGATTATCTCATCCATCTCATAATCTCCAATCAGCGCACTAAGCCTCATTTATCGGCCTGTTCTTTTATGGCTCTTTATCCGATGAATTGCGCTCTAGGCAATATCCATGGAACTGCGTGGTTCATATTGATTTAAAAACTTCTGTAATTCCACTACAGCATCTGCGCTCTTCAATAATTTCATGCAGCTCCGTAGGAACTGCGCAACAAAAGTTCCCGTTTCTGCTGCGGTACTGGTTTGATCATACGCTACTGGAATATCTTGTATGTGCATTGTTTCACTTCGCAAAGGGATTCTTGGCGACATGGGTGCTGTCTCTTTGAAGATATCCCTTTCTTATTCAAAGGCTTCTTTGTTCTTCTCTAGATTGAAAAAAAGTGTTTTCCCAGTAGCTTTTCTAATCCAGACCGCTTCAGCAGGGGTCTGCTTAGCTTGAAAATCTCCAAAAGTCGAAGCTTCTGGTTCTTTGTCTTTTCCTGTGGCAGTGCCACTTCACGTCACAACATTAATACTTGGATCTGTAGTCCTTTTCTCTGCTATGATCATCTGAATATTCGAGTTAGGTACTTCTTTCTTTCTCTTCTGCATTTCTGCTGCTAACACTGGGCATGCCTCAATGACATGATCAAAATATTTGCAATAATTACAGGTAGTACATGCATTGGTACAGTCTCTAGATAAGTGACCTGGCTGGCCACAGTTATAACAGATCATCTGGCCTCTTCCTCTTCCTTATCCTGGGCCAGTGTTTCTTCATATTCCTCAGAATCCTCTATGGCCTCTGTATGCACCTTGATCATACTGTGCGTTATTCTTGTTCTGTGGTGTTTCTTCTTGAACTCTATATACTCCACCGCACGTATGCTCTACATTGTGCTTTCTTTCCATCATGAGCTCATATGCTCGGCAGTTGGAATCATCATGTCCAACGGATTTACAAAATGTGCAATATAAATTCTTAGGTGTTCGCACATACTTCTGGATTAAGTAACAATCTTATGGCCGATGTCCTCTAGTTCTACAGATCTCACACCATGGCCCTTGGTTCTGATTCAGTGGATTTGGTGCTCCATTGTCTAGGTAATCCTGAAAAAAAGGACAACGTTCCTTTGGGTGTCCTTCTCCCTTACATCTGGTACACCCGATTTCTTCTCTTTGTTCTTTTCCCTTCTTAATGTCCTGCAACTGTCATGTCAAGGTGGCTAGCTGATTCTAGATAGGTGAAGCTTCTAATTTCATCGAGATCTCCAAGGCTTCTTCCTGCGAAGCAACCTTCTGCTGTATCAACATCAGTCTGATATGGGGAAATAGCGCGGCTATGAACCACTCTTGGTGCTGTTTCGGTGCTATGTCAAAACTGAGCTGGTCTAACAATGTTTTAAATTTATGGTCAAATTCCCAGACTGTCTCATTAGGTTTTTGCTTAATCTCCTTTAATTCTATTATACATTGGGATTCAGACTTTGGCTTCTTGAATTCTCTTAATAGTGTAGCCTTAATCTCCACTAAGGTTCTGTTCTGTCCCTGTGAATACTTCATGAACCAGTTCAAGGCTCTATCTCTGAATGTAGTGATGAGCTGCGCTTGCTTCACAACATCATCCTGAACTTGCTTGACGCTCCACATGGATTCACATAGAAACCAATGTTGCTCAGGGTCTTCTAGACCCGTTCCTTTAAATATCGATAGCTTAATATCGTCAGTCATTCTCCTTCTTAGTGGTACAATATTCTGCGCAGTGGTCTGAGTGGTGTTAGGGATGTTCCTGCACGAAATGTTCTGAATCAAAATATTATGAGTTGGAATGTTTTGAGTCGGGATGGTCTGAGTACTCACTCTTGCAGTGTTACTGGTATTGGCGCTGTCAGGATTGGGAATATTAACAACTGGAGGGTTTTGAACTTGCGGACTTTGTGAAATAGGATGTTAGTTTTTCAGAATTTACTTCAATCTAATCTAGGATCTTAACTGAGAGAATAACATGTACAACATATCTACAGCATATCAATCATGGACACAATAAAGCAAGCACACAAGGGACACAGAGTTTCACTTGGGAAAACCAAGAAGGTGAAAAACCCTACAACTTCCTCAGATATAGATAGAGAAATGATACAACCCAAGTACAAGAGATAGTCCTCATAGCAGCAGCTTCTCCTCCTCCACTAGTGCGCCACTCTCCAATGAGTGTGTGAGTGAGAAAGTAAATGATCAAATAGAGTGCCTCCTGCACTTTATTTATACATCACTTGACTTGCCTAATAACCTTTACTAGGTTGACCTCAACTTAACCACATAGTATAATGCTGATAGGGCCGACCCCCAATAGGGTGGTCTAATAACCCTTTAACCCACATTACTTATACAGGGCCGACCCCATCAAGGTGGTCTAATAACCCATCAAGTATAAGTTACGACACTTACAATATAAATGACAACACTTCCGTATAGAGGAATAATAACATCTCTATACGAATACAATATACATATATGTGAAATACATTCCGAAGTTACAATTACATCAACACTCCCTCTTAACTAGGAAGGTATTTCTCGACACAGGTATTCTAGCACAAGTCTTCTTCTCTGGATCATCGTCACTGGATCATCGTCATCAAGTCATCGTCATCGTCACAGCTGCTGCTATGTCAATCAATCTCTGAACTACTCATAGGAAATTCTACAGAGCCAACCCTTTTTCATGCTGGATGTAGGCCCACCACCTGCAAGTCTTCATCATCACTGGCCATACTGTGGAATCCTCAAGACTTATTACGTGCGTCACAATGCCTTGAAAGAGTATCCCAGGACCATTTATGTGCCGAAGCATGACCGACAAGATCTCCCAGGTCCACTTACATGTGACTATCACAAAACCTTAAAAGAGTGTCTTGACTAGCAAGAACTCTAAAGAGCATCCGAGGCCTTTTACGTGACTAGCACAACCTGTCCGGATCTCCAGGACGTATTACATGTGACCCCCACAACAATGCCTCGAAAGAGCATCCTAAGACTTATTACGGGCACACAGCCCAACCTATCGGATCTCCCAGGTCTACTTACATGTGGTCATGGCAATGCCTCGAAAGAGAATCCCAAGACTTATTATGGGCACATAGCCCAAACTATCGGATCTCCCAGGTCTACTTATATGCCATAGGAAAATGCCTCGAAAGAGCATCCCAAGACTTATTATGGGCACACAGCCCAACCTATCGGATCTCCCAGGTCTACTTATATGTCCTCCCAAAGCAATGCCTCGAAAGAGAATCCCAAGATTTATTACGGGAACACAGCCCAACCTATCGGATCTCTCAGGTCTACTTATATGCTCATCTGTACAACCTGTCCACGGCCATAGAGTATCAACCTGATACTCACCATATATCATCCTGATCATCATCATAGCATCATCCTGATGCATATAATCTAGAGTATCATCCTGATCACCGTCACTGCATCGTCCTGATGCATGTCATCCAGAGCATCGTCCTGATACTCATCACATATGATCATCCTGATCATCGTCACTGCATTGTCCTGATGCATGTCATCTGGAGCAACATCCTGAAGCTCATCATCCATGATCATCCCGATCATACAATGCATCCACCTGATGCATACCAAATATCTACATGATACATATCATCATACATGATCTACCTGATCATACAATGTATCCACCTGATACATGCATCATACATGATCTACCTGATCATACAATGTATCCACTTGATACATATCATCATACATGATCTACCCGATCATACAATGTATCCACCTGATACTTATCATCATACGTGATCTACTTTATCATACAATGTATCCACCTGATACATATAAAAATACATGATCCAACTGATCATATCCAACATCCAACATGATGCATATACATATACATGATCCAATTGATCATAAAAAGCATCCAAAATGATGCATATACATATACACGATCCAACTGATCATAACAAGTATCCAACATGATGCAGATACAGAGCAGTAACTGGAGCATCATCCTGATGCTCATCATCCTGATGCTCATCATCCAGCGCTTACATCCACAGCCATGGAAAGGATCCTCCTCTCACCATGCTTGGAATGGATTCAGCAAATGTGTCCATCACTTCTTCCTCGAAGTGTCATCAATCTGAAGAACACCAAACCTCTCTCTGAAGTACTCAAACTTCACTCTGGCTAGTGGTTTCGTCAACACATCTGCAACCTGCTCATCCGTCGCAACATACAGGAGCTTCACTGCTCCTCTCTGCACCATATCCCTAATATAGTGATATTTGATCTCAATGTGCTTCGACCTGTCGTGGAACACGGGGTTCTCAAACAGCTTCACACAACTTTGGTTGTCACAAAAGATACCAGTAGCCTCCAATGGTAGATCAAATAACTCAGATAGTAGCTTCCGGAGCCATACTGCCTCACAACTAGCCGAACAAGCTGCAACATACTCTGCCTCGGCTGTACTCAGTGCTACACAGGACTGCTTCCTTCTAAACCAAGAGATCACACCTGATCCCATACTAAAGCAGCACCCAAAAGTGCTCTTCCTATCTGCAGCACTGCCTGCCCAGTCCGAATCAACATAACCCTACAGGTTAAACTTTTGATTCGCATCATACTTGAGCCCATAGTCAATTGTACCCTTCAAGTACCTTAGAATATCTGGTCTCGTATTCATCAGGTACATCAAGGACCCAATCATCTGATGATACATCGTGACATCAACCGGATCAGATGAAGCATCACACAGAAGCTTCAGGTTCAATGCCATAGGTGTGGCCATGGCTTTGCAGTCCATCATCCCGAACCTCTTCAGGATCTCTACTGCATACTTCCCTTGTCCTAGGAAGATTCCATCTGCACTCTGCCACAAATCCATGCCTAGAAAATAGTGCATCATCCCCAAGTCCTTCATCTCGAACTCGGCAGCAAGCTTCCTCTTGGTATCGGCAATCAATCCATCCTCACCTGTTACAAACATGTCATCCACATACAAAAGTAGTATCACAGGATTGCCTTCCTCAACCTTGTAGTAAAGGTTGGAATCTGCTTTACTCTTAGCAAATCCCAAACTAGATAGAAAGCTGTCTATCCTACCATACCAAGTCCTAGGATATTGCTTCAATCCATACAAGGCTTTCTTCAACCTGCACACATATGACTCTCTGTCATGTGTCTCAAAACCAATTGGTTGTTCCACATACACTTCCTCCTCGACTACACCATTCAAGAAAGATGTCTTGACATCCATCTGGTGTATCTTCCATTTCATCACTGCAGCCAGAGCAAGTACTGATCTGATGGAAGTGTATCTAGCTATAGGAGCAAAAGACTCTTCATAGTCTATCCTCTCTTTCTGGGAGAATCCACGAGCTACAAATATCACTTTGTGCTTTTCTAACCTGCCATCTGCAGCATGCTTGATCTTGTAGATCCATTTGGAAGTCATGACAAACTTCCCTTTAGTTCTTGAGACCGCATCCCAAACATGATCGATTGGTACTTCTCGACCATGGAATCCTTTTACTGTATCCTGTACCTTGGGAACTTTAGATTCTTCAATAGATAGCTTTGTTGCTGGAGTAAATGTTGTAGTCCTTCTTTTGTAGGTGATGGTATACGATCTTTCCTACAAAGCAAGTTAAATTGCATGATTAGAAACATCTCATAGTTTTCAGAACAAATTCTTACACATAAATAAATATGTCATACAGTCATGCAATTATCTTAGCCAATGCTTCAATACAACATTTATCCATATCCCGTAACTTTCTAGATGCCTTCCAATCTCTACCAGAACATTGTTAAGAGTGTGCACAACTCCCAACATGTCAACAAATAGGTTTCATTCTAGATAAGTAGCAATGGAATGTTGTACAGTTCCATAGGCCACTTACCCATCACATGCATATTAGTAGTATACTGTTCATTAATGCAATTATTCTAATATGCATAATACACACCCTAAGTCTAGTAACATAAGCATATACATCATTTATTTAAACAAACAAATATGCAAGAAATGACAATTCAAATACTTATCTTTGTTTGGTTTGTAGGGTGGACTCCCTCTCAATATTTGTTTCCTTGCAGCAACTACTGGAGTGTGCTCCCTCTTGATCTTTGCTTCCTACATTACCTGTCTTTGAACTTATATCCATACTCGATCACTATGCATACTTACTAATATCATCATTGTGTTATCCTCGAGATCTCATACATACATACATTTATTAGTATAATCTTAATACTATCAAAACACAATAATCTTAAACATCTATAGTCATGATCATTTCAAACACAGATAATAAGCATTAGTATTCAAGTTTTCAGGGAAGACTTTTTTTACTCATGCATACTCCTATTTGACCATAGGAATTTTCTGTTTTAGTCATATCATCAATCAAAGTAAGAAGCATAATATGCCTAAACCCATAATTACTAACTTCAATGAATAATAATTATCAATCATGCCATGTATACTTATATAAGAGATCCTATCACAAGGTAGGATTCTAAGTTGATATAGGAAAAACATACCTGGATTAATATGTTAGCTGGTTATGTCTAACATACCCACATGATGTCTTCTTGTTCTCTTAAATGACTTATGCTAGTAACCTGCATATCTCATAGGTTAACCATTATAGAACCAAGTTATACATACCTCATAAGTAGATCTTCTATGTGATCCATGACAATGGATGAATCTTTGTCTTCATGTCACCATGGTCATATGTTCTTGAACTAGAACATGATTTGTCTTTCTAGATGTACCTTTCATGTTAGCAGACAAAATCAACCTCATACAACACCACAATGCATTAGTACAATCATAAGTGTCAAAACCCTAATCAATGAATATCTTCTATCACGCATTCATATTTTTATTAAGGTGATACGACAAGTCTAAAATTAATCAAGATTGTACTAATCTTATTGAAGACAAACATATCATAAACTTTAATCATGAACAGATCTCGAAACATACTTGTCAAGATTGCTTGTAATCTTCTTATGTAAGGCCTTAGCCTCATCTCCCTATGAAACAAGAACTTCTTCACTTATGCAGGTGACCAATCCATTCTTTTCTAGGATTAACCCAATCCACTTGAATTGCAGAAACTAGATTTGGAGCTGGATTAGGGTTTGAAAGAGAAACCTTAAAAATTCAAACTTTAAATTTCAAGCTTCTGAAAGGATAGAAAGATGCGCCTTGATGAGCTGATCAACTTGGTATACTCAGAATTTGAAAACTGCAAAGTTTCACCCCTCAAATTTGCTTTTCAATCTTCCAGATTCACTAGAGAGGACCCTGGATTATGGTTTGAGTTTCCCGAAGCTTCACCCATCCAAATAGTTTGATCCAAAGCTCTAAAATTCAAATTTTCCAAGGCGCTTCCATCCATGGTCACAGATTCCAAAAATTCCCATTTTTGCAGAAACCCTAATTTTTCACCTTTCTGATCAAAGTTTCAAACTAGGGTTTGATCAAGCCCGACAGAACCAACCAAAAAATTTGATCTTGGTCTCTAAATTTCGATTTTGATGAGGATCACCCAGCCTTGGTCTCCGATACAAAAATTTCAACATTCTCCGAAACCCTAAATTCCCGGAGCCATGAATGAAGGTGCTCAAAATCCAATTCTGTTTTGACAGAAATATGCACCTAATTGTTTCTGGTGTAACTCTGAAATTTCAGATCTAAAGGGTCTAAAAATTATTCCCTTGGTAGCCTGGCCTGTTATCTTTCCAACCCCATAGGTATGACCTCAAATGGATTCTCTTAGAGAGAGTGATTCCAAGTGTCGCAACGTGGCCTGTGTATGGGATAAAACAGGAGAGAGAACTTGTACGGAGTGCCACGTGTCACTGGTTCAATTTCGGCCACTAAAAAATGTACCTATGAAAGTATAGTACGTGCCCTACCTGTCACATTTTACGAAATTTCATTTGGATCTTCCTAGCCCAAGTTGTGACCTTTTTTCCTAGGTCACCTGTTTATGACTGAGATCTGGAAGAGGCAGAAACCCTAACTTGTACTGATCATAAATCACAAAGTAAAACGAATTAGAGGCTTTCCTTTGGATACAAGGTACATGGGGATCTTATCTTTGACCTGTAAGATTTTTAGATCCTGAAATCTCGCCGAAATGTATTTATAGCGAAAGTTCTACGATCACTGGTTTTTTCTATATCAGGCCCTAGCTTCGCAAGTGCAACAAGTGTCATAAATGCCATACCATGCCTTCTTTCAGGCTAGCTATGATACCATGTTAGTTTTTCAGAATTTACTTCAATATGATCTAGTATCTTAACTAAGAGAATAACATGTACAACATATCTACAACATATCAATCATGGACACAATAAAGCAAGCACACAAGAGACACAAAGTTTCACCGGGGAAAACCAAGAAGGTGAAAAACCCTGCAACTTCCTTAGAGATAGATAAAGAAATGATACAACCCAAGTACAAGAGATAGTCCTCCTAGCAGCAGCTTCTCCTCCTCCACTAGTGCTCCACTCTCCAATGAGTGTGTGAGTGAGAAAATGAATGATCAAATAGAGTGCCTCCCGCATTCTATTTATACATGACTTGACTTGCCTAATAACCTTTACTAGGTCGGCCTCAACTTAACCACATAGTATAATGCTGACAGGGCCG
This sequence comes from Larix kaempferi, assembly GCA_027924585.1. Taxonomy (NCBI): domain Eukaryota; kingdom Viridiplantae; phylum Streptophyta; class Pinopsida; order Pinales; family Pinaceae; genus Larix; species Larix kaempferi. The sequence goes on from BSBM01000831.1 coordinate 9,658,970, forward strand.
ACCCCCAATAGGGTGGTCTAATAACCCTTTAACCCACATGACTTATACAGGGCCGACCCCATCAAGGTGGTCTAATAACCCATCAAGTATAAGTTACGACACTTACAATATAAATGACGACACTTCCGTATAGAGGAATAATAACATCTCTATAGGAATACAATAAACATATATGTGAAATACATTCTGAAGTTACAATTACATCAAAATAGGAGGCGCGATATTGTCAACTGGGGGGTTCTGCGGAGTCAGAGGCTGATAGGTAGCTAATGGAGGTGTTGTGTGGCTACCAATCTCAGGTTCTAACTCAGTATCTACGTGGAGTCCATGTTCACTAGGGTTCTTCTGAGTTGTATACTTATATCTCTTTCCACTTCTCAAGTTGTGTGTATCATCGTCAAAATCACTATATGTGTTATCTACCATTACAGATTCAAAAACTTCTAGGAATTTTACTGTATTCTTAAAACGCCTTTCTCAGCTAAAAGCATTTTAATATATAAACTCAGATTGTTGAGGTACTTACCTCTGAATCCTTTGAAGAACTCTGCCTCTGTTGCGTTGTAGGACTTCAGGGTGTCCACAACGAACTCTGTCACAAATCCTTCCAGTATACTGTCAACCCAAAAGTCGACTGCTTGCGAGAGTGGACTATCTACTTCTTTAAGCCTTTGAATGAGCTTCGGAGTCCACTTGGTAGGTGCTCCTTCTTGAAAACAGTCCTTTCACTCTGCGAGTCTTGATAACCACTCGTGCAACTCGTTTCCAAAGGTTTCCCAGAAAATTTCGTGAATATACTTCCACAGGTATCTGTTTAACCACTCTACGTCAGATAGACGCGGATGTCTGTTCTCTTTTCTGGAAAAATCTCTCTCTGTCTTGTCCACCCAATTCCATATCTCTGCTTTCTCAGGATTCCAAGGTTCTGGACTCATCACTGGTTCTTAGCGCGACAACAAAACCATTTGTTGGTTGTTTAACTATTCTTGAGGTTTTCTAGAAAGACCCAGGTTCTGCGCAGTTCAGGGAACCAACAAAACCCCCTTTTCACCGGCCCTTTCGGCAACAGTCTGCGAGCAAACTAAGGTCTCACCCGAGGCGAAGATAATGGGGTGGTTGCGGAATCATATTTCCACAACCCGGATATGAGCGCTTAACAGACTGGAGAGCAACGCGCTACAGGACTCGCACTATGAAATGGGGACTACGCGAAGTTCACTTCTCTGCGGGTAATGCTTATGAAATGGCGCATCTAAAGGATTGCGTGGCTTGGGAGGGTTCTTCGACAACAAGATAGCGCCACAGAGACTGCGCTTCCTCCCAACACTTATGTAACTTCAATAGACTTTAATTAGTGTAACTAATGCATTTAACAAGCACAATAGTTTGCGAACCTTCCGACTTAAAACATATGATGGATTGCAATGTAACTGCGCACTTCCAGTGCTACGTTTAGGGAATCGCACTATACCGACTTTGCGGGCTTAAGTGTTTACCCGATTGACTTATGCATTCAACTAACTTAAAAATACTTATGTGGTTTAAAATTCATTCACATATGTGTTACTTAACATATTATCCCCATCGCTTATCCTTATGGTGAATACATATAAAAGCAAGAACACATGAACTCATAAACAAGGTCTTAACCATTCAACACATAAGCAAATGCACAGATTCAAGAACAGAAGCAATCACACAACACATAATTTAACGTGGTTCACCCCTAGGATGGGATCTACGTCCACAGGAACTGTTGTTATATTATCTTTGGGAAGGGTACAACAGTTTCAGTCTGCGCACTCAGCTTCAGAATCTCTTCTCTCTTCAGCAGGCCTCTGCACACACAGCTTGCAGATCCTTTTACAATTGTCTCTCAACATAGATCTCTTCTTCTTACAATATTCAAAATGAAGACTAATGAAGATTAACCCTTTCCCTTACAAAATGTTCCCTTTTATAGATTGTGCCCGTAGGTCACGTCTTTACAATCAAGTGGGCCAAAACCCTAAGGTTTCCCAAAACTATCGCGGATACCCTCCGACTCATCCTGTCGCAGTCGACAACTGCTCCACACACTTATGGCCATTATGATAGACCACTCGCAGCCTGCACGCCCTTCTGACAGCTGCATCCTTCCTGAAACAGTTACAATGCATCGTGGTGTGTCGCTTTCCCTCCTTCTGGCCTGCCCGTCGCTGTTGACCTGGTGGCTTATGTTATAACTGTTTTCCTCCACTCTCATTGATAGGTCGGTTTAATCTGACTTCACGCTGCTCCAGACCCAAAACAAGTCGCTTTCCTCCGCTCGACCTTCCCTTACATTCTTTACCCAAAATAGGTGCCCTGCTGGCACTATGCGGTGCTACCACTTCAAGGAGCTGGAACTTAGCCACAAGGTTCTTACTCTTCCGATACTGCGTTGTGCTCAACTTCGTAGCTCCTCACAACTGTCTTGCCAAAACTGCATACATCTGAGCTGCGCTGTAACTTCGCAGCTCCAGAACTGTCTTGCACAAAAAATGCCTTACTTGGGCCAGGCCCAACAATGTACATGATGTTGTTGCATGTGACCAACAACCTTATGAAGAAAGGTTGGCGCAAAAAATCTGTGATCATGAGGTTGGTGGAAGGATGGTGTAATCCTTTGTAGGAAACCAAACTGATCAGGTAACAACAAAGATTTTAATGGGAGCCATGCAGGTAATGTTTTACTTATGCTAATTGTATAAGTGTTGAAAGGGGATTGGGTAAGAATCCCTTGAACCATACTTAGTAATCATAAATGGTATGCATGTAAGGTTGAATGCATCCATGTTAATATCATACCACCATGGTATGGTGAGTTATGGGGTAGTAAGGGAAAGGAACCTTCTACTATGTGACTTTTTAAATGTTAGAATGCATTCATATAAAATTATATCGTGCCAGTTGTATATGTTGGTTATTCGTTTAATAACCAAAGCAAGCACGGACTTATGGTCTTGTTATAGTAGTGCATGCTATGTGAGATAGCCCTAGTTAGGCCATAATGTGTCTGGAATAGTGGAATGCATGGACCAATGCAAGGTGACATTGAGTGGATATGCATTAAAATATTTTGTAAATATGCATGCATGTGTGTGGGTGCATGTTGTGATGCATTGTGTGAATGCATGGTTGTATTACATATGTGCCATTACAATTAGATAATAGATGGAATGATGAATTAATGGTAATTCTGGGATCATTTCATGAGCTTCTATGAATGCAGGAGAATTATTGCATGAAGGTAGTCATGTTTGATGGGCTACCAGGATGCTTTGTTGGAAGGACAGAGTTGCACGAAAGAATATGGCTGTGAAGTAATGAGAATTGGAAGTGTTTAAATTGCATAGATAATGTGATTGTATCTTGCAATTTCATTGTGATAATGATGCATATAAAGTATATATATATTTTGTTACATTGAAATGCTAACAACTGAAAGTGTTTGAATGATTGGGTATTGTAATTCTAAGACCACTTCGGTGACTATTGCAGCAATGAAAATATTATATGCATGAAAAATCACAAAGTGCTTGGACTGATTTACATTTTCAGATTTCAGGTAGAAATGCCTTGGGCATGACAATGTGGGTAAGTCCATGATAAAGGCTGGAACCTACCATGTGAAAAAGCCAAATGTTGTGATAAGGATCTCATGGTTCACAAATATGATTTCTGCATGAAACAGATCTGAGAATTTTTTGATTTAAGTTTATGAGAATGATCTCATGGTTGCAAACCTAATTTTTGTAGAAAAACAGATTGCAAAATTTAGATTTTTGAATTTTGTTAATGATTGCTAATGACTGTTTGGCTTATATAGCATTGTGTCAGGGGGACATGTTGTGGGTGGATGTTCATGTGTGGTATCAAGCATAAGACCATGATGGATAGAGTGATACCACTTACAAGAGCCAAACAATATGAGGATGGCCTCATGATTAAACAAATCTGATTTATGTAGTAGACATAATTGTAAATTCATGTTGAATTTAATTATTAATGCCATTGATTGGTTATGGAAAAATCAGATTTGAATTTGATGGTTAAATGTTGTTGGTTGTTTGGTTGATTGAGAAGTGTGTCAGGAGGACACAATGCAGGAATACCATGAGTCATGGCTTGCAAGATCTAAACACCATGAGTAAGAAATCATGGGTTGGAGATCTAGTTTCTGTACAAAACAGAATTGAGAATTTCTAAGTGAAATTATTATGATAAATACCCCATGGAAATAAGGTGGAACATGTATTGCTTAAGATTCAAATTTTGTTTAAAATTCTTGATAATATCTCATGTGAACTGCATGGGTGTATGTGATGCACAGGTGGGATGGTGGAAATATTCCATTGGGGAAGGTGTCAGTTGATAAAGCTGAAAATGTAAAAGAATTCCAAGAGTGGCTTGGGTTTGAGAAACCTTGCAAAATTCCTCACATCTGCTTGTTTCTCCGCAGTGCTATTAAACCCAGTAAGAGCATGAGTACTCAGGAGGATTGTATGGGAATTGGTAACCTTTCTACGCTCACACAAAATAGCACTAGAAGGGATGGATATGCTCGAGGGACTGTGTAGCAAAGAAGGGGTACCATCCTTGTGTTGTGTGAGTGGGAATTGTGGGGCCATGCTAACTTGCAGTCAAGTGAGTCACCTATGGAGTTCCTCGAGGGAACCACTGGTTTTCATAGGAGAAGGAGCCATGTGATTGTATTATTTTGTCTTATTTCCTAATAAACCCAGTAGAGACGCTGGCTTGGAAATGGTTGTTGTAAGCTTGATAAACCCAGTCGGAGAACTGGATTAGCATATGGGTTAATGGAATTCTTGATAAACCCAGTCAGTGTACTGGATTGGCATTGGTTATTTGAATGATGTGGTGCATCCAGTGTGCTGGCATAAAATTTGTTTTATACATATGCACAGGAGATCCAGAGCTTGCAGAAACTTGGTTACCTTTTGATGCACACCCTGAAGTGCACTGGAAGCAGTGGGTACGCTCGAAGGACTGTACAACAGAGAAGAGGTACCATCCTTGCGTCGGGTGGGGAAGGTCTTGTGGGTACGATAGTTGTCTAAAGTCAATGGGGGATACCTATGGAGATAAAGGAAGATGCTCATACAAATAAGTATTTAATTATCATTTATTTCTTATTCCACATAATGGAAAAAAATTAAAAAATTCATGAACAAGTCTTATAATAACCAAGCTAATACACTGTTATTTCTTTGTGGAAACCTAATTCATTGCAGGAAGCAAGAACTATGAAGGCATCTGAAATGTGCATTTGGACATGTGACTTTTCTAGAAATCTCAATAGAAGTAACAATGAGAAGATGGTGCTAGTGGACTTGTGTGGGTCCTAGCAACCAAAGGTTCTGTAGGAAAACCATGGGGAGGGGTTCCCTGGTTGAGAAAGCCTTGGATAGACCTTAGACACTAAGTGTCATCACCAAAACAAGAAAGGGCAAGTCAAGAATTCACATTGGAAGTGAAAGAGGCTAAGGAGCATGGAATCACAGTGGTGGTGTGGCTCCAGATTGGAACAAGACTAAGAGGGGGGGAACCCTTACTCTTCTCTTTCCTTTTTGATTAATGCATTTAGAAAACAAAAAATTGTTGAATGCACAATATGGATGAAAGTTGATTGTGTTTATTTGATTGAAATAAATTGTGAATGCTGAAATAGTAAATTCCCTGTGAAAGGATGAGCATGAATGAGTTCATGTGTATGTTGGGAATATTGAAATAATGTAACTGCGGAAGATATTCTATTTATATTATTGTATTCCTTATCCAGGAGATGATGGTCATGTAATTAATAATGTAAAGGTCATTGAAAGAATCAATGTAAACCCTAGGACATGTGTCAGCCTAGAGAAACCCCCAAAATATTATTATATTATGTAATTGACCAGTCAAGTAGAGAAGTCAGCCCTGTTGGGGAATTTGTCACCCCAACAGAAGAATATAAATAGAAGTGCTCTCTCTCATTTGTATTCACTCACTCACTCAAGAAAGTTCGCATTAGTGAAGAGAGAGAGGTGCTTACAAGTGGAGGAGTAGCTGATTTGTATTGGGGAATTTTTGTACTTTGTGATTTCTATATTGAGGAAGGCTTTGCCAGGGTTTTCTCCCTTTGTGGTTTCCCCGAGAGAATCTCTATGTTCACTGTGTTTATGCTGTGCTTGTTTATCTTTCAGTAATTGTTTATATGCTATATGTTGTTCAAGTAAAAACTAACATGGTATCAGAGCTGGCCTGAAAGATTACATTGTGCAACTGCGAAAATTAGGGCTTTTGACAAAAGTGGAATTTTGGAGTTCTCTCAGCATATGATTGATATCCTCAACAAAATTGAAATTTAGAGACCAAGATCAAAATTTTTGGTTGGGCAGAACCCTTGGATCTATCAAACCCTAGTTCGGGTTTTTGACCAAAAAACCAAAAAACCAGAATTTGACAGAAATTATAGATCCGAAATTCGCAGGTCACTTTTGAGGGGTAAATTTTTGGAGTTTTCAAAATCTAAGCACACCAGCTTGTTGTCCTCAGTCAATTGCATCTCCCTGTCTAGACAGAAGTTTGAAATTCCAAGTTTGTATTTTTAGGGTTTCTATGTCAAACCCTAGTCAGCTCCAGATCCAACAAATCAACGTGGTAAGATCTATAAACTTTTCTATTTCCTTTTGAGGTTCTCATTATAGCAAAATGAAAAGCAATACCAAGCTTGATGAAAAGCTTGAAGGAGTTGAAAACTTAAGATCCTGAAAGTATAGAGTCATGCTCATCCTTGAGGAGCATGAACTAGAAGACTATGTGAAGGAAGGACTTACAGAACCAGAGGGAGATGAAGATAAGGCAAGGCATAAGAAGAATCTCATCAAATCAAAGAGGATCATTGCTGATTCCATCAAGGATCACTTGATCCCCCATGTGTCTTACAAGAATACACCAAAAGAAATGTTTGATGCCTTGACCAGCCTGTTTGAAGGAAAGAACATCAACAGAAAGATGACCTTGAGAAATCAACGCAAGGGTGTGAAGACTATGAAGTCTGAGTCCATGCACTCATACTTCTCTAGAGTATCCCAGATTAAAGAACAACTAGAAGCCATTGGGTATATGATAGAGGATGCAGAATTTGTGATGACTACCCTGATTGGTCTCCCCCGAGATTGGGAACCATTTGTTCGTGGCATTTGTGCCAGAAAGAAACTAATCAAGTTCAGAAACCTATGGGAAGAATGTGACCAAGAAGAAGAAAGAATAGTCGTAAGAGAGGAGAAATTAAATGACGATGAAGATCAAGCTTTAGCTACTCATGCTAAAGGCAAGAAGAAGACGAAGAACAACCCTCGTCCCCGAGAGGACTCTCCAAGAAGACCCCAGAAGAAGAGAAGGACTAGAAATGATTTCTCTTCAATTGAATGTTACTCATGCCACAAGACTGGACACATTGCAAGGAATTGTCCAAACAAATCTGGACACCACAAGAAGCAGAAGAAGAGGTTTCATGCTCATGCAGTGGAAGTTAGTGATGATGATGACAAGACCAGAGATAATGAAGACTCCAGTGAAGAATATGTTCTTATCTCAGCACTCACTGGTTCAGTATCTAATGGAAGTGATACTTGGCTAGTTGATAGTGGAGCTTCAAAGCACATGACAGGATACAAAGAATCCTTGCCTCACCTCATCCAGAAGGAATCTCCACATAAGGTAAAACTCGGAGATGACTACCAATATCCCATCAAAGGCATGGGAGAAGCCTCTTACAAGTTGGAATCCGGGAAGTACATGAACATGAAAGATGTACTTTGTGTACCTGGGTTGAAGAAAAACGTTCTATCTATTTCACCATGATATAAGAAAGGTTTTCAAGTTGCATTTGTAGATTGTGAAGTTCTCATGTGGCCTAAAGGGAAGACTATTGATGCTGCAGTAGTCATTGGAGTAGAAGAAGGAGGACTTTACAAATTGAAGGGTCATGCATATACAACAATGTTGGCTAGTACCATGAACCCCTGTGAGCTATGGCATAGGAGACTAGCTTATGTACACTATAAGGCCTTACCAATTGTAATGAAGGTAGTGACTGGATGGACCATGAAGGAGTATGCAAAGGGTGTGCTCAAGGGAAGACTACAAAGAACCCATTTCCAAGTATCGACAACAAAGAGAAAGGTATTATGGATATCATTCATTTAGACATTTGTGGACCAATGTCCAACACCTCTCTAAGCAGGTATGAATATTATGCATCCTTCATTGATGATTATTCTCGCAAAACCTGGATTTACTTTCTGAAGAATAAGAATGAAGTCTTTGAAAAGTTTAAAGAGTTCAAGGCACTCATAGAGAATCATTCTGAAAAGAAGATTAAGATCTCGAGGTCAGAAAATGGAGGGGAATATACCTCAGGGGATTTCAAATATTTCTGTAAGCTAGCAGGTATTAAGAGGGAGCTCACTGTTCCTTATAATCCACAATAGAATGGTGTAGCCGAAAGGATGAACAGAATGATCATAGAAGCAATGAAGGCTATGATCCACAATCAAGACTTACCCATGCATCTATGGGAAGAAGCTGCCAGAACCGCAGTCTATGTACATAACATGATATCCCACAGTGCTCTTGGCAACAAGTACCCTGAAGAGATGTTCACCGAGAAGAATCCCGAAGTCAGTCATCTGAAGACATTTAGATGTCTGGTGTTCATCCACATTCCAAAGGAGAAGATATCGAAACTAGAGCCTTCATTGAAGAAGGGAATATTTGTGGGTGATAGTGAGAAATCTAAGGCTTACCGCATATACATCCCAAGATTCCGTCATATCGAGATTAGTCGGGATGTCACATTTGATGAAGATACAGCCTTCAAAAAGTCTAAGAAGACTCATGAGGATGAAGAGGTGTAGGAGGCTCCCAGAGTTGCAGAACCAACCAAAGAACCAATCCAAAATATTGAAGGGGATCCTATTCCAGAGGGTCATGACATGGAAAAACCTCAGATACTTGAGGAGATCTCTCGAAAGAGAAGACCAGCCTGGGAATGAGAATTAATCCAAGATGCAAGAAAGTATGGTGCCCCAGAAGGATCCAATAGAGAGAGAAAGAGACCAAGGCCATACTCCAGATATGTAGCCTTGATGTGCAATCTTGTTGAAGAAGAACCAACTTGTTTTGAAGAAGCAGTAAAGAAGAAGGAATGGATAGATGCCATGAATGAAGAATATCAGTCCATCATCAAAAATGATGTTTGGGATGTGGTACCAAGGCCGAAGGAAAAATCGGTTGTTTCATCAAAATGGATCTTCAAAACAAAACATTCAGCAGACAGAAGCATTGAAAAGTACAAGGCGAGATTTGTAGCCTGAGGATTCTCGCAAAGGGAAGGATTTGACTATGAGGAGAATTTTGCCCCAGTAGCCAGATATACTTCGATCAGAACCATTCTTGCCTTGGTAGCTAAGATGAAATGGAAGCTACATCAGATGGATGTGAAGACAACTAACTTGAATGGAAATATAGAAGAGGAAGTATATATCGAGCAACCAAAAGGATTTGAAGTACATGATAATAAGTCACATGTATGCAGGTTGAAGAAAGCACTGTATGGGTTGAAGCAAGCTCCCAGAGCATGGTATGGAAGAATTGACAGCTTCCTGATGAGCTTGGTCTTTACCAATAGTAAAGCGGACTCTAATATTTATTACAAGATTATGAATGATGAACCCATGATACTATTACTGTATGTGGATGAATTATTTCTGACTGGAGAATACAATCCCATTGTTGAATGTAAGAAGAGGCTTGTAGTAGAATTTGAGATGAAAGACCTTGGCAAGATGCACTACTTTCTAGGTCTTGAAGTATGGCAATTTACATACGAGATTTTCCGGAGTCAAGGAAAATACACAGTAGAGATCCTAAAGAGATTTGGGATGCTGGATTGCAAGGCCATGACTACTCCGATGGTGACAAATCTGAAGCTTCTAAGTGATGCTTCTTCAGAGAAAGTGGATGTCACCATGTATAAACAAATTATTGGGTCATTGATGTATTTGACCAATACTCGTCTAGATATATGTTTTGCGGTAAACACATTGAGTCAGTATATGGTGGAACCCAAGAATGTTCACCTGATTGTAGCAAAACATGTGATGAGATATCTGAAGGGTACATTGGATTATGGACTCAGATATGCCTCAGCTATTGAGTTTAGGCTGTATGGGTACATAGACTCAGATTGGGATGGAAGTGCTGAAGATAGAAAGAGCACTTCAGGATGTTGCTTTAGTTTGGGATCATGTGTGATCTCATGGCTCAGTAGAAAGCAACCTTGTGTTGCACTCAGTACATCAGAAGCTGAATATGCAGCGACTTGTTTAGCTTGTGGTGAAGCAGTGTGGCTTCACAAGATGTTGATAGGATTGTTTGATGAAAAGATTGATGCTACGAAGATACTCTGTGATAATCAATTTGCATCAAGTTGACAGAAAATCGTGTGTTTCATGATAGATCGAAGCACATCGAGATTAAGTTCCACTATATCCGGGATATGGTGCAGAAGGAGCTGTGAAGCTTGAGTATGTTCCTACAGAGGAACAAGTTGCTGATGTGCCGACTAAGCCTCTGGCTCGTGTGAAGTTTGAGTACTTTCGAGACAAGATTGGTGTGGTCTAGAGGGACCTCTCTAGGAAGAGAGATTGATGATGCCTGTCCAAGAGGGACGGAAGATCAATACTTGCTGACTGATAGAGATCCTATCCGAAAGGATAGATGCATGTCCGTAGGGATGGATGCCTCTACAAGGGTGAGGGAAGATTAGTACTAGTTGACTGATGGTTCCATCTCTCACGAGTTGATGCCTGTCCGGAGGGATGGATGCCTCTCCAAGGGTGAGGGAAGATCAATACTAGCTGACTGATGGTTCCAGCTCTCACGAACTGATGCCTGTCCAGATGGTTGGATGCCTCTCCAAGGGTGAGGGAAGATCAGTACTGGTTGACTGATGGTTCCAACTCTCATGAATTGATTCCTATCCGTAGGGATGGATGCCTCTCCAAGGGTGAGGGAAGATCAGTACTGGCTGACTGATGGTTCTAGTCCTCAGGAACTGATGCCTATCCGTAGGGATGGATGCCTCTCCAAGGGTGAGGGAAGATCAATACTGGCTGAATGATGATTCCAGCTCTAAAGAGCTGATGCCTGTCCATAGGGATGGATGCCTCTCTAAGGGTGAGGGAAGATCAGTACTGGATGACTGATAGTATCAATATTTAGTTACTGATGTTTGTTGCAGGTGTTCCAGCTGATGGTGCTGCTGATGAGGATGTTCCAACAGATGGTGTTCCAACTGACGATGATGTTGTTCCAGCTAATGGTGTTGCTGATGAGGATGTTCCAGCAGATGGTATTCCAGTTGATGAGGTTTCTGATAGCAGAAGATGTTCCAACTGATGATGTTGCTAATGAGGATGTTCCAGCAGATGATGCTCCAGTTGACGTAGTTGTTGTTCCAGCAGATGATGTTCCAATAAGAGGATGATTGCTGTTGATGATGATCATAATTCAGCAGATGATGATGTTGCTGCTCCACAGATGATACCCTAGACAAATGATGATCCAAAGAATTCCTACGACATATAGAAGTTCACAAGTCAGTTGTGCAGATGTTGTTACCCGCAGAATACCTTCCTAGTTAAGAGGGAGTGTTGAAATAATGTAACTGTGGAAGATATTCTATTTATATTATTGTATTCCTCCTCTGGGAGATGATGGTCATGTAATTAATAATGTAAAGGTCATTGAAATAATCAATGTAAACACTAGGACATGTGTCGGCCTAGAGAAACCCCCAAAAGATTATTATATTATGTAATTGACCAGTCAAGTAGAGAAGTCGGCCCTGTTGGGGAATTTGTCACCCCAATGGAAGAATATAAATAGAAGTGCTCTCTCTCATTTGTATTCACTCATTCACTCAAGCAATTTCACATTAGTGAAGAGAGAGAGGTGCGCACAAGTGATGGAGTAGCTGATTTGTCTTGGGGAACTTTTGTACTTTGTGATTTCTATATCGAGGAAGGCTTTGCAGGGGTTTTCTCCGTTTGTGGTTTCCCCGAGAGAATCTCTGTGTTCATTGTGTTTATGTTGTGCTTGTTTATCTTTCAGTAATTGTTTATATGCTATATGTTGTTCAAGTAAAAACTAAGAGGGAAAGCATGAAATGTATGGAAGTCTCATGATAAAGCGTGAACTTTCCATGTCAATTGGGCAAGTAATTGATTGATTTTAGTGCTTATGTTATGTTGGACCTGACAAAAGTTGCCATGATGAATTGACAGATGAAAATTAAAGAAATTGATTACAGTTGTTACAAGCCAAGTGTTGCTAGTGAGAAAAGTGAGAGCTAGCTATGCACATTGACCATGGCAGCAGACCAAAATCTATTGGATTTGGCTGAAAATATTTCTCAAACAATTTCCAGGGAAGCAAGGAGACAACAACCATGAATATTTCAGGCTTGTGGATCAACTGGAAGGTAAGGAAAAGGAAGGGATTGTTTTAAGAACAATTCCCATAGGTGGAGCTGGAATCTCAAAATAAAGGATGAAATGCAGGACATACCCGCAACAATTTTTGTAAATTTTGGACATGTGTAAACTGTATATGTATTCATAGGTATTGGAACACCGAGGATGGTGTTATTCTAAGGGGAGGGGGTGTAATGTCCCTTATTTTGACCCTTAGGATATTTTGGCTGTAATGTAAATAATGTATGTATCTGATGTATGATTCCTAGAGTGGAGCTCAAGGCCAAGGCCCCGCCAGTGAATGTTCAGCCTTACAGAGGCAAGTATTTGGTATTATGGTAACCATGTGCTAGTAATCCATGGAAAATGTAAATGATGTAAATAGATATCATGCAATAAAATACCAAGGGGTTGGCTATGGATGCAACTACCTGAGGGGGTTATGTGTATCCACTAGGGAGAGGTGACAGGGTTGTGGGATTGAACCCTAGGCTTCCATATGTCACCTTGGGAACCCTCTTTGAATGTCCTAGCTGTCATTTTTGCTGCTGTAAGGAAGTGGGTGAAGAGAACTGTTCATGATATCAATGGAGTATGGGGCAGCCCTAAATGTCAGATGGCAAGGTATGGGCATCGGTTGCTTGCCCCATAAGGCACTCCACCTCATGGGGGTATGTGTTCCTCCATCCCAAGGCCGTTATGGACTACCCGATCAGGGAGTGGGAAGGAGAAGAGACGCAAACCCAACAGAGAGAGGAAAGGAACCAAAATCGCGATCCTAAAGGAGGCCGCAATTTGTAGAGCGAAGGGGGGATCATAAAACTTGTGTGGGAAGTGGAATTCGATGAAGAATCCACAGAACTGAAACTTGGATCAAAACTAAGAGGTTTAGATGCACAAAAGTTCATGAGAGAACCAGATTGGATAACTGAGACCCTGTGGCGGGACAGAGCCATTCGGTCGCAATGTGAAGGAATATCCGAGTGCAGATCCCAGTGGGAAGAAACTAGTAGGGTTTAGAATGCATAGTAGAGACAGAGAGGGCTCATTTACATTGACCTAACAATCATGACCATCCATAATCGCCCATGTCAGTGCTAAGGGAAGGGGCGTCCTAGGGACTATGCTGTGGAGAAGGGGACCTTACTTAGGCTGAGAGTGGAGGTGATGGGGGTTCCTAGATTGTTTGATGTCATCTGGTTATGCCTATATCTCTATGGATGAGCTTATTGACCAAGAAAACCCTTACCTGTCTCCCACTTGCTTGAAAAATCAACTTTGTGCTGGATGCCCTGATTGACTATGAACCAAGGTTGTGAGTGAGCCTGACTAGTTCCTCCTTAGTGGATACATAGCCCCAGCTCGGGGGTGGTATATGATTTATGAAATAATAAAGGATAGGATGAGACCTATGGTTGGGTTGGAACGTTGCAGTACATAGCCTGTTTGCTTGGAGACTTCCATGAAAATATAAGTGTGCTCTGTGATTCAAATTATGTCATTTTACATCTGTGCATGTGTGTTTGTTTATGCTAGAATGCATAGATCAATCCAACTGAGTAATAGGGATAAATTCCTATGCCTTATGTTTAGTTATGTCCTGCATGTTATTGATTTGATGAATGCATGACACAGTGTGTGTGGATAATGTTTCATTCTTTTGTGTTCATTGAGTATGCTTCTGCACATTTTCATTTCCATTGGTATAATGTCTTTGAATTGTCTCTTGATGAATAAGGATAAGTATTTGAATGGTTCTTTGATGAATAGGACTAAGTGCAAGGTCCATGAGGTGAAAAACAATTCATTCATGACTGTGGGGAAAGAATAGACACCCCCCTGTGGTGTTCATGACCCCTTTGGACCAGTTGAAGGAGAGAGGACATGGCAGAGTGGAGCAGAGCTTCTTGCGAAGTGGTAAAGAGGTATAGATGGGGTTTAAGGCCATATTTTGGAATGGACGAAGGGAAGGATCAAATGTTCTTAGGTGTGGTTGAAGACCCTGCATCTCCATAGTGCTCACCAAGAGCTTTCCAATGGTACCAGAATTTGCCAAAATGGACTTGGGATGAAGAAGTTATGGGTTGGAGAAGTTGTGCAGTTGGGCTTCCGAATTTCTGAACCCGCATGCGGATTCCATATTGCGGAAGCTGAAAGGGAATTTTCTACAGGGTTGCGAAATGGTGGTTCTAACTTTCGAGTTCCGCATGAGGAATGTGGATTGCGGAAGTCGGGGAGGTAATTTTCCTGGGTTGGCGAAGTTGGAGTTCCGATTTCCGAGTTCCGCATTGCGGATTGTGGAATTCAGAAAGGTAATTTGTCGAAGTTGAGTAATTAAGGTTTTCGACTTCCGAATTCCACAACGTGGGTTGCGGATTGCGGAAGTCAGGTGAGAAATTCGGCGAGGTGGTGAAATTGACGTTTCGATTTCCGGTTTCTGGACTACGGATTGCGGGTTGCGGATCTCGGAGGCACATTTATTTGGCGATGTGCGATTGGGGATTCCGACTTCCGATTCCCACAAGGCAGGTTGCGGATTGCGGAAGTCGGAGAGGATATTTTCATCGGAGTTGTAATTTGTAGCCCAAAATCTAACTTTCGATTGTGGAACCTTGGACTGAAGATTAATGCGTGTGCAGAGTTGCGGAACCTTTGGCCTACTTGGAAAAAGAAGAAAAGATTAGCAAGTAGATCCAAGGGTTGTCTCCCATCGCCTCTGAAGGACACCGAGGTGATTGGGGATGTGACAATGCAAAATCTAAGTATGCTTAAATTTTAATTTGTATAATTTATCCTATTAAATATTTTTCAATTTGATCTAATCTTATATTAATGTGGAACAAAAAATGGTTTTTTTGGCAGAAGTGTATATGGTATTTCTTGATCATACTAAGCCTCATGAGGTTGGTGCTAGCAACTACTGAGAAACACCAATGATTATTCCATTACATGCCCCACCCAACACTTGTCACGTAGCCACTAGATTATTTTCCTCCCCATCTATTGTTAACATCACCTCATCTTCTTCCAGCTCCATCGCTACTTCGATTATCTTTAGTTGTGCAACTAGCAAGTTTTGGTTGCAAACATGGAAACCCTGCCAATGGAACGACATACCATATAAATTTTGGTGGAGACAACCCTCATGTTGTCCCCATACCTAGAACACATGAAGCCTTTCTTTGAGTGTTACCTGTCAAGAGCATTGGGACACGGTGCACTAATATTCTCATGGACGAAAACCTAATCCCATTGAAGCAACTAAAACTCCCTAGTAACTATTAATGTCTTTATTTTCAATAATACTATATAATTGTAGTAATTTTCTTTTTATTATCTTTTTTAATATAATAATGATATTCTATCACTAGTTTGGAATGAAATAATACGTTCTGGAAACACCTAAATGAGAATGTGCTCGATATTTTTGGGCCAAATATTCATGCCCAATTTAATCGACAACCTTCCCAATTGAAGAAGGAGCTTATTGGTTACGTGGCTGGTCTGTTTAGTGACATTTTCAACCAAACTCAAGTAATCACTTTGACAGGTATATATTTGAAAATCATCAAAGATACATATAGGGTTAACCTTGAAAAATCCCTAGGTATAATCAACCTTCTGTAGTTCCCAAGTGAGAGTGAAAGACTCTCTAGGACGATTCAAAGGAGAAGGGATATGATAAAATAAGGAAAGATGCAACCGAATGGAGCATAGTATAATAACATGATAAATTTGATCAGAATGCTATTTTTATCAAGTTCAACACAAAAATAGCATTATATCAAAGATATATCCAAGGCTACCCAGGCCAGGTTATATAATCATGAGCAACACAAACTCGGTTAGGGTGGATATCTGTAATTGTTTTCCCAATTAGTAATTATGAATATAATTAAACAATGTCATTACTAAAAGTTCCAAATAGTTCATCGATGATATTGTTATGGAATCTAGGGGGATGTATGCAATTGAGAACCCATTGAAAAAAAAATGAAATGTATGCAATTGAGAACCCATTGAAAAAAAAATGAAGTGCATTCAAGTGGGGGTTTCAAGTCGTGGTTGAACATCTGCAAGTTGGGGGGAAAGTATGGGGCCAATCAAATGGTAGTTTTGAAAATATAACTTAGAAGTGTGAGACATGCACGATGCTTATGCTTAAGGTCATTTTGAAAAAAGAAATGATGTACTACTTATAATTTAACATCTTCATGTTTTTAATGTAGGAGAGAACAAGTGGTAATGATGCTGATAGAGGAGAGAAACCTTGTGATGGTGAAATGATTGTACAATTATAGAATGCATGACAAATTATATTGAAGGTTTAGATTAGAATTGGTATAATTATAACTTTCCTTTTGTTTTAGGGGTAGAGGTGTAGACGAATATATTAGGAGACAAGAGGAGTAGATTTCCCAAACCATGACCTATCCACGTCAACCAAGTAATAAACATTGATTTAATATTTACATTGAACTATTAAACAAAAATAATGAGTACTAACTATATATCTTTTAATTTTTTTTATAGTGGATGTTGGTTCTACTATCTTGTACGTTGAATGAGACATACATTGCATTCGAATATGCAATGTGAATCAACTAAGGAGAAACATCCACCAAACAAAAATGATGTTGCCATGATTAGATCTGACATGCCATTTTATGTGATAGATATGGCCATGGTTTCTATTAACTCATTTGATATATACCGACTTTTACAGCCTAAACGTTGGGATGATAGAGATTATATTGATGATCACGATGCCACAAAACCATATGTAAAATTGTACCTTTTGAAATCTGTGATCAACGTGAAGAGTTATATCATACCTAGATATAATAGACTTTGCAATTTTTGGGAATTGGATAAGTACTTTGGAATGTATAGAGTAATGTATGGTTATTGGATCAAACTTTTTTGGTTATATATTCTCACCTGATCAAACAATTAGTGATATAGATCTATATCTTCTCTCTCTTAGTAGTTTCGAGATATAAATATAAATGAAAGGTTTTTACCCCTTCACTTTTGCTTCATGTGGTAAACATGGGCCAATGAAAATGATGCCTAAGCATGCGAATGAATATGCCACCTTATTAGTTCTATCTTAAACACTTATGTCAAGAACATTAGATTAGAGTTTTCATTTGTGTATTTAGTCCAAGGTAGCAGTAGTTGGTGATTCACATGTCACAACATTATGGATTTCAAGTTTTCTTGAAATCTAGGTGGTTTTTTTAATATATAAACATGCTAGTTTCAATCATAAAACCTAACACAGTCACCATGTTTAATGTCTTTCCTATGCTTTCTAATTATTTTTTTCTAGAACAAGGTAAGTAGATCCATAATTATACAAGTTAAGAGCATAATACTATTTCCTTTAATCTTAGGTTGTTTGCATTGCGACATGTTAATGTATTGTTTATTGGATTTGTAAGTGATATTTTACATTGGGTTGATTTACTTTTATATTATAATATGAATTTTCTAAGAATTCTTTATTTTGTAGATAGGAAAAAGTGATAAGGCAATGCCTATTTGGAAAAGTCAACGAGGACAAAAATTGAGGCAAATTTATCTCCACAAATCCAAACTCATTTTTAATCATATGAGCAGCAAGCATTGTAGGTAAACTAAAAAATATTACAATAATTGTTTCTAGTACTTGCATGAATATTCTAAGGTCTATAGTTTTTCTATTGTTACGATGGCCATAACTAGATAGTGAATCTTTATTGCAGGATTCATTGCGACCTTGCTTCAAAGATTCAATGATTTCAACCTTTGATATTTTTTGAAGACCCATGATTGAGCAAGTAAACACTACATTTTGAAAAAAAATGATCGAGCATACAAGCGCTTCTCAACAAAAACTTTTGGAATCCCATACTACACTTTAATCTACTCTTAATATATTGCATATGCCTATATTATTAGCAGTACTCTATCTACAACATTAGTTAAGGAAGTGTAACCTTGTTTTATACTTGTTGAAACATCTTATCCTCCAAACCATGAAGAAAATAACTATGTTAGGTTTGATCTAATCGAAAAGGTTTGATTTGGTAACCATACATTACTCTATATGATGTCAAAGTACTTACAAATTCTCACAAATTTCAATTTAAGTATGTTGTCTCTAAGTATGATAAAATTCCGCACATTGATTAGTTCTAAAACTTCCCTTAAATCTATGTTCAACTATGAGACCCTTTCTTAAGTGTTTTCATTGACATAATTAATTGTTTTGACATAATTCTTTATCCAATAGACAACAAAATAGCCTCCATGGATTTTTTGTTCTAACCAATTATGTATAGCTCATTATGAAGTCCCTAAGAATCATTTCATAGTTTTAGTAAACTTGTATTTGTATTTTTCTTAAATAAGTATGAAGTTATCCAAATCTTATACTATCTTTATGTCAATGTTTCTTTTATCTCAGGACACATTAACTTTTCCCAAATTGATTAAGTCTAAAAGTAACAATTCAAACTAGTGTTAAAGATTGGATGAGCCATCAAAGCTATTTAACTAGAGGATGACTTAAATATGAAATCCAAACATTATTTGGTATTGATTTTACAAGGAAACCCACCATCGATATCTCTTCCATCAAGGTCATGAAATATCAACAAAATCAATAATGTACATTACTCCATTACATTCAATCCTTTCATGATATCATAAAGTTTCTTACAAAATTTAAGTTGTATGGATGTAGTCATTAAGGTGAATTATATTCATGTTTAACATTGTTCCTTACCATTATTGACTCATGGGACTCCTCATGCTTCAACACAAGTTTTTTCATTAGTTCTCGTTGGAAAATATGTTCGAATTGCTCAATACTATCCCTATGGGTACAAAAAATAGCAATCAATTGACAATATCTAACAAAACAATAATTCTTTACTAATTGAGTCCTAGTTGGATGTAAATTTATTGATCTCACCACTTAGGATACAAGGTGATGGTATGAAAAAGTATGGTAGAACATAAGTGCCAGCTCTCCATTACATGTTAAATTCCTTCATCATATAATCCCAATGTAACATTAATTCTCAAATCAATCTACTGGGGCATCAAGTGTAGGAACCTGCCAATCACATGAATATTAACATAATATTCCATGTACCATTTCTGAAGCTTCTTGAAAGTTGAAGTAACCACTTCTCCTTTGGTTGACAATTTGTGAGGAAAGTGCTTCAAATAAACATTAGTCCTGCAATATGTCCATTGGGATAATGTTTCATTTAATTGGGATTGGTAGTTTAAGAGCAACAGGTGAGGATTTCCACAGAGGTTGGCATGCATGCATGGCATCTTTGGCAAGACAATTAGAAATTCTCAAAAATGGCCAATGCTAGATTTTTACTCATACCTAGGAAATTCAATCAAATGTACTAGGCAAGAAGACTATAGGTAGTCTTTCTTTGTGAGTTTAGATTAAATCATGATAAGCAAAAATATTTCGACATTGATCCCATACCCTAATTTTAGGATTCAAGCAATAAGTTTTTCATACATAATTAATATATATTAAATTGTGGCAATAATTAAAGACATCATGTTACGAGTAATAATGGGATATTGAAAAGGCTCCACAAATGATAGTAAATCTATGAAGGCTTGTTGCTTAGCATAGTGATGAAGAAAATTGAAACTAATGTCCATGGTAGGGTATTTAGCCTTTCCATATTTGTATTTGTATCAAACAAGTATGAAGTTATCCAAATTCTATATTATGTTTATGGCAAGGCCGTGGATAAGTGTTGCAAGGGTGGAAAAATATTCGTTTAATTTATGTAACGACATGTTTCCACTATGATAACGATGACAATGCACGTGAGATATTGTGTAATCTAGAATTGGTGATGCATGCACAACATCCTAGAAGTAATGAACCAACATACTAAATTGGGCATTATTTTTTAATTGCGTTGCTATAATGTCGAAATATTGTTGGACTTTCATTGTAGCTGTGTTAATATAGTGACATACTGCTGAAAAACTTCCTTTTATCACTACGACACATATATCTGTAGACATCCATTAGGTTTTTAACATGGAATTAGACTATTGATGTCATGTTGCAAAATGCTTTCTCTAGATTGTAACAATAGGTTATAATGTCTGCAAAGTGTCAGAATGGCGATGTTAAGTTACAAAAATGTTTCATGAATAAAGTGCCACAAGTTAAATATTCAACAAAGTCAGGATGAATTTATTTTGACAATAGAAATCACCATTTTTTTATGTGATGACGTCAAATTTTGTGTTGGTAAAATGTACCCAATTCTACTAGTGTGCATGCATTGCTTATGATGGAAACAAAAGTTGAAATGTAAAGGCTAAAATCCTTTTTAAATTCAAGGGGACTAATGATGGGTGTTGTAGTGAACACATGTTTCAATGCACCAATGACTAGTATGTTTGATCAACCTAGAAGAAAGTAAACTTATAGCACAATAGGCACAAAAATAATGGGTGTGCTTAGCACAGTCAAGAATAAAGCATAACGAGGTTGCATACAAAGTGTTTGATGAAAGTCATGGACCGGACTTAATAACCAGCCACCTAAATTTTATACTAGATCTGATTTGGGTATATTACAGTGATTTAAATGCACATTTGGGAGTTTCCCATCCTTGTTTGAAATCTTAAATGAGTACATACATTCCATTGTTATTAAAGCAAACATCTCCATTGGAAAAAATGGAAACCAATAGCTTATTCATCGAGTAATTTGGGTTTAATATTCCTGATTTTTTATTAGGGATATTACATCCATGAAGGAGAGGGATTGATGGCCAACACATCATCGATCACTTGGTCACTGAAGGGAGGAATGAAGTTTCCATTGGGACAAGCTTGATTGATATTATGAAAATCAAAGCATATGCAAATTGTGCCAACTTTTTGTTGACAAGGACAAGATTGGACACCTAAGAAGTATAGGTGATTGGGTAGGCAAAAATAGTAGTGGAAATTTTATCAATTCTTCATTAATGGATGGGGATTTTTGGGGGTGAGTAGGTGATTATTTATGTAGAAAGGGCGATGCATTTTTCCATGCATTGATGCGGTGTTAAAAAATCCTAGTGTCTAGCTCATGAATTTTCAAATTTGAACAAGTGAAAATGTCACGAAACTATTAGAGGAGTGCTTTGTAAGTTGTAACCTCTTCGGGGGAACAAGCAAGTCATATAAATATATTTTCAATGATGTTGGGAGTAATGGAAATATCAACCAAAATAATGTTTTTGGAAAATATTAGATGTATTCCCTTTTCAATGTGTCCGAGGTAGGGATAGGATGTTTGAACCAACCAACTTGTTTGTAGGGAATGTAATCCTTTGGCTCGAAGATATAATGGTTTACGGAGGTGAAATTGTCCTAAGGGAGGAAGTAAGAATTATGGTGAAAATTGTCCCATAGGAAGTCAACATTCATGGCCTTTAGAATATTTATGTGAGAGTGTGAGACATGGGCATCACATGGGGATGTTTCAAGTAGTGCCGTTGCAGTTATAGCTAAAGTGATGGAAGGTTAAACTTTACAAATATTATTGACTCCATATGTGATCAAAGGGTAATAGACAAAGGGCGAGCCAATGGAGGTTGATATGGTGTACATGGATATCACACTGGGCACATGTGGGAGTGTTCCTAAGGGATAAATTGATAATGGATGGGTTTGGTGTTGGAACAATGTTGTTTCTAGATTAAAATGAGGGATTTTACAAGAAAATGAACCAATGGATGTGGATATGTTATATATGGTATAATAGTCTGCATTATCCATGTGAGTTGGGGGGACAACATGCCATATTAATAAAATTGGTCAAATATAGTAGGGGTTTCCATCAAATGATAGTGAGGGAGGACCAAAAAGTGAGGCGTTTGGAGTGAAGGTGAGAATAATGGACAAATTTATTGCATAGAGGGACAATATGGTTAATACGTAACAAAGGGTTTCACAATCACATGGGTTCGTTTGTGAGAAGGGTAGGACTAACCCTAACCTATGTGAATGGAGTTGGTAGAAGTGGGGACCATGGAAAGTGGGTAGATGGGCTAATGAAGTTCTTAGAGCATAGGGAAATGGTGCATGGGATGACCATTGATATCATAAAGAGAACACATAAGGGAAATGTGAGTGAGCATTGATATTTCCTATCGGTGGGGTGAGGCTAGGGAAACGGACAAAGGTGGCCCCAATTTTCTTATTGGTCTCCATTTTTATGTGAGTCTTTCATACATGAGTCTTATTTGGCAAGGTTTGTGTCTTAGGTGGATCCATCATATTAGGTGAACATACACCAATTGGAGGGATATAACATAATAATAATTTAACATGTGGTGTAGCAGAAATATTGAGGTAGAGGGAGGACATATACCAAATGGATATCCGAATTAAGGTTAACCCATGAACAATGAGGTTGGCCATTATCATGGGTCCCAACCACTCCAAGAGGTAGAAACATAAAGGGTGATATAGTGTATCAAAATTATTTGGAGTACATGTCTAAAAGACGAGGCCCACTAGCTTATTTATGAATCTTTGGCCATTATTATTACAAAATTATAACCCACATCACCCCTTATTGATTTAAATTTTGATTTTCATAGTGACTATAGGCTAATTGATTCCCCGATCAATTTGATTTCCAATCGAACCTATGGGAATTAGATAGGTTAGTGGAATGACCCATGGTGTAATCATGGAGGGGACATTACAATCCTCCCCACCCAAGTTTGCTTGTCCTCAAGCAATTGAGAACCCGAGTGTTGAAGTACCTATTCACCTTCCCATGTATCATCCTCACTTGGCATATCCTTCCACTGAACAAGGTACTCACAGACGGTTTTGTTTCTCAACTTCCCTTCTCTCACCTATAAAACTATTTATGGAACTAGAATAAGTTGTCCTTCATCATCTAATGGATGAAGCTTTGTTGAAATTGTCACCTATTGTCCAACTGCTTTCTTCAGACATGAAACATGGAACACATTATGGATCTTGATTCCTTGTGGGAGCTCCAACTCATATGTTGCTTCCCCAACTCTCCGCACAATTTTTTAGGGCCCATAGAACTGAGACTTCAATTTTTCATCCCCTTTTCCCTTGAGTGACGACTATTTGTATGGATGCAACCTCAAGTATACCAAATCATCCACTTGAAAACTACGCTCTGTTGTATTCCGATCTACAAATAATTTCTGTTGATTTTGAGCTATTTGTAAGTTATATTTGAGTGTTTTCAAGATGTATTGACTTTCCTGAATCCAATATTTAGCTTTAGGTGCTCTACTATCTCCAAATATTCAGTCAACAAAGGTAGGAGCTTCATAACCATACAATGATTTCAATGGAGACATACCAATGGACATGTGGTAAGTTGTATTGTAACAATGCTCACCCAAATGCAACCATTTAATCCAAGCTTCCTATTGTCCTATCACATAATTCCTTAAATATCCTTCTAACCATTGATTGACTCTCTCTATTTGTCCATTAGTTTGGGGGTGGTAGCTAGTACTAAGAGTCAAATATGTTCATACCAATTTGAATAGTTCATGCCAAAAAGCTCAGGTAAAATTTCTATCTCTATCACTAACAATAGTTTTTGGAAAACCATGCAATTTGAACACTTTTCTAAAGAACATATAAGCAGTTGTATAAGTGGATGGAATATCAAAGAATTGAGAAAATTTAGTGAGTCTATCCACTACTGCATATATAAAATATCTTCCTTGTACCTTGGGAAATCCGGTGATGAAGTCCATTGAGATGCTTTCCCACTTCTGTTCAGGAATAGGTAGAGGTTGTAGTAGACTTGCAGAGTGTGTAAGTTCTATCTTATTTTTCTAACATGTGCTGAATTCCTTCACATACTTTAATACATCATTTTTTAGGCCTTTCCAAGTGAAACTCTCTCTTATTTGTCTATATGTATTCAAATACCTCGAGTGGCCTGCTAGTGGTGAGTCATGAGCTTCTTCCATAATATTCTGCTTAAAGGATGATTCCGAAACCAAATAAATTCTATCCTTATAGTATATGAACCCATTGATTATCTTGTACTGATAATCTTGAGTCAATCCATCCAACAAATCACAGGAAAACTTGTTTTTAGAGTACTCTACTCCTAGTTGAGCTTTCCAATCTGCTAAAATTTCCGTCAAAGAGATGGTTGATTTTTTGGAAAGGGCATCTAGAACTACATATTTTTTTCCTTTCATGTACTCTATATCAAATTTATAAGATTTTACTTTGTTGACCCACTTTTGTTTCCTGTCATTCAACTCCTTTTGAGTTAGAATATGCTTCAAATTATTGTGATCTGTTTTGACCACAAACTTGCTGCCCACTAGATATTGTCGGAATTTGGCCAATGCATGCATAATGGATGAACATTTTTTTGTCATAAATAGAGTACTGTCACTCATGTGGCTGAAAATTTATGCTTTCAAAGGCAATATGGTGTTGATTTTGCATTAGGACAGCTCCAATTGCTTCTCTGAAAGCATCACACTCATACAAAAAAGGATCAGTAAAATTTGGTAAATCAAGGAACAAACAACTACTCATCACTTCCTTCATTGTGTTGAAAACGTTTCCAACTTATCCTATCCAACAAAAGGCTCCCTTCTTCGTAAGATCAGTCAAAGGGGCTGAAAATTGTGAGAAGCCTTTGACAAACCTCCTATAGTATGTACAAATTCCAATAAATCCCCTTAACTTTGTCACATTTTTGGGAGTTGGCCAATCAAGGATGGCCTGGATTTTATCCATATGAACCTTAACTCCATCTTGTCCAATCACACGACCAATATACAACATCTCAGTCATCCCAAACTCACATTTGGACATCTTTACATACAGTGATTGTTCTGACAAAATATTCAAGACAACCTCCAAGTGATGCAAATGTTCCTCCCATGTCTTGCTATAAATCAAAATACAATAAAAAATACTAACACAAACTTACGTAGCTGCTTGCTAAAGATTCTGTTAATGAAATATTGGAATGCAACAGGTGCATTAGTCAATCCAAAAGGTATGAATAGGAATTCAAAGTGACCATAATGACAACGGAAGGTTGTCTTTTGTACATCTTCTTCCCTCATTCGAATACCGTGATATCCAGAGTGGAGATCAATCTTGGAGAAGAACTTGGACCCATGCAGACCATCCATCGACTCATCAATACGACGAATGGGGTACCGGGTTCTTGATAGTCTTCTTGTTCAAGGTCTTGTAGTCTATGCACATTCTCATTTTTCCATCCTTCATCTTCACTAAGTGTTATACCTCAATATTACACATTATGTATTAAGTGTCGCATCCTTGCACTAGCGACCTAAACGACAGTTTCCCTTAAAGATCATCTAAACATCCAGAGTGAAAACCATTGACTGAACACTGAAAGCAAAACCTTTTTCTACCATCTTCCAACCCAACTTAGCCCTGTTTGTGAGCACTACCACTCCCTGCACATCTACAGGGGCACGGTAGTCAACACTACCGCACTTTGCTCCTTCTCTGGGGCACGGTACTACCGCGTTATGCTCAGTGTTAGGGGCGTGGTAGTCCAAAATTAGCCTTTTTGACTTGGATTTTGGGATCTCAACCTTCGAGGAGATTTTATTGGGATTACCATCTTTGGTTCGATCCTAACTCCTTCTTTGTTTAGCTGGCCTGATCCACTAAACCCTCCATAGATCCACACTTCTCTCTTGTTGGTTAACCTTCCCATGTGCTATAAGAGAGAAGCTTTCCATGAGCCAAAGGGAGGAATTTTGGTGCATCAAACCGATGATCTTCAGACTTCTGTGGAGATAGCTAGAGGAAGCACTTGGAGCTGGAGGATTGGCTTGGATATCAAGCAACCTTTGTAAGCACTCTTCAAGTTTGCAATATAAGATAAATTGTGTATTGTATAAATATTTGATATGAAATGTATCCAGTCTAGATTTGAATTTAATATTTGCTTCAAAGTATTTGGAAGCTTGCATGCTTGTCCTTCGTTTGATTTCAACAGGTTCTGCATTGGAGCTTCGGGATCAAGAGCTAGAAGCGGGACAAACGTTGAATTGGAAGGTGAGTTACGTTTTTCATCTCTTCTGAATGCATTTAATCTTGTTGTGAGGATTAGTTCGAGAACTCAAGGTAGCATTTGTTTCCTTTTTGTCTTAGCATAGAGTCAGTGCATCCTGCTTTATCCTAAGAGAGTTTCTACCTATCTGTAGGGAGAAATATCTGCAACAAAAACTGGTGACTCCGCGTCGCATCGCATGACTCCTAGTCACCAGACTTCCGTAAATGTTCCACATGTTTTAGTGGTTTCTTCCCCCTAAGGGGGGGACATTGGAGCAAAGTTCTATTCCAGTGTCAAGCTCGTTAAAAAATGAAACCATTTTCTCAAGCATAGTTTACTTTTGGTTTTAAGCTTGTGTAAAAATGAAACCAACCATCATTTTGAGCAGAGTTCCCTTTATGTGTCAAGTTCGTTAAAAAATGAAACAGGTCACCATGAACATAGTTCCCTTTCTATGTCAAGCTCGTTAAAAAATAAAATAGGTTCCCACGAGCATAGTTTATTCTCTGTTTCAAGCTCATAAAAAATGAAACTGACCCTCAAGCACAGTTTACTTTTGGTTTTAAGCTTGTGTAAAAACGAAACCAATCCCAAGCATAGTTTACGTTCGGTTTCAAGCTTGCGTAAAAATGAAACTACCTTCGAGCATAATTTCTTTATGTTTTAAGCCCATTAAAAAATAAAAAGGACCCTTTCAAGGATTGTTATTATCTATTTCAAGCTTGTGTAAAAATGAAATAGATCTCCCTTCCATTTGTTCGAATCTCTCGCTAGAGCTAGGATTTGAACCTTCATTTCATCTGCCTGGGTCACTTGGTCCTGGTTCTCCCTACCCCCCCTGGTGAACACATTCGGATTAGTATCCAGGATTTTTGGGTAAGGAAGAAGAGTAGTCAGACAAAACGAAGCTTGGGGGGCATGTTTAGCCGTTAGCAATCATGCTGGGGGCATTTACCAACCTCTGGTCATCATGTTGGGAGGGAACCCATCAATGGGCCTTAACCGTGAGCAGAGTTTACCTTTGGCTTCAAGCTCATTAAAAAATGAAACCAGTAGTCTGAGCAAAGTTCTACTCCTGTGTCAAGCTCGTTAAAAAATGAAACATATCCTTTCCCTTTGAGTCGAGTCTCCTCGTAGACTTAGTAACTGAACCTTCTTTTCACTCGCCTATACCTTAGGCGAATGAAATGAAGCTTGGGGGCATATCTTCAACCTCTGGAAATTACTTTGAAGTCAACTCGATCGCCTCTCCACACCACGTTGGAGCTAAGTCACTTACTTCTATCAATCATTGCGGGGGGCATGTACCAACCTTTGTATTTAATGACAGGAAGAAGTTCACCATTGGGAACGTTTTTTGAGCATACTTTCCTTTTTAGGTTTCGAGCTCATTAAACCATGAAAATTATCCTGAGCATAGTTCATTTTCTGTTACAAGCTCATTAAAAAATGAAGCAGACATCATGAGCATTCTTCCAACCTATTTTCAAGCTCGTTAAAAATAGTAAGACGGTGTTTGAGCTTACTTTTCACTTTTTCGTGCTCTGGTTAAAACATGAAAAGTGGTTTGAGCTTAGTTTTTACTTTTTCGTGCTCTGGATCCAAACATGAAAAAGATTCCGAGTGCTTTTGATACCATTGTTGTGCTCGTTAAAAATTGAGTAAAAAGGTGTGTCTAACGAGTATAGGTTTATCACTTTATCCGGCCTCGCTAGACTATTTACGGAAAAGGAACTGTGTCGAGTTTACTTTTCCTTTGTCGTACTCGGTCATCAACCATGACAAAGTTGTACATGGAGTCCTCTTTAAGCTCTTTTCAGACTCCCAAAATAGGAAAATATGGCCAAGTGAAATTGATTCGTTCACGCTTGTAAAAGGATTTGAATGATCGTCTCCCTAGTGATAGTTTACCCCTTTTTTGGACTAGGGGGCACTACTTACGAAAAAGGAATACTCCAGCCAATCATGATTGGAAGAGTCCTCTCCCACGTTGTTTTACCCTGTTTCGGGCGATGAGGCTAACTTTACGAAAAAGGACCATTGGAGTCTTCTTTAGTTCTTTTCAGACTCTCTAAACATGAAATGACGACCGAGTTTTCCTTCCTTGGACTCGTTAAAATTCAACATCGAAGAGCCCACTTTGGGACGAACCCCTCCTTTCTCAGGTTCGAAAAACATGTGAGATTGGACTCATCTTTGAGATGAGCTATACCGAGCATCTATTATCCTCCTCAAGCTCGTAAAACAACAAAGAAGTACTCGTCCATCATGTCGGGGAAAAATGGGAAAATGAGTCAAGTTTACCTTGTTGGCAGCTTGTGAGTCGTCACCTTTGAACATGGCATGCATCCTCACCTTGTCTGTTTTGGGTAGTTAGTCTTGTTGATAGTGTCATCATTATGATCATGTGTCCTCATTATTGCTATGAGCTCACACTTCTTGTGGTTCTGTCTGTTCAAGTAGTCCCTGCTGCCAAGCTTTGTTTCATGTCGTTATATGTTCAAAGGGTTATTACCTTGAGTCCACCTACACTTCATGTCAAACCTTCCCTTTGTGTCAGTACATATTCTATTGTTTCATCAGTCCATACTATCTTTCATTCTGATTTTGTGTCGATGAGGTGGGAATTATTATGGCCCACCTTCGACGAGTCTATTCCTATCGACACCAAATCACTACCTAGGAATTAGGCTTAGGAGTCAACCACTAGTACCTTGGTACCTGCATGCCTCAATGGCAGGTTTCCTTGTGTTCGACAGTAGGTTTTCATCATTGACCTCTGATTGAATGATCTCTCGGATGCTCGACATCAACTCCTTTATTCGCATTTCGGTGAGATGTACTATAGATACCTTGGGGATCATTGTCATTATTGGTGATTTCCCTCACATTTGTTAACGGTTCACATCATTGACCGGTAATCAAATGGTTTCTACCATGTTCGACTTCAAGACCTTGTAATCACATGGCTAGATTCGTATCGTTTGTGATCGGGTAGAAGACCCTAGACACCCTTTTGTATTTTGATTATGTCCAGGTTGCAATGGATATTTTTATGTATTGTCACACAGATCCACTTATGTATTGGTCATGGTTGTGCCATTATTGTCTCATGGATCTACGCTCGTTCTTAATAGCCATGATTTGTCTACAGTCTATATCAACTCAGTACTCATGGATTTGCAATGTATTGGTCGACAGCCATGCTTTGAGTCATTTGTTTCCGAGCATGGGAATGCCCGCCTCAGTGGTATATCTAACATTTTGTTTATGTTTTAGATCCTTGTTGCTCCCCTCGATGCTATCTCCGAACCATATTTGTAAAGTCTTTCGACCATCAGTCTCTTCTGACCTCACACTTTAGGGGGCATCTGTTATACCTCAATATTACACATTATGTATTAAGTGTCGCATCCTTGCACTAGCGACCTAAACGATTGTTTCCCTTAAAGATCATCTGAACATCCAGAGTGAAAATCATTGACAGAACACTGAAAGCAAAACCTTTTTCTGCCATCTGCCAACCCAACTTAGCTCTGTTTGTGAGCACTACTGCTCCCTGCACATCTACAGGGGCGCGGTAGTCAACACTAACGCGCTTTGCTCCTTCTCTAGGGCGTGGTACTACCACGTTATGCTCAGTGTTAGGGGCACGGTAGTCCAAAATTAGCCTTTTTGCCTTGGATTTTGGGATCTCAACCTTCGAGGAGATTTTATTGGGATTACCATCTTTGGTTCGATCCTAACTCCTTTGTTTAGCTGGCCTGATCCACTAAACCCTCCATAGATCCACACTTCTCTCTTGTTGGTTAACCTTCCCATGTGCTATAAGAGAGAAGATTTCCATGGGCCAAAGGGAGGACTTTTGGGGCATCAAACCTATGATCTTCAGACTTTTGCAGAGATAGCTAGAGGAAGCACTTGGAGCTGGAGGATTGGCTTGGATATCAAGCAACCTTTGTAAGCACTCTTCAAGTTTGTAATATAAGATAACTTGTCTTGTTTTTCACATTTCATGTGTATTGTATAAATCTTTGATATGAAATGTATCCAATCTAGATTTGAATTTAATATTTGCTTCAAAGTATTTGGAAGCTTGCATGCTTGTGCTTTGTTTGATTTCAACAGGTTCTGCATTGGAGCTTTGGGATCAAGAGCTAGAAGCGGGACAAACATCGAATTGGAAGGTGAGTTACGTTTTTCATCTCTTCTGAATGCATTTAATCTTGTTGTGAGGATTAGTTCATGAACTCAAGGTAGCATTTGTTTCCTTTTATTCTTAGCATAGAGTCAGTGCATCCTGCTTTATCCTAAGAGAGTTTCTACCTATCCGTAGGGAGAAATTTCTACAACAAAAAACTGGCGACTCTGCTGCGGACTTGAATCCATTTTCTTTGCCTGTGAAGTTTGCTTTCAATTTCACTCATTGATTGTAAGAATTGGGTTCTTTCACCCTCATTCACTTCCCTGTTGTCTGCATTAGACTTCTATTATAGATCAATAAGTCCTCTGGGTTGGAAAATCCTTGAAAAGTCAAAATCTTTTCTCAAAATTCTGCCTCTTTCCCCTTGTTCACACACTACCGCGCCCCCGTAACTGCCTACAGAGCGGTAGTACCGCGCCTTAACCACTGTCTATAGCGCGGTAGTCTAGCAGTACCGTGCCTTAACCACTATTTAGAGCACGGTAGTCTATCAGTACCGCTCCCTAGTTGCTTGAAGGCCCGCGGTAGTTCCTGGAAAGTGTTTTTTCTTGGTTTGTTTGGTTATTTTTGGGTCTTTTCGAGATTTGGATCCATGTTGGCCCTTTGAGTAAACACTAGTGTTTTGCTTGCATTTTTAAGCGAAATGGGTTCTATTTTTGAAAAAAAAATTCCACCTCATGGCCGGGGGGGCCATGAATCGTGCATCCTACAGTCGTTTTGACCCATATTAAGGTTTTGAGATCATTTTTGGTTTGGTGTGTTTGGATTGCTTGGCATCTTATTTCCTTTACATCCTATCTAATGATTGTTTGGAAAGATTGATTCCTTGTCTCTGCTTTAGTCCAAAGAGAAGCTTGGTTTTGTCACTCTTTTGCTATATTCACGAAATTGGAAAAGATATATGTTCTTCTTGCTTTAATTTGATCATTTGCAATTCTTGGTATCAAATTCATAAGGAGAACAAAGGCTTGTTTCAGATTCGTGTACATTCGAGTTAAAGATAAAATTGTTGAGTGCTTTTCTTTGTCTTCCATCTAATTGGAAACATTTGTAGAATCTTTCTTTCTGTAGCATGGATGTGTCTTTTTCAAGTGTGAAAAGATAAGAAATGGATTAGAATCGTTACGTTTGGTGTTCATATGAAGAACTTTTTCATTGCTTTGGGTTAGTTTTGGGTACATATTTTACTTATTTCTATCATTTTGAAAAGGAATAAAATTGCATGTGCATTGGGTTGTGCATATTGGGAACGGAAAGAATTCTTCCTTACTTTAGCTAGTGTTCATCGAATAGAAAGGCTCATTTCGATTCATTCTCATTTGCATGGTTTGGGTCGTCACAACACCACCAAGTTTCATGTCCATTTACCCGATTGAGTAAGACAACCTCTAAAATTAATCTCCCTAACTAAACCAACATTAACCTCACTTGAGGAAATCAAAAGAATTTGGTAGTTAGGTAGGACACCGGGGATAGGCATCAAAATAATTTTCCCTTGTCATTTTTTGTCTGAGACATAGTCATTGTCTTTAGGGAACTAAAATCCTCTAGTATTTGTTGACACGGTCATACACCAGTTTGTGGAGGGGCCTCCTGACTATTTCACACTTTTAGGGGTTAAACCGCCGTGAGATTGAGAACCGGACGGACTCTGTGGAATGCCGCACTCCACTTAGCCCTAAGGCAACATCGATAATTGTCTTCCTTGTATTCATAGTAATGCAAGGGTGATAAGGCAGAAGCGCCGAAAACCTTTTCCAACGTGTCATGAATGAGGTAGCTTAGTGACTTTTCTTCTAGGGCTCTTTACCCAGGATCCCTTTCGGTAGAGGGATATCCTTCCATTATTGGTCTCTCATTTTGTATTGTACGACTTGGATTTCATCACCTTGCGAAGGATACAATTTCTTGAGGTCTCCAGCTCTTAGTTAGGAGGTTTTGCTTGATATCTTATAGAGGGTCTTTTTCTTTGTAGGGCTGCTTGTTGGCATTCTGGCCGTTTTGTTGTACAACTCGCTTAATGTGGCAGCGGCCTCAGTATAGTTTTTTGAGCTTGCTCTTCTGGCCTGTGAGCCTTGTCTTTTCCTAGCTCCCCTTTCGCACGCTCGGTTGCCTGAGGGTTTTTGAGTTCTTTTTAACAAGAATTCCTCCACATCACTTAGTTTTGTTCCATGGAGAATCCACCTCCATGCACCCATACTCCTTCTGGGACTACCAATCCGTAGACCCCTTTTCAAGGGGTACTTTTTACTTTTCCTCCAGTTGGAGATATTGGTCCTCCCTTTATTGCCATGTTAAATCTTCCTGGATTAACCATACGATTACCGGTATGGTTATTCAATCCGGTAATTTCGATTGCACCCAATGTTTCGAATGTTAATTCTCCACCACGAGAGAGTCAATCCCAAACTAATCCTTCCCCTTCTTCGTCGGATGAATCTTATTTCATTCCTTCTTCTTCGCCTGATCAAATCAATAGTGTTAGTAATCGGGAGGATAAGAAGAAGAAGAAAAGGAAAGTTAAGAAGAAGAAGGATAAGAAAGAAACCAAGCGTAAACCAGTTGCCTCTAATGGCACTCATTCTACGAAAACACCCCGTAAGCCCAAGTTCCCTTGCAAACTTTGTAAGGGTGATCACCTTTTCAAGGATTGCCCCGATATTTCTCGTGTATCCGAAGTGTGGTCTAAAAAACCCAAACCAATTGTATCGTCAACTTCTGACCATCATGTTGATAACACTCCCTCAACCAGTGACCCCTTGGTGAAGGGTCGGAAGGGTAAAGTCCTATATCCCTGTTTGATATGCAAGGGTATGCACTGTACTTTCCTTTGTCCAAGCATGGATGAAGCTTCGCGGTGGTTGGAAGATATTACTAGTTCTCAACTGGTGCTTCCAACAAACGATAGTAAGTTGTCCCTCGACCCCCTGCTGGTTGGCCAAGTGATCAATTCAGTTTCATCTGCAATTGATCCCACTCTCCCTCCCGAGAGTGAAGTGATCGAGTCTCTGTCATCTCCACTCGATCCCGCTCTTCCATTGAAGAAAGTCCAGAATGAAGCAGTCATCTTGACACAATCTTCGTCTCATTCTTATCTTCCAAGTGAGAGTGAATTGAAAACCGTTGATGTTTTCCTTATCGGTTCAGAATGTCCTCGGCAAGGGGAAACCCTGTCCGTTTCCGCGAGACCCCCTCCAAGTACTGAGGTTATTTCCTTTGATTGGAATGGTTTAATAGAATCTTGTCTTCCTTCGAGTGTTCCTTTTCAAATATCTGTAGGAGTTTTCGATAAAGAAATTTTTCGTACGATAGTTAATGAAGGAGATTTTGTTAGTATTCTATCCTCAACTGCTTGGCAAGCCTTAGGTTCTCCTCGGCTTGTTCCCGTCACTGACCACATACTGGCTTTCAATAGAAGGCCTACTGGACCTTTAGGGTCCCTTCCTCAGTTACCTATCACTTTGGGAGGGAAAACTGTCTATATTGATGTCATGGTCGTCCAAGGTCCCTTAGATTTTAATCTACTCCTTGGACATGATTACGTCTATGCAATGAAGGCTGTAGTGTCCTCACTCTTTGGAGTGATGTATTTTCCCCATCATGGGAATGTTGTGACCATCGATCATCTTTCCTTTGTGACGCCCACTCATCACATGACTCCTAGTCACCAGACTTCCCTAAATGTTCCACATGTTTTAGTGGTTTCCTCCCCCTAGGGGGGGACGTTTGGAGCAAAGTTCTATTCCAGTGTCAAGCTCGTTAAAAAATGAAACCATTTTCTCAAGCATAGTTTACTTTAGTTTTAAGCTTATGTAAAATGAAACCAAACATCATTTCAAGCATAGTTTACTTTTGGTTTTAAGCTTGTGTAAAAATGAAACCAACCATCATTGTGAGCAGAGTTCCCTTTATGTGTCAAGCTCGTTAAAAAATGAAACATGTCACCATGAGCATAGTTCCCTTTCTATGTCAAGCTCATTATAAAATGAAATAGGTTCCCATGAACATAGTTTATTCTCTGTTTCAAGCTCATTAAAAAATGAAACCGACCCTCAAGCACAGTTTACCATTGGTTTCGAGCTTGTGTAAAAAATGAAACCAATCCCAAGCATAGTTTACTTTCAGTTTCAAGCTTGCGTAAAAATGAAACTACCTTCGAGCATAATTTCTTTCTGTTTTAAGGTCATTAAAAAATAAAAAGGACCCTTTCAAGCATTGTTATTATCTATTTCAAGCTTGTGTAAAAATGAAATAGATCTCCCTTCCATTTGTTTGAGTCTCTCGCTAGAGTTAGGATTTGAACCTTCATTTCATCTACCTGGATCACTTGGTCTTGGTTCTCCCTACCCCCCTTGGTGAACACATTCAGATTAGTAGCTAGGATTTTTGGGTAAGGAAGAAGAGTAGTCAGACAAAACGAAGCTTGGGGGACATGTTTAGCCGTTAGCAATCATAGTGGGGGCATTTACCAACCTCTGGTCATCATGTTGGGAGGGAACCCATCAATGGGCCTTAACCGTGAGCAGAGTTTACCATTGGCTTCAAGCTCATTAAAAAATGAAACCAGTAGTCTGAGCAAAGTTCTACTCCTGTGTCAAGCTCGTTAAAAAATGAAACATATCCTTTCCCTTTGAGTCGAGTCTCCTCGTAGACTTAGTACTTGAACCTTCTTTTCACTCGCCTATACTTTAGGCGAATGAAATGAAGCTTGGGGGCATATATTCAACCTCTGGAAGTTACGTTGAAGTCAACTCGATCACCTCTCCACACCGCGTTGGAGCTAAGTCATTTACTTCTAGAAATCATGCTGGGGGCATGTACCAAACTTTGGATTTCATGATGGGAAGAAGTTCACCATTGGGAACGTTTTCGAGCATACTTTCCTTTTTTAGGTTTCGAGCTCATTAAACCATGAAAATTATCCTGAGCATAGTTCATTTTCTGTTACAAGCTCGTTAAAAAATGAAGCAGACATCATGAGCATTCTTCCAACCTATCTTCGAGCTCGTTAAAAACAGTAAGATGGTGTTTGAGCTTACTTTTCACTTTTTTCGTGCTCTGGTTAAAACATGAAAAGTGGTTTGAGCTTACCTTTCCTTTTTCGTGCTCTGGATCCAAACATGAAAAAGATTTCGAGTGCTTTTGATACCATTATCATGCTCGTTAAACAATTGGAGTAAAAAGGTGTGTCTAACGAGTATAGTCTTATCACTTTATCCGGCCTCGCTAGACTGTTTACGGAAAAGGAACTGTGCCGAGTTTACGTTTCCTTTGTTGTACTCGGTCATCAACCATGACAAAGTTGTTCATGGAGTCCTCTTTAATCTCTTTTCAGACTCCTAAAATAAAAAAAGATGGCCAAGTGAAATTGATTCGTTCACGCTTGTAAAAGGATTTGAATGATCGTCTCCCTAGTGATAGTTTACCCCTTTTTCGGACTAGGGATCACTACTTACGAAAAAGGAATACTCCAGCCAATCATGACTAGAAGAGTCCTCTCCCGCATTGTTTTACCCTTTTTTCGGGCGATGAGGCTAACTTTATGAAAAAGGACCGTTGGAGTCTTCTTTAGTTCTTTTCAGACTCTCTAAACATGAAATGACGACTGAGTTTTCCTTCTTTAGACTCGTTAAAATTCAACATCGAAGAGCCCACTTTGGTACAAACCCCTCCTTTCTCAGGTTCGAAAAAAATGTGAGATTGGACTCATCTATGAGATGAGCTATACCGAGCATCTGTTATCCTCCTCAAGCTCGTAAAACAACAAAGAGGTACTCGTCCATCATGTCGGGGGAAAATGGGAAAATGAGTCAAGTTTACCTTGTTGGCAGTTTGTGAGTCGTCACCTTTGAACATGGCATGCATCCTCACCTTGTCTGTTTTGGGTAGTCAGTCTTGCTGACAGTGTCATCATTATGATCACGCGTCCTCATTATTGCTATGAGTTCACACTTCCTGTGGTTCTGTTTGTTCAAGTAGTCCCTGCTGCCAAGCTCTGTTTCATGCTGTTATATGTTCAAAGGGTTATTGCCTTGAGTCCACCTCCACTTCATGTCAAACCTTCCCTTTGTGTCAGTACATATTCTATTGTTTCATCGGTCCATACTATCTCTCGTTCTGATTTCGTGTCGATGATGTGGGAATCATTATGGCCCACCTTCGACGAGTCTATTCCTGTCGACACCAAATCACTATCCAGGAATTAGGCTTAGGAGTCAACCACTAGTACCTTGGTTCCTGCATGCCTAAATGGCAGGTTTCCTCGTATTCCACAGTAGGTTTTCATCAATGACCTCTAATTGAATGATCTCTCGAATGCTCGACATCAACTCATTTATTTGCATTTCGTTGAGATGTACTATATATACCTTGGGGATCATTGTCATCATTGGTGATTTCCCTTGCATTTGTTAACGGTTCACATCATTGAACGGTAATCAAATTGTTTCTACCATGTTCGACTTCAACACCTTGTAATCACATGGCTAGATTCGTATCGTTTGCGATTGGGTAGAAGACCCTGGACGTCCTTTTGTATTTTGATTACGTCCAGGTTGCAATGGAGATTTTTCTGTATTGTCACACAGATCCACTTATGTATTGGTCGTGGCTGTGCCATTATTGTCTCATGGATCTATGCTTGTTCATAGCAGCCACGATTTGTCTACAGTCTATATCATCTCAGTACTCATGGATCTGCAATGTATTGGTCGGCAGCCATGCTTTGAGTCATTTTTTTTCGAGCATGGGAATGTCCGCCTCGGTGGTATATCTGACATTTTGTTTATGTTTCAGCTCCTTGTTGCTCCCCTCGATGCTATCTCCGAACCATATTTGTAAAGTCTTTCGGCCATCAGTATCTTCTGACCTCACATTTTAGGGGGCATCTGTTATACGTCAATATTACACATTATGTATTAGTGTCGCATCCTTACACTAGCGACCTAAACGACAGTTTCCCTTAAAGACCATCTGAACATCCAGAGTGAAAAACATTGACTGAACACTGAAAGCAAAACCTTTTTCTGCCATCTTCCAACCCAATTTAGCCCTGTTTGTGAGCACTACCGCTCCCTGCACATCTACAGGGGCGCGGTAGTCAGCACTACCGCACGTTGCTCCTTCTCTGGGGCACGGTACTACCGCGTTATGCTCAGTGGTAGGGGTGCGGTAGTCAGCACTACCGCACGTTGCTCCTTCTCTGGGGCACGGTACTACCACGTTATGCTC
The DNA here is from genome assembly GCA_027924585.1 of Larix kaempferi. NCBI lineage: Eukaryota > Viridiplantae > Streptophyta > Pinopsida > Pinales > Pinaceae > Larix > Larix kaempferi. The sequence continues at coordinate 9,697,086 of BSBM01000831.1, forward strand.
AGTGGTAGGGGCGCGGTAGTCCGAAATTATCCTTTTTACCTTGGACTTTGGGATCTCAATCTTCGAGGAGATTTTGTTGGGATTACCACCTTTGGTTCGATCCTAAATCCTTCTTTGTTTAGCTGGCCTGATCCACTAAACCCTCCATAGATCCACACTTCTCTCTTGTTGGTTAACCTTCCTATGTGCTATAAGAGAGAAGCTTTCCATGGGCCAAAAGGAGGACTTTTGGGGCATCAAACCTATGATCTTCAAACTTCTGCAGAGATAGCTAGAGGAAGCACTTGGAGCTGGAGGATTGGCTTGGATATCAAGCAACCTTTGTAAGCACTCTTCAAGTTTGTAATAAAAGATAACTTGTCTTGTTTTTCTCATTTCATGTGTATTGTATAAATCTTTGATATGAAATGTATCTATTTCAGATTTGAACTTAACCTTTGCTTCAAGGTATTTGGAAGATCGCATGATTGTCCTTTGTTTGATTTCAATAGGTTCTACATTGGAGCTTTGGGATCAAGAGCTAGAAGCAGGACAAACGTCGAATTGGAAGGTGAGTTACGTTTTTCATCTCTTCTGAATGCATTTAATCTTGTTTTGAGGATTAGTTCAGGAACTCAAGATAGCATTTGTTTCCTTTTTGTCTTAGCATAGAGTCAATGCATCTTGCTTTATCCTAAGAGAGTTTCTACCTATCCGTAGGGAGAAATTTCTACAACAAGAGTGGACCAATCAGATTTGAATGCACTAAACCAAGACGTTCATCAACTCTCCTTGCCTTCCCTTTGTCATACTTCTTCTCAGCATGCTTCCCAACAACACACCCTTTGCAAGTGCCATTGGGAAATCTGATTGTTGGAAGCCCTTCAACCATCTATTCTTTGCTCAATGCTTGAATATATATGTAGTTGAGGTGTACAAACATCTCATGCCATAGCTTTCTGACTTTATTTCCATGTGACATAAGTGCATTTGGAGAAGAGAAATCAAGAAAATGTGAGAACTTGTACATCCTCGAATCATGGTCTGCAACACCCACTGCTACAACTTTTCTAGTCGAAACTTCTGAGATCTCCACATCATATTTGGTAAATATCAATCTCTTGAATGAACCAGTGTGAGTCATTTGGTACATAGAGAGTAAGTTTGCTGCAATTTTAGGCACATACAGTACATTATTGAAGTACCCATTTTCCAGTGAGATTTTCCCAATGGCTTGAGAAGATATTTTTGAGTCATCTCCCATGTGAATGGAAGAACCACTGTATGGAGCAAGAGTAGAGAATGCATATGTTGAAGAATCCATGTGCCTTGAGGAACCTGAATCAATGATTAAAGAATATGACTCTGAGGTACTATCCACCAAAGCATGGCACCTCTCCTTGTCTTCAGAAACACCCTCTTTCTTCTTGGAACTTTCTGGAAGTGGAATGTTGTTTTTCTGTAGGAGATGGGTCATCATGTCTATGGTTTTCTTCCTGCATGAACTCTCATGGTGAAAACCCCTTTGATAGTAGCTGCACGTAGTCTTCTCTTTCTTCTTTCCTTTTTCCTTGACAGGATTCGAACCCCCATCAATGGATTTGGGCCTCTCATCCTTCTTCTCCTTCTCTTGTGGTTTCAGACCCTTGGGATTTTGCTTGCCTCTTGCATGTTTTGAATCTCCAGCTGCAAGTACATGGTATTTTTGCTTAATGGAACCCATCAAGACCAACTCGTATTTCTCTTGAGTTAGCGTCTCCATGAAATCAACAAAAGATGACATCTTCCAGTTTCTAACTGTGAGCTTTGTGGAGTTGAATGTAGAGACAAAAACTGAGTACTTCGGACCCAATTTTGAGGAATGGACAAGACCAACTGTTCGTACTTATTGTCAATGCCACATTGCTTGATTTTAAAGACCAAGCTCTTGAAATTGGTGAAGAAATCCTGGATGGATTCGAAATTTCTTGTACTCAGTGAGATCAACTCATTCTCAAGTTGATGGCCCCTCATTTCATTAGTCTTCCCAAATAGAGACTCAATCTTGAGCCAAACTTCATTGGGTGTAGCTAGACTTTCCACATGAAAAAAGAGGTCTCTCAAAATACCGAGACAAAGGAGGCCGAATGCCTCATCGATTCTGTTGAAGAACTTTGATTTATCGACAGCAGATTTTGGCTCAACCTCTGTGCCCATTGTGATCCTGAAAAGACCCTTAGATCTCAACAAAATCACCATTTCATCCTTCCAATCGAAATAGTTGAAAGGAGTGAGGAAATTTGGATGAGATTGCTCCATATTCTTCTACTGCTTGTGCACTGGGTGACAATGGTGCTCTTGAATACCTGCAAAAAACTCTCAACATTCAGCAGGGATCTACACTAACATATTCGAACCTTGCTTGATAGTGGGTGCATTCGGTAGAGCATCACACCCTGGATAGACTCCAATGGATTTCTCCAATGGCTTCAATGCAATGGTTCCAGGGGCTTCTGTGATTTCTCCACTACTTCTGGCACACCACTAAAACAGTCTATTGGTTCGAATAATAGCTCCAAGAGCTCTGATACCATGTAAAATCTATAACACAGTAGGATCTAGCTACTATGAATACCTCACAATTGAAAGGTTTGACATATTATGCAATAAACAAGTGCATATACATTCATGGAAAAACAAATGATCAAAACTCAGAACAACTGATCAAATATCAGAACAAATGATCAAATATGAGAACAAATGATAAAAAATTAGGATACACAAATGATCAAATATCAAATTCTATTAACAGTCCAACCCAAAAATGAGTTTGGATCATCCTTATATAACAATAGGAAGAAATAGGATACACTTGGAGTGTCCACACTTAACTAGATTAGATTTAGCCTCAATCCCCCCTACGTTGACCAAATGGTTCCAAAATATCCCAAACATATTTGAATTGTGCATGTGAACATTGGGTGAGCATGGGAGACCAAACTGGGGTTCACACATGTGGAGGAGGTAATTGGTTGGAAGTTAGGTAGGCTAGGGTAGGCCAAAAATAGCCAAAGGAGGGGCAAATGGCTAGGTTCAATGCATGTGCGCCTATGGTCAAACCATATCCATAAAACATTGAAGGAAGGCACCTTAGGCATGCTGGTGGTAATAAATGCATGTGGTAGAGCGCCCAATAGCTAGTTTGATCACCCTTGGCCCATACATTGTGATCTAGTTCATACTTGCCCAAACAAGTTCTAGCCAACTTATAATAACCTTGTTCACACCTAGGGATGTAATTATTAACCAGTTTAGCACCTAATAACCATCAATTATTTAATTATTAATGTACTAAGGTATAATATTGCTCTAAAACATTGTACTCCCAAGACTACGTTTGTATAGCTACATCCACCACATAAAAGCTATCTATCATCGAATAGTTACCTATAGTGACCTGAAGTTTAGGAATCCACCTACAACAATCCATATAATTTGTACCTTGGATGATAATAGTGAATCCATCAAATACTTCAATAGGCAGGTCCCTTTTATCCACCAGTGCAACATTGATAAAGTTGTGAGTGGCTTCTCCATCAACCAACACTGTTACTCTTTTACCTTGCACCACTACTTTGAATCTAAGGGTGTGAAATAGATGAACTCCACTAGATAGTACAACAATGACACTCTTTCCAGACTCAGGTTGGTGTTGCTCCTCTTCTGTTGTCTCGTACCCATCTTCCTGTACTGGTTCCTGCTCCTCACCATATTCATCCTCCTCACTATCAGAGAAGACTTCTATGTAGTAGGCCTTCCCTTCTGCACACTTGTGTGAAAATCCTCACAGCAGATCTAAGAGATGATGTATACATCACAAGAAAGTAATTGATTAAGCAAGAAAATAGAAGAAGAGTGGTCAATGCAGTATAATGAGCAACTGAATAATAATACAGTAGAACTCGGATAGAAGCAAAAATACTTCACACACACTAATTAATTAATCACAATATGGACAAATAAATAGTACAATGCATGAGGATTCGAATGCCTAAAGTGGCAATTTGAATTAGCCTTCATGGAGTGATCAAAAGATCATTGAGTGTCATCAAAGCACAACTAGTAGTCTATCTCATCATCAGTGGAGTCATCAATGCTCAAGTAACTGTCAACCATCAGTCAAACTGAGTCTAACTGAGTGTGGTAGGTGTAACTGAGTGTAACTGGAGCTAATTGAATGAAGGAGGCTCAGGGGAGGGCGCATGAGGAGCTAACTATAGTCAGAATGGGTAGTCAAGTCTCACTGGAGGTCCATCGGAGTGATACAATTAGTTGAGAGTCAGTCTAGCCTTAAATCAAGGAGAGAACTGAAGATAACCGAAGATAACTGAATGGTAGGTAAGGAAGGGTGCCTTTCTCATGCAGTAGGTTAAAGGAGGGCGCACTAAGCTCTAGGAGGGCTGAAACTGAGTGGAAGGAAGCTCCAGGGGCTAGCTAACTGAGGGATAGGTGCTGGGATTGATGACTGGGATGCATGCAAACCCTAAAGTGCATGCATGACTGAAAAGGCAAATAATGAAAATGCTGCTAGGACTAGGATGGAGTATAGGAATATCCCAACACCCCCCCTTAATCCATTCTGGGCCCTGGTAACTAAGACCAAAGGTCACCCAATACAATGAATAATAACAGTCAATAAAACGAGGAAATGGGGAAAACCTCATCGGAAAAATACCCCCCCCTCAAAATAGACTGTAAGGCACACACAAAAATAAATGCTCCAAACTCAAGCAGGTGTGATGCTTGGTCATATGTCTGGAGGTATCTTCTTCTTGGGAATAAGTGGATCATGCTTAGAAAGCATGTGCTTGTAGTTGCTCTTCAGATCGAATGTGATGAGAACAAATCGAAAAGTATGAGGATGATCCTTGAACCTGTGATTCGAATCAGCTGAGGTAGGATCAAATCTATGAATGTGCAGATAGTCTTTTGTCTTCTCCTTGGAACCATCATGGGTGAGATTATGCCAAAAAGAACCATCAAATAATAATGATTGCTTGGAATCCAAATCATCTCCAAGATTTGATAAATGGTTTCTTGAGATCTCCTTTGAACCAGCAGGGGTGAGATCAAAACCATCATATGCATGAGAAATTTTCTCAAGTAGTGTTTGCTTAGGATCCAAATTAGATCCAAGACGTGAATCATGGTTTCTTGAGATCTCCTTTGAACCATAAGAGGTGAGATCAAAACTAGTAAATGCATGAGAGATTATCTCAAGCGAATGGCAATGGTTTCTTGAGATCTCCTTTGAACCATAAGAGGTAAGATCAAAACCAGTGGATGCATGAGAAGTTATCCCAAGCAGGTGGCAATGGCCATATTCTTCAATAACCTTCTGAAAGCATGGAATAATGATCATATAGTAGTAAATAAGAGGTGATTGCTTGAGGAGAGCGAATGCATTACCTCCAATAGCTAATTTTACCTCCGAAATAATCATGTGATCATGATGCAAACCAATAGACTCTGGTGCAAGAGAGGATTTAGGACCTTCTGCAATATCTAGAGTGTAAGCTGGCACAGAAAGAGAAGAAATTTGGAGCATGAGTGTAGAATCTGCAAGTTCTTCTTCTTTGTGGACAACTTCAATATGAGATGTGTTTGATACTGGTTCATGATCAATGAGATCATCAAGGAGGGCGAATGCATCACTTTGCTTGTTCTTGAAAGGGTTTGGACCAAATCCTTCATTCTGTTTGCCGAATCTTTCATCTAGGTGAGCCCATAGCTCTTTTGTAGTTTCAATATCAATAATGATTGGGTACAATATGTAATCAGGCATAGTAACCATCATTCTTCTAAGGGCCATGTCACCTTTATTCAACCAGTCAATATTCTCTTCAGAGGATTCAAACTCTCTTTCAAAATAACAATCAAAGAGATCATGGCTCTTCAAATATGCTATCATTTTTTGTTTCCATTCATCATAGTTGAATGAAGAAAGAGGAGGGATTTCTTCTGAATATATTGAAGCTGTAGAAGACCTGCAAAAACAATAGAGAATATCTGTGATGAACCTGCAATAATTAATTAATGCAAATACACGAGATATCAGAAATAATAGAACTCAAAATCACTTTTATATTGATCATGGGCCACTTCGAGGGGGCAACCTCCTTTGAGCAAGCTCAATACAATTAACTTCACGGTGCCTTCATAGGCCTCAACACACACTTATATACTAAGTCTAGGCACCAATACCATGGATCAATACTATGTGTCAATACAAACCATGGGCTAAGTCTAGGCACCAATACTATGAGTCAAAACCATGGGCCAATACAAACTATGGATCAACAAAACTATGGGCGACTTACAAAGCATATGCGCCAATAACAATAACACAAACTATGGATCAACAAATACTACATGACGACTTACAAAGCATATGCGTCCAACAACAATATACTAACAAAGTAAAGACATGGGTTCCTAAAATCCCCTCTCCCTTAGAAAAAGCTTTGTCCTCAAAGCATTAGATGTGGAAATTGATGCAGAATCTGAAGGAGTGGGTCCCCTGTAGCATCCTCGGGTTGCATTCTGAGCCACTGGTGCCTTTGGAGTTTCAGGGAGGATTGCATGGAAGGCTGTAGATGAAGAAGAACCATATCAGCGATGTGAAAAGTGCGCTCAGAACAGTGCTGATTGGCTTGTTGTTTCAGTCGAATTCTTTCCATGTGAAAATTGTCCTGCAGAATGAGAAGAAGCTGATCACGGTTTCGAAGAATTGAGTCAATTGCCTGAACTGGGGAGCTACTGAAGGTGTATGGAAGAAGAATTGGTGGTTCCTATCTAGAGACTGCTTCATATGGTGTCCTTTGAGATGTGGTACTATACCACTGGAGCGCTTCTAGGAAATCCATAGAAATAGTTGTCCAAATCTGTGGAGGGATGGGAAAGGGTTCAAGCAGTCCCGAAAGGACGGTCGTTTCACCCTTGTTGACCTAGAAAGTATCACAGTCAACCACCATCCATGGAATTGTCCTTTTGAGTCCCTGCTAAAAGAGGTTACATTGTTCTTGGTCATACATTTTGAGGAACCCAGAGTGCCCTACTGATGAAGAAGCGTGGAGTTCATAGAAGAGATAGCCCCGTTGAACAGATTTCAACCAATTTGGAACAAGCAGAGAAATAGCTGTAAGAGAAACTAGGTCATCAAATATGTGAGGAGGAACATCTTCCACCATATTGTCCTTACCCCTTTGGTAAGTGGTCGCATAGTCATAACCCATGAGTTGGATAACCCATTTTAGGTGTGCTATGGAGGAGACCCGTTGTTCCAGGTTAGTTTCCAGACTCTGGAGATCAGTCTTGATGCAGAAATAATTCCCCAATAGGGATGGTTGCCACTTCTGTACTGTATGCAAAATAGCCATCATGTCTTGCTGAGATGTAGATGTAGCTAAATGCTTACCGGAAAGGTCTCGTGGAGGTGGCAAGCCCACTGGTGCAACAAAGACACCTGCATATTTATCCAAGGAAGTAGTGGAGACCATTGGTGGGTGCATCTGAAGGGAATGGAGATGAGAAATGACACCATGTGAATTCTTCTTAGGGATCTTTTCCAGGCGATGTGAACTGATGATGCGGAGAGACCCTGGTTGTAAGCCCATAATTTTGTGTTGTCCCATTGGCGTAAAACTACATCCAAAGTTCAGCAAAATCCCATAAGATGGGGCCAAGTGTGCGTAACCATTGAATTCCCAAAACCACATCACATCCGCCTAAGGACAAGGCAAACATGTTAGAGCATAGGTTATAATCTTCCATAGAGATACACACATTGTGACACTTCCCCTTGCAAGGTAAGGTGCCCCCATTGGCAACCATGACTTCAAAGTTGGAGCAAGGATGGACAAAATAATCAGCCTGCTTGGCAATCCGAGGGTCAATGAAGTTATGAGTGCTACCAAAATCCATGAGTATGGTAAGAGGGAGCTTCTTGAAGTATCCCCTGACCCACATTGTTTGTGGGGTGGTGACGTCGGTTACAACATGGAGAGAGATCTTGGGTGGGTCCTCCTGAGATGGGGTGTTAACAAGTGGGTGTTGAATGTCGACCTGATCATCTACTGTATCTTTAGCTTCTTCACCAAGTTCTAAGGCAGGTGGAGAATCCACATCCAACGGATAGAGATTTTGTTGAACACATATATGTCCCTGAGTGAATTTGTCATCATAATTATAACAAAGCCCTTTTTCTCGGCGTGCCTGCATCTCTGTTTCAGACAAATGCTTGATAGGAGTTGGTTGAGGAGCAAGCGTGATGGGAGGTCGTTGGGAACCCATATTTCTGAAGGGAACAAAGGTGGGTTTGGAGCGTTGTTGAGCTGCGATCTTGTCCTCTGCCAACTTAGCCAACCCTAGGAATTCCATCATTGTGTTGGGACAAAACATTTTGACCTCTGAGCGGATTTCATCCTTGAGACCACTGATAAAACAACTCTTGTAGAATTCATTAGACAATCCTTCTGTGTGATTGCCCAGTTTCTCAAATTCTGTTTGATACTCTCTTACTGTGCCCATTTGGTGAAGTTTAGTGAGTGCTCCTGTGAAGTCATCAAAAGCACTAGGACCAAATCGTGGCAAAAGGAGTTGGCAAAAATCTGTCCAGTTTGGCTCAGGATGAGCTTTGATGTACCAACGGTACCATTGAAGGGCTTCCTGTTCCAAATGAAAGGATGCAAGTGGAACTTTCTAGACATCAAAAGTATTATGTAGACTGAAATACTATTCTGCTTGATATATCCATCCAGTCGGATCAGTACCATTGAAGCGAGGAAAATCAAGCTTCGGCCCACAAAAATTGCTGGAAGAAGAGAACCCGGTGGCTACAAAAGATTCTGGCTGTCGGTTATTGTTCATAGCTGAATGTTGAAGATGGAGGCTGAGAAATTTTTCATCCAAATCTTGGAGTTTGGTTTGGATGGCTGCAAGTGCTTCCTCCATGGTTTTTGCTCCTGCGCGGGTGACAACCACAACCAAGAGTTTTTTTTTTTTGGAAATGGATAGAAAAACACAAACAAAAGCTTATTTAGTAAAGGGAGATTTGGATTTGGGAAAAAATCGGATGGGTAATTGGGGTTTGACTAGGTTTTGGACACTTTCTGATGGACAAGGAAGCTAAAAATGGGGATTTTAGAAGCGGGGTAAAAGAATGAGAAAATTTGGTAGAGAGGGACAAAGAAGTAGAATTAGGAAAGGAACACGGTGGCAAAAGTTGAAGGCGTTTGGGTGAAAATTGGAGTTATGGAAAACCCTAAAAATAGACAAATGTGGGATTTTGCAGGGATGTCAGTGAAGTTTCAGGGAAAATAGAGTTGAAACAAGGGAGATATAGCCGAAAAAACGGAATTTTATACTCGTTTTTTATTTATTTATTTAAGAAATGGATCGGAAACAATGGCACGGAATGGATCCGCAACAAATGGATCAGCAACGGTGCGGAAGAGATCGAAACAGTTGGATTTGAAATGGTGTCTGGATCTGGAATGACTTTCATAATAGATCTGAAACAGCTGGATCTGGAGCGGAAGTGATCGGCAACAGTTCAGCTGAAAATAGATATGGACCCCAGGTATGTGCGGCTTCCTATCGTTTCAGGGGATTCACTTGGCCACCAATGCTGTCTGACGGCTTGCGTATTGGGGCAGTACCCATCACTCCATGAATTAGGTAAAACTAATAACTGCTTTGCCACAAACGACAGCTCTTGGTTTACCTCACGGGTGGGAACTAGTCAATTAGGTAGGGTTAATTGCCCTTTTCGCTGGAAGGTCCTCTCAATGAGCCAACTACTTTGGGGTTCTTGTGGTACTCCTCATAATGATTTTTAGGGCTTATGCTCAAGTACTTCCCACAGTTAAGCAGATAGGGGTTATCCCCAGATCCGAACTTGCAACAGCGTGAAACAAAATTTGGCAGAAATTCCACTCAATGAGCCCAAGAAAGTGCTCTGATACCAGATGTGATGAACCTGCAATAATTAATTAATGCAAATACACAAGATATCAGAAATAATAGAACTCAAAATCACTTTTATATTGATCACGGGCCACTTCGAGGGGGCAACCTCCTTTGAGCAAGCTCAATACAATTAACTTCACGGTGCCTTCATAGGCCTCAACACATACTTATATACTAAGTCTAGGCACCAATACCATGGGTCAATACTATGTGTCAATACAAGCCGTGGGCTAATACAAACCATGGGCTAAGTCTGGGCGCCAATACTATGAGTCAAAACCATGGGACAATACAAACTATGGATCAACAAAACTATGGGCGACTTACAAAGCATATGCGCCAACAACAATAACACAAACTATGGATCAACAAATACTACGGGATGACTTACAAGGCATATGCATCCAACAACAATATACTAACAAAGTAAAGACATGGGTTCCTAACAATATCTGCAACTACTACTGCTGCAAAAATGCAGAAACTATTGCACTCGAAACCTTGATAATAACCTGCAAAAAACTCTCAGGAATGGAGATAAACAATACTCTCAATATGCTCTGATACCATGTGAAAATCCTCACAACAGATATAAGAGATAATGTATACCTCACAAGAAAGTAATTGATTAAGCAAGAAAATAGAAGAAGAGTGGTCAATGCAGTATAATAAGCAACAAAATAATAATACAGTAGAACTCGGATAGAAGCAATAATACTTCACACACACTAATTAATTAATCACAATATGGACAAATAAATAGTACAATGCATGAGGATTCTAATGCCTAAGGTGGCAATTCGAATTATCTTTCATGGAGTGATCAAAAGATCATTGGAGTGTCAATCGGAGCACAACTAGTAGTCTATCTCATCATCAGTGGATTCATCAATTCTCAAGTAACTGTCAACCATCAATCAAACTGAGTCTAACTGAGTGTGGTAGGTGTAACTGAGTGTAACTGGAGCTAACTGAATGAAGGAGGATCAGTGGAGGGCGCATGAGGAGCTAACTGTAGTCAGAATGGGCAGTCAAGTCTCATTGGAGGTCCATCGGAGTGATACAGTCAGTTGAGAGTCAGTCTAGCCTTAAATCAAGGAGAGAACTGAAGATAACCGAAGATAACTGAATGGTAGGTAAGGAAGGGCACCTTTCTCATGCAGTAGGTAAAAGGAGGGCGCACTAAGCTCTAGGAGGGATGAAATTGAGTGGAAGGAAGCTCCGGGGGCTAACTAACTGAGGGCTAGGTGCTAGGACTGATGACTGGGATGCATGCAAACCCTAAATAATGCATGCAAACCCTAAAAGTGCATGCATGACTAAAAAGGAAAATAATGAAAATGTTTCTAGGACTAGGATGGAGTATAGGAATATCCTAACAACTTGTGGCCTAGAACCCAAGGCTCTTGGCATGTGAAACACAAATTCTTCCTCCTTAGTTAATCTCGGATATTGATATCCTTCTTGTTTTTCCAGGTCGAATCTTTTTGGAAAGGCATCTTATCCTTGAACTTGGTCGAAAAGTTTGTTTTTGGAGGAAATATGGTTTTGGGAATTGCATTTTAAAGATCCTGAGTACGACTAATGGCATCCTGTAGTGTGGTGAGTTTGTAAGCCTTCACCAATCCTCTTAATGGATCTGTTATTTCTTTTATAAACACCAGTACTAAAAAATTCTTAGAGATGTATGTGACCATAATTGCAGTCCTTTGAAAATATGAAATGTAGGCCTCTGTGTTCCTTTCTGCTTCAACTGGGCCAACTCTCTAAACGACATATCTAGATTTTTTCTATCAAATCTATCTATGAGCCTCCTTGTAAAATCTTCATATGTTGTGATATTGGCATGACCTAAGGTCCTCATGCCATGGTACCACTATTCATTTGCTTCTCCTTCCAGATGTAAGGTATCCATTTTAATGGCATCTACTTCTGCCATGGGATTCATCCAGAAGTATGTGTCAAGTTTCTGCACCCATGATCTGGCAGTGCATTTGGAAGACCCATCGAAACTTGGAAGAGTAACCTTTCCAAGGGTGTGCTACAACTCAAAATTTTCAACATGAATTCTATTAAATCCTTTTGGTCTGATTCGATCTTTGAAGTTGTAGTACTAATAGAAATACACGGATTCCTTGGAGTCAACACTCGTAACTCTATACTCCTCAAAATAAGCTTCCAAGGACTCATCTTGTTCATTCTGCACTACTGCTCCCACTATATGTGGATCTAGGAATTTTGGAATTGTGGGTATGGTAGTATATTTTTACTCATGAGGGTAGTTGTGTGGACCAGTTTGTGATATATGCACTTCTCCATGAGGTTTCAAGGTGTTTTTGTCTCCATCGTGAGAACCATTTCTACTGTGTTCACCATTTTTGCTTCCGAAAGCATAAGCTGCCAACTTGACCATAAACTCCCTTGTGTCCTCTTGAATTTTACTAATATCCTCTTGTCCCTTGGAAAACCTATATAATGTTTCCAGTAGGCCTCTCATGAACAATCCTCCTTCTCCTCTATAGTGACCTTTCCAGAAATAGTCTCCATACTCTTCTATGTCCTTGGTTCTTCTTGAATTACACCTTCAATAGAATTCAATTCCTCTTCCAACCAAATAGTTTCTCCACTCTTATGTCTACTAGAGGTGATATTTTGCAGATCCCGATGACTCATTTATCTTCTTCAGATCCCATAGTTGTCGAGAATCATGCTTTCATACATCTATAATGTACCCAACTCGAATAAAGGGAAACTAGTTCGAATTTGGGCACATAAAACCCCCTAGATTTCTAGCCTTTCCAAATATCTCCTAAACACCCGAATACTTTACGGAACTCTTATGAAATTTTTACACATAAAAACATATGATTGTACAACCACAATCTACACATAGATCAACCGACAACTCAAATATTTGAACACAACATGGGAAAATCACTGTAAATATTTATTATTAAATGGATGGCAATTTAAGTACATAGATGGATTCTACATCAACTGCAAATACATTGAGAAATATGCTACAGAAAGAGGAGAGGTGGCTGCCATAAATCAATAGAGAAAGGAAGGGACATACTACTCCAAATGAGAGATTTGTTCCAACTAGTGTGCCCTCCACTTGCAGAATTCGAACCAAACTTGCCAATATGACTTCCCAAGCATGTCGAAAATCAGATATGGATGATATATAGTCAAAGAACATCTATCAAAATATTTGGACAATTACTAGTGCAACCTCCTCAACCAAAAACTATCACACCAGAAACTGCAATCCGAAAACACCAACAAAATGACACTACTACAAACATAATCTATGAGATACCAACATGAAATCGAACTTGCAAATGGACATGGATATGTTCTCCTTCAATGAATCTCTGTATATAAATCAAGTCGACTTCTCCTCTCTACTAGCTAGGGTGGAATCTTTCACCGCCAAAACCAGTCACAACACAAGGGGCACATCTCCCAAGCCTGAAAATCTCAATAGATCTCCAATTCAAAATTCAAATGATCAAAAGCCTTCTCAAGTGTGTCATGATCCTTATTTTATAATTGATTCCTCATCCTTCCATAATCTTCTCGAATTTTCTCTCAAAATTAATTAAAAAATACAATTTTAGTATAGAATAATTCCCTATGACACTTCAACTCCCTGCAATTGCTATTTTGGGCCTAGTGGGGAGTTATAATGAGATTTCTCATGCCTTGGAATTTCCACCATCCCCAAATTCGACCTCCTTGGATATTCTTGGTCAAATTGGAATTACATTTGTCATTAGGATTTTCACCACCTCTCAGATTCTCACCCACATTGGATTCTCCTCCCACAAGTGCGCCTTCCTTGACTATTTTTAGCTTGGGGGAGTTACAAATCATGATATGCCTCCATGTTTTAATTCCTTTCCTCCTTGGATGGTATTTACACTTCCTGGGGGACCCACTTATCCTCTTATGTTCCCTCCTTGGCTGATTAGACCATTTCTAGCTTATTTATGAATCTTTGCCCATTATTATTACAAAATTATGACCCACATCACCCATTCTTGATTTAAATTTTAATTTGCATAGTGACTATATGCCAATTAATTCCATAGTCAATTTGATTTCCACTCGAACCTATGGGAATTAGATAGGTTAGTGTAATGATCCATGGTGTAATCATGGATGGGACATTACAATTGGTGCCACATTTTGTTGAGGGAATGGTTTCTGTAATACTATCTATTGGGAGAGGTTAGGGTGTCCTCGTTGGTATTATTTTTTTGAAGGAATATATTACCACTTGGATTACCTTCTAATGCTCAAAATCATTCAAATTCTTTATTTACAGGTAGTGATGGTTATAATACCCATATGTACCATAAATCATGCATGAAAATCTGGTTGTTTTTTCATTGATTGGGTGGATTATTGTGGTTTGGATTTGGATTCTAGTTTGAGGGATTGTGATTTCCCCTATCATTAGTAGTTTGACTAGTATGTATGTTACCTTGTCCTTGACTATTATTCTAATTCATATTCTTGTTTCCCTTGTTTTGTTGATTGTTGGTGTTGGGATGATTTTGTTGAGAAAAAGATTAACCTTGATGGGTAGGAGATGGTTGGATAAGACTAATGTTATATGGTGGTAATGGGGTATATGAGGTCAATGGTTGTTGTGATAGGTCAAGAAATGGGAATATAGTATAGTAGGGGATTTTACACCATAAGAGTTGCTTGAAATGCATGAAGTAGTATAATATCTACTAGAGGGTTTCCCTCTATAAAAGGGGGTATGCCCATTGCGAATGGCGTTATTTTTGGGGTAGGACATGCTTGGGCCTTGGTTCAAAGAACGGGAGCCATAATAAGGAATATTGGGGTTAAAAAAAGTATGTTATAACTCCCATATGAGGTACTCTCTACTCTATGGCGATTTTCTTATTAACTAGTGCCCGAGGAGAAGGACATTTGGCCAAACTAGTTGGTAGCATGAACATAAATGCATGAAATTTAAACAAACTTGGTAGGCATGAATTATCAATTTAGATCATGGAGGATAGGGTCATTTATGAGTTTTGATAAATCCAAAAGATTAAAACTATCCATTTATTGCATGTTTGGAGCTCTTCATCCATAATGGATGAATTGGTAGTAAAAAATTTAGTAATGTAGAAGAGCTAGTGGAGGATGAGGCTAACACATGGGAGGTTAGGTTTGGGATTGGAGAATTTGTAATGATGGATATATATAAAGAGTGGGGGGGAATCCTAACAAAGGAGGGAGGACGCAAAACCTAATAAAATGCCAAGGAAAATGATATTTCACTATAGCGAAGAATGCTTAAATTTATTTGATCTACAAGGTGATGGGAAAAATAAATGTGCTAACTCAATATGCTTTTGTTCCCTCTTGAGAGAGATCTCCCCTGGTGAAACCATATCCCCCTTCCTAGCCTCCATGGCGTCCCCTCCTCCGAACCAACGCCCCCCAGCCCTGGATGAGCAGGCATTCTGTTCCTTGATAGCCTCTTTCTCTTCAAATTTTTCCAAGCCCCCGCCTCCAAATTTTGTCAAGAAGTTCGACGATATTCCTAAGGTGGATCTCCTAGCTGCTCCATCGAGGCAAACGGAACTGGACCTCAACAATCGTGGCCTTATCAATAAATTTACATATAGGTGTCCCTTCCCCCATTCCATGGAAATCTAGTTACAAAAAAATGGCATGTTTTAAACAAAGGGCGAATGAGCCATTACTTTTGTCGGCATGGGTACTATGCATTCCTTTTCGAAACAAAAGAGGACAAGGAACTCATCTTCCGTGGAGGTCCTTACTTCTTCAATAATCGTGGCATGTACTTAAATTGTTGGATCCTGGAATTTAACCCTAAAGTCGATGTGCCATCTATTGTCCCAGTTTGGGTTCGTCTACCTCATCTTCCCCTTCGTTGATGGGGAGAAAAATCCCTTGCAAATATAGGAAAAAAGCTGGGAAAGTAATTATAGATGGTTGAACCAAAATCAAATATGGTCGCTTGTGCAAGAATATGCATTGAGGTGGATATGAAAAAAGGCCTTCCAGAAGCCATCCTCCTCAATCTAGATAATTGGAAACATATTCATAATATGGACTACGAGCAACTTCCTTTTAAATACAAATCCTGCCATGATTACGGTCACTTTGTCAAATACTATAAGAAGAACCCTCAACAACTAGAAGCAGTGCAAAACAATGAAGCCACTTGGCAAACAATTAAGAGGAAAATAGTAAATAGGTAAGTGAATCATCCTAAACAAACAGGAACAACACCCGCAGGAGCAAGTTCTTCAACAACAATCCCCTCCATCCCCTCTCTTGACCCGCCTATTTCCTCTAAAGTGCTTCCAAAAGCCCCAACTCCATCCCCATTACTATAGTCAATGACCGCTTTCCTAAACTGATTTGAAATACTTTTCCAGGATGAAACCCCTGATATGTTAGAAAAACAGGATCACATATCAATAACAATAAACAAGATGCAAATATAAATCACATAAAACACATTTCAAGAGAAAGTACACCAATATAACGTGGTTCACCCAATATGGGATATGTCCACACAGAAATTATCAGTACTTATTATTATACCATCCAACAAATGAAGGGATACAACCTGCAGCACATTCGATGCAACTTCCTCTTCACTCTCTCATAGTCTCTCTTACACAATCAAAGATCTTTACAATGCTATAATACATTACACAACAGTATTACAATGTCTTCCTTTTAAAGGGAAATTACCATGGGAAAATACCACGGGCTATCCAAAACCATGGGTCCGTAATCTGTTTTCCAACAAAACAACCCAAAAAAATTATTTTGGGGGCTTCTCCTCTGAATCCCCTTTCTTGGGGGCACTGCCCTTGAACCCACGAGGGGGGGCGATGCCCCCGCTCACCCTCCCGCTGGGGTGAGTGTACAATACATCTGCATATCATATAAAATTGGGGTGTAAACACGGCTGAAACAACATCATCTCTAAATCAAGTAGATCAGGCTCCACAACCAACAATCTCCCACTTGGAGACTGATCACAACAACTCTACCATTGCTGCACTTGCTGGACTATGCTCTAAACCTTGGACTTGAAAAATTTCTCATCTTCACCTTCACTCTAGAAGGCCAACTAAAACCAAGCAGGAACTCAGTTTCTCTCAGGTTACTACCTTTTTCAACATGTCTGCAGGATTCTGGCTAGTATGTATCTTCTCCAGCTTCAACAGTTCATCTTCCAGAACAGAGCGTATGAAATCGTACTTGAGCTGTATATGTTTAGTATTAGAATGGAAGGCTGAGTTATTTGCAAGATGAATGGCACTCTAGAAGTCACTATACAACCTGCTATCCTCTTGCTTCTTACCCAATTCCTCCACGAACCTCTTTACTAGCCTCTATAGCAGCAACATACTCTGCTTCCGTTGTTGAAAGTGTAACAACCTTTTGTAGCTTTGAAATCCAACTTACTTTTGTTCCACCTACAGTAAAAGCATACCCTGTGGTGCTCCTCCTGCTGTCTTTATCACCTGCCATATCTACATCAACATATCATTATAGAACAATGTCTGAGTCTCCAAAACATTATTAATGAGTGGCAGTACCTCTCAAATACCTGAGAATCCACTGTACTGCCTTCCAATGTTCTTTACTTGGATTGTTCATATACCTGCTCACAACTCCCACTCCATGTGCAATATCTGGTCTTGTGTACACCATGGCATACATCAAGCTGCCAACTGATAATGAATAAGGAACCTTGGACATGTAATCTATCTCTTCCTGTGTCTTGGGACACATCTCCTTACTTAGTTTGAAATGGCTGGCCAAAGGTGTATCAATTGGTTTTGCATTCTGCATTCTGAACCTCTCCAACACCTTTTGTATGTAGTCACCCTGAGACAATGTCAATTTGCGATTTTTCATGTCTCTTGCTATTCTCATACCAAGGATTTGCTTTGCAACACTCAAATCCTTCATCGCAAATGAATTAGCTAACTTCCTTTTGAGCACATTTGTATCTTGCATGTTAGACCCTGCAACAAGATTGTCATCCACATACAATAACACGATAATATATCTTCCATTATCTAGCCTATTGAAATAAACACAATGGTCATAACGACATCTACTATAACCTTGTTATGTCATAAACCCGTCAAATTTCAAATACCACTGTCTTGGAGCTTGCTTCAGGCCTGTTGTTGCAGCAACACCCCCCCCTAAAATTTTTGCACATATGGGGCCCCTCCTAAATTTTTTTAAAAAGGGCTGCCTTAAACGTTTTTTTTTTTTTTTTTTTTTTTTTGCCCCAGCTTTTATCTGTGCTTTTAACCTGAGAGTCTCGCCATGAGAAACCCCAATGCCGCCGAAAGTTTTAACTCTCAAATAGAAGAGCTTTCAAATGATTTTTCTTTTCTCGAAATCACGGAGCAGTTTGCTAAAACCTCGTAGTAGCGGAACCCTCTCGCTCAAAACGCCCGCAAAAGAACTTAGAAGATCTCGCCGAATGAACCGCGGGAGATATCGGGCTAGCCTTCCGTAGTAAAAAACTTGGAAATTTTTTGATCGTTTGCTTCTGCGGAACAGTTGATGGAATCCTTCCGAAGCAACTCTGCTTCCGAAACAGCGGAGCCCTTCACCCAAGCCTTCCGCAACCGCGGAAAGGTTCCGGCATGCCTCCCGAAACGGTGGGACTCATTCGCCTTACTCTCCCGAAAAGGACTTAGATTTTTCAATTGGAAAGCTGCGGAAAGGATTGGGAAAACCCTTCCGAAACGGTGGAGTCCTTCGCTCGAGGAAACTATGCCGCGGAAAGACTCCGGTTGTTCTTCCGAAACGACGGAAGTCTTTTGCATAATTCTCCCGCAACCGACTTAGAACATTTTTTGATCATTCGCGGAAAGATTGGAGTTTTCCTTCCGAAACGGCGGAAAAGGTTCATGAAACCCTTCCGAAACCCGCAAAAGAACTTAGAAGCTTTCATTGAAAATTTGCGGAAGATCCTCCGAAACGGAGAAAGAACTTGGGAAAGACGCCCGAAAAGTCGGATTGATTTGTTAAAATCATGGAAGGTTTTGGTGAAATCCTTCCGAAACGACGAACAAATTCAACGAAGTGACCCGAAGCATCGGAAGCCGTTCGCATAAGCTTTCCGAAAAGGACTTAGAAAATTCAAAAAAAAAACCTTGCGGAAACCTTCGGATTTTCCTCCCGAAACGGCGGAAGCCATTCGCAAAAGCTTTCCGAAAATACCGAGAGCATTCGCCATATCGTCCCGAAACGGCGGAAGCCGTGGCATTATGCGTCCGCAACGCGGGTCTCTTATGCGGTAGGTTTCGAGTTTCTCTTCCGCTACGCGGGCCGAAACAGCGAAAACTTTCCCCTCCATCCTTCCGCAACGGCGGGTGTGGCTCGCAAGGCAGTCCCGCGGATGACGGTTACACAGAAATCGAGATATTTCGACGTGACCGTCGCCGTACTAGCACTTAAACCGCGCCACCCACCAACCTTAATGCTCGCACGTGCCCGTTTTTTATAAAATACGGTAGGGGCTCGAACCAATGCACCATTGTTTCGATTGGCCAACGACGTGGAACGCCGTGCG
Organism: Larix kaempferi; assembly: GCA_027924585.1. Taxonomy (NCBI): domain Eukaryota; kingdom Viridiplantae; phylum Streptophyta; class Pinopsida; order Pinales; family Pinaceae; genus Larix; species Larix kaempferi. Next base: position 9,716,695 of record BSBM01000831.1, read on the forward strand.
AATCGCTCCAGCTCACCTCGCTCATTCGCGCTCACGGCCACCTCGTTCAAGCAATCCCCACGGTGCCAGGTAGGATTTTAACCTTGAAATTCACTATTGGGTTGTCTTTTGTGGGAAAACGATGGGTTTTAGTGGGGTTTTGACGGGAAAAACACCCGTCAAGGGCTATGTTTTGCCCGTCAGATTCAGTTGAATGGAGTTTTCGTCATACAAAACCGTCGTAGGCATTCGTTAAAACATTAACATTTTATTTCGAGCAGTGATGGTGGGAGCGGGCGGTTAATCCTGCCCCATTGTTAAGACCCCGGGCCGCGCCCCTCGTTTTGAAAAAAAAAAAATTTGTCGAAGCCCTATAGGCGTTTTATGTCCCCGGCTGAAAACTCAGACGTAAAACCCCGGGCCCTTCCGTTAGCCTCAGTCCCAACGCGCCCTCTACCCGGGGCAAAGCCTTGTCTCCGGTGCCATGGCCCTTGTTCAAAACCCGTGAATACTTAAGCTACGCTAGCCAGGACCCAAAACCATGGCCGCTCGAACCTTTTGCGTCAGTATTCCCCGGCACCCGCGCCCTCGCTCGAACTACTCCCCATGGAACACCTCGGCAAGTGCCGCAAATGACGTTAGCATTCGAATGCCCTCGCCTAATCGTAAATACGAAAGGGGTTCCCCTTCCGGCAAAAGGTCTGCCCATCCAAGCTCACCCGCCACGGGCCTTCCAAACCACAGCAGTAACGAAATGCTACCCTATCCCTCCCCGGGGCGGAACCGAAAACCAACGGTGTCCGCAATTCGCCTATCAAGCCGAAAACCGATGGCTTCCGTAATTCCCCAAGGCTGACCCGAAAGCCCATTGCTTCCGCAAATCGCCTATCGGTCCGAGGACAAAATGTATCCGCAGCATAGCCTATCCCCTCAAGAGCATCCCAATCCCATCCTTTTAAGAGAGTCAAGTGCTTCAATTTATGTTTCGTATTAAAATAGTAACAGCTTCATTGTGCTTATCATATTTGATATATTATCAAAACAATGATGCTTTCTGTTGAAACCTCAAAGCATGTTGCTCAAAATCATGATGAATTGTATATGGATGTTATCAGGGATAAGTCAAGATGCCGAAAACTGGTAAGAAGAAGGCGAAGATTACAGAAAAGAAACCTGCCCCTCCTAAAACTGAAACTTCACTCCAAGACACTAGGTGCACCACTGGTGTCCCTCCAGAAATCAGATGGGATGACATCTATAGAATGATCAGGGACCAAGAAATCCCAGATATGTTGCTGCAGGAAGCACCAATCTATCAAAATATCAGAGCCTCAGGCATAACTAGAGCCGCTACCCGCCCTGAGCTGTTCCCCTGTGCCGAAGTGATCGGATGGATACTCCAGCATGCCGATGCTGAAGGCAGAGTAATAAATGACAGCGGTAAAGTGGCCATTGCCTCATTTCAACCCGCATATCTTGCAGCAGCCTACAGATTTCCCCGTGTCCAGCAAGCTTTGACTGATGAATGGTTAAGCCAGATGAACAATCTCGAGATGGCCAAGAAGCTACTGGTGGCAGGGAAACATTTGAGGAAGAAAGGGAGTGAGGAGTATGACGTACAAAATCTAAGAGCTCCTTATAGATTGATTGCCCTGATGCTGTGCAGAATCTTCGGCATGCCCGATGGCACAGTATACAAGATTCAGTGGGTCCCTATCATTCACTATGTCGCATTTCAGGGAACAGTGTTTGACTGGGCCACTATCCTGTCAGATAGTCTGGCCTCGATGATAAGTGCTGCTAAGCCAGGGCTAGCCTTGAAGAAGGCTGAATTCTTCATGTCCTCATATCTGATAGATTGTATTTTGGCCAAGATAGAGTTCCCCAAATTGGGTTGTACATGGGATAGGGCCACCGCCCCGGTCTACATCGCATTCAAGATGTTGTGGGCTCAGAACTACAAGCCCAGCTAGAAACTCATCTGTGAGGGGTTCATCATGCCCCTATACGAGAAAATGTTCAAGGAAGAACCAAATTGTCTGTCAGAAAATGCTTTGGAAGTCCTTGAGGAGTATGGGGACTTTTACTTTTCAGAACAAGGTACCTACCTGAGAATGTTTGGAGGGACTAAGCCCCCACACATATTGCCGCAGTATGCCACAGACTATGTGGTGCTCAAGGAAGCAATAAGACAACTCTTCTTGGATGGGGTTGGAGCATTCCTCCACAAGCAACACAAGGCTTCCTTTCCCCCTCTACCTTTCTGCATCGGCGCTTACAAGTTTTCAGGGGTTGCCTCGGCCAATGAGTTTATTCAAGAGTTGAAGGCCTTCCACTTCGGTGAGGTCATCTTCCACAGGAACGACAGAAAGGGTAAAGTGGCCGAGCATTGCAAGGGGAACTATGGTTATTTCGAATACTCCCACTACCCTGATGCCGAGGAGGAAGCATTCAGAGGCATCAGCAACATGACTGAGCTACGGATCTGTCGCCAAAGTACTGGAGTAGGCTCTAGCTCAAGCAAGGCCCAGAAGACCTTCCAGCAAAAGGAGAAAGAAGCTGAGGATGCCCGAGCTCAGGAAGAGCTCAGATTAAGAGAAGAGGCAAGGTTACAGCAGGAAGCCGAAGAGGCAAGAAAGCAGCAAGAAACTGAAAATGAAAGACTGCGGAAAGAGGCTGAAGAATCCCAAAAGCAGAAAGAAGCTGAGCAAGCTGAGGCAGAAAAGAAGGTGGAAGAAGAATTGAAAACAACAGAAGATGCCCAAGCAGGTGGGTCCGGTGTCCAAGACATGGAGATAGACACCTCTCAAGCAGGTGGCTCTGGTACCCAAAAGGAAGGAGTAGACCCTGCTCAGGAAGTCCAGACCCCACCTATGGAAGAGGACATAGACATTATAAACCGACCAATTGTCCCGTACACCCCATCAGGAAAGCGTACGGTGTCCAAATGGAATGAGTTTGTATATGATAAGAAAAGAAAAGCAATGGTCCTCCAATCAGAAGAGAGGATTAAAATCCCCTTCCATGAAGACATTGTTACTCACCGGGAGGTCACTGTCATGTAGAACACGGATCAAGATCCCATTGCTATGGCGTCCGCGGTTATAGCGACAGCAAAGGCATCATTTGCCAATGTAGGCGTTATAGTTAAAGAAAATATATTAACAAAAAAGAGAGCACGCACGCTGCAACAAAGTGTGGCTGATGAACAAGCCCAAAGAGATATGGTGGTAAACAAGTATAATTGCTTGTATGCTGAGCATAAGGAGCTGTTAAACAAGTACAGCCAGCTGGAGGAGGAAAAAGACCAGCTAACACTTCAAATGATGATTGTGGAAGCAGAGAAGAATGGTGTAGAAGAAAAAGCATCTCTGCTAGAATCAGACAAGCAAGCATTAGTTGAGCGTTTAGAGCAAGCGGAGAGCAAAACCATAGACCTATCTCCCTTCCTCGAGCTCTCATGCAACATCCTGCAGCAAGTATATGGCTCCCAAGAGCTAATCACTGATGAGGTGAGCAAACTCAAGGCCATGGTGGTCAGGCTAAAAGAGGTTAATACGGAAGCCCACAGGCTCAAAGCTAAGAACACCCGTGTCAAGGCAACTGTCATAAGTCAGATGGCATGGAGAGAAGGGAAAGGAGGTTTCCCCCCGCATCTTCCTTTTAAGGCCGTGGAAGATTTTAATGAAGATATAGCCTTGTTGGAGTTTGGCAGGAACTGTGCCAATAAACTAGTAACCAGCGTGCAGAGGACAACAGATAGAATCAACAACCTATACCAAAAGCTCAAAGAAGTCCATGACAACTGCACATTGAGCTTCCCTCAGACCCTAGAAGACTTCCCGGAAAAGGAGCAGCGGTTGTCTCAACTGAAAGAAGAGCTAGGCGTCCAGATGGAGTATGTGAAAAGGATTGATGTACTGGCCATGGATGATCTCCAACATTACATCGGTTCATCAACACTTCACAACCATTTGCTGAAGGAAGCGTATCAAGTTGCTGAAGCAGAAGTACAAAGCATTAAAACAGAGCTCGGGAAGAATGTGACTTCTCAGAAAATCCTGTTTCCTGCTGCAGCAAACATAATCATAAGGGACACAGGTGTGTGGCACAGCTACATAGCAGAGGAGGACAGGAAAGCTGCAGCAGCAGCAGGAGCATCAGTAGATCCAGCAGCCTCTTCCCCAGCAATGGCAGAAAGTCTGGCCAGTCCAATTCTCCCTTCCCAATTAGGAGCAGCATCAGCAGGGGATTCGAGGGCCTCTTCCCAGGCAGCACCAGTGACAATCAATTTGGGCGACCCTTTGCCAGCAGAAGCTCACGCACAGGAATGAGCAAACTGAATTCAGCTGAACCACTCTCTTCAGCCAGACACGTGCCCAGCAGGGAAAGCTTTGATGTTAGCAAATTTTCTGTTATGTATATTTTGAATATGTAAGGCGTAAGCCATGGGACAGCTGTCCCTAATTTTGACAAAAATATTTTTTTTGTAAAGGAAGTGGTCATTTTGGTGTTTGATTATAGTGAAAATTCCTGTAAATGACAGGTGGAGAATGCTAGGTGTCAGCCCAAAGGGCAAATTTGTAGCTATAAATAGCATCTAGGAAAGACTAGAGAAGGACTTTTGGCAGGGAATGAAAATTTTGGAAAACGATATGAGCTATCTTGTATCGGGTCTGTAAATTGAATTTTCTAATAGAAGCCACGGGAGATGGACGTCTTGCCTGGGATGTTGGATTGCTCTATATTGGACTATTCTAATGACTGCGGTTCTGCAATGTGAGATCATTCTTGACATCTGAATTATTTTTTTTGCATTAATGATTCTGCTCTCCTCTGTGCATGCGTTCTCTCTATTTTGTGAACAATGAAATGTATTGCTGTAGATTTCTTTGTCTAGATCGAATGGCTAACTGTTCTTTCTTCAGGGTAATTCATGTGGCTCATTGTTCATAACTTTAAATTGCTCCTTGCAGGGATCTTTGAGTTTAATTCCAGTTTTGTTACGTTTAGATCTGTTTCTTTATTTTTGTTACATAGATTAAATAATTTTGCTTTCTTCTGTTTATGAGCAATAGATGCGTTCTTTAAGTTTCATTCTTAGATCCGTTTCTTTATTCTTCAGCTTTCTTCTGTGTTATGAGCAATAGATGCGTTCCATGTTGAATGAGAAGCTATCTTCTCAAGATCTTTATCCTGCTGTAGCTTTTATTGTGAGAAATAATAGCTATCTGTTCCTTGATTACGATATTTGTTACAGCTGAGTGCTCCTCCCTTAAGCGTGTTCCCTGCAGGGATAGATAGATTTATTCCATTTTCTAGGCTTAGATCTGTTTTAATTGCATTTAGATTAAGTATAATTTAGGCACTTGCATCTCATATAAAAGTCATAAAAACCCAAAAGAAAGGTGGACCGGGCCATAACCGGTAGAATCGGATTTAAAGTCCAAAACCACGGTTGCCGGAACCGCTAACCGGACGGATTCCCTACATCAAACGGGAGATAGTCTAATTGGGACCATCTCTCGGTGAGAATCCCTTTCTGATTGATGCTACGATATCCGAGGCATCAACAGTTTTTGGCGCTAGAAGGAGGGCCTGAAGTGCATGGCTAATAGAGGAAAATCTTCCGCGGTCATAGATAACACTGAAATCCCGCTTAAAGAAAACATTTCAAACAGCCCAGTTCTTGGATTAACAGACCAAGAACGCCTCATTTCTGACCCTGAGCCTCAAGAAGCTTTGTACGCTGTTCCTTTTACAGAAATTGAGGATTTGAGAAGGCATACCAGATCCTACGTTAGGCAGTTAGGTGGTTTAAACGCTGTCAAATTCCTCCCTAAGAAAATTACACCTAGAAAGGAGCCACAGTACACCCGGGATTCAATTCTCGTTCAAAGTTTCGAAGAACTGGTAAATCTGACTTTGGAAGAAATTTTCGACACTCTTAACAAAACAGACCAAGAAAATCTTGAAGAAATTACCACTCCAAAAAGTACTCCACAGGATTCACCCTACAACTCTCCACCAGGGTCTCCACATCCAAACCCAAACATGGCTGTACCTGCTTGGAGAGCAAGGGGGGCGCTGAACCTAGCTGGACCATTCCATAATCTGCCTAAAAACCCAGAAAAGGTCTTGCCTAAGTACGATCCAGGGAAAGCCATCTCTGCAGAAGATCACCTCAAGAGTTTTTACCTAGCTCTGAACCTTTTGAACGTACAACATGAAGACGTGGTCTGCAGGTTGTTTCCGTACACATTCGAGCCTAAGGTATCATCTTGGTACTTTAGCCTCCAACCCAGCTCAATCTCTAGTTGGGATGATTTCAAAAAGTGTTTCCTTAAGAAATACGGGAACCAAAAGACTGTGGCCACGCTTATGAAAGAACTCTTATCCATGAGGATGGAGAAGAAGGAAAAGGTTCAAGACTTTAATCAAAGATTCACAACGCTGTTAAATAACTTTAGTGAAGCTAACAAACCCGCAGAAGAGTCTCTGATTGAATACTACACAACAGCTCTTGAAGGTCCAATTGCAATGTTCGTAAAACGATCCAAGAAAACTACTCTGATAGAGAATTTTGAGGAAGCTAGGAAGGTAGAGGAAGAGGCTGATAGCATTGCTAAACATGCCTTAGATATGGAACCAAAACCAGCAGCTAGCAAGAAACCTTTGCTCCTCACGAGAGGCAAAGAAGAGCCATCTACAGACATGGAAAATGTAGTTAAAATGATGCAGAAATTATCTAACAAAATCATAGATCTCGAAAAAGACAAGGCCGCTAGCACATCTAGGAAACCTTTCAAGCCATTCTACAAAAGAAGGGAAGACGGGGATCAGTCTCATCCACCAATGAACACTGCCCCTGTTTTAAACTTGAATGAGATTGGGATGGAAAATTTCTGCACCTTTCACCAAGAACCACACTCGGAGAAGAGCTGCCCACAATGGATCAATTCCATGAGCTTAGTCTTGAACCAAATGTTAGATTCTCAGATCCCAGATCAGGATGATCCTCCGGAAGAGTCAATCCCTGAGTTAGAGGAACCAACCCCGGACACTACTATGGTGTTGTGGGATTGGGTACCTATGACTAAATTAGTAGAAGAGGATCACATAGATAGCTCTACCTCTACCATAAATGTTGCCACTCGCAGCAAGGGCCCAATTGCGGATCCCGTACCAGTCACCATTCCCCATAAGCCTAAAATTTCGAAAGATCCGCCTAGGAGGCATATACCAATCATCCCACCACAGCCCAAAGTAAACCAAACAACGGCTAAACAGCCAAGTGCTGATAACACAGTCCAGCCAAAGGTCACCATGAACAAAACAGATCAGCCAACTCGAGTTGGAAATGAATCCGACATAGGGTATGATATTGTCGAAGATATCAAGAAAGTCAAAGCAAACGTATCAATATTTGACATGTGTAGCTTGCCCCATCAACGAGACAAACTGCTGCATGTTTTACAACCAAAACCCAGCACTACATTAACGGATTCACAAGACAATCCTGAAATTAACGAGGCTAGCATCGGTGGGAAATCCAAATCCCAAACCTTGCCATTTTTGTTGACTTTTGAAATTTTTAATCACAACGTTCATAACTGTTTGGTAGACTCTGGAGCTTCTTCAAACGTTATGCCACTGTCAATATGTAAGAAGATTAATGGGCAGCCCGTGCCATCTCCAGCTCAAATTATCCAATTAGATAGGACTGCTGTTAAAGTAATTGGGGAGATGAAGGACGTCCTAATTAGATTGTCAGCGGATCCTAGGGTCTACCAATTTATTGACATAATGGTGGTCGACATTCCTGAAGCTTATGGGCTGATTTTGAGTAGGGATTGGTCTACCAAGCTGAGTGGCTACTTCGCTACCGATTGGTCTCATCTATGGCTGCCTTATCAAAACAGACAGAATCAGATCAAAGTTCTTAGGGAACCTCATATGAAACAAAACGTAACCCAGCTAGAAGAAAAAAATGAGGCTGTAACTTTCTCTTCCTCGGTCCTGGGAAATTACTTCTTAGAAATGGATCCGGGTAACTATCAATCTGAAATCGTTAGCCATGAATCAGATAAACAGTCCGATCTCCTTCATTTCTCTCGGACTGATGATGTTGATTGTAACATAGTCAATTTAGTTGCTAACATAGACCATAAAGAAACTAACTTAGTTGAATCTGAAAATGTTTTTTGGACATTATACTTTGATGGTTCTAAAACTCTGGAAGGATCCGGAGCCGGTTGTGTGCTAATGGATCCAAAAAAGAACAAGTATTTTTTGTCTTGTAGATTAGAATTCAATTGTACTAATAACACCGCTGAATATGAAGCTTTGGTACACGGTTTAAAGAAGGCCATTGGCTTAAATGTTAAGTACCTGAAGGTTTTTGGTGACTCAGAGATAGTTGTAAGACAGGTAAGGGACACCATCCATTGTCTCTCACCTCACTTGAAAGGTTATCAGGCTGAGGTATGGGATTTAATCATGTATTTTGACGCTTTCAATATAAAATCAATTCCTAGATTGCAAAATTCTGCTGTTGATTTGTTAGCAACATCCGCTTCTAGATTGGTGCCGTCAAATAATAAATGCTCAATTGAATTGATTTTCAGGCCTTCCATTCCCGATAACATCACAAATTTTAGAGTCTTCGATGATGATGGACAAATTATCAGCTTCCTGACAAACGAAGATAGCTTCCAAAGAGCTGCAATAGATGAAGAAGAACATGATGCTGATTTGATGAAGAAAGATGACGAGAAAGGAAATTTCATGCCAAAGGGGGTAAGGTCCCTCGAAATGCTTTTCGATCTTCAAAATAAGTTCAAAAGACCAGCTAATACCAAAACTAACAGCTCATCAATGCAACACGAGTTGGTTAATTTGGGTACCGAGGCAGAACCAAAATTTGTCAACCTTGGCAAATGTTGTTCACCAGGAGAAAGAGATAGGTTCATTAAGTTGTTTAAACAGTACAAGGATGTTTTTGCATGGACCTATGAAGATCTGAAAACTTATGACGTCCGCATCATTCAGCATGTTATACCAACGATAGCGGGTGTCAAACCATTTCAGCAGCAGTTAAGAAGGATGCATCCTACTCTAGAACCGCTGATCCAAAAGGAATTAAAGAAGCTCCTGGACGCTAAGATAATCTTCAAAGTTCGGCATTCTGAATGGGTTGCAAACTTGGTTCCCGTGAGGAAGAAATCAGGAGAGATAAGGCTATGTGTAGATTTCAGAAATTTAAATAAAGCCTCAGAAAAAGACAACTACCCCGTGCCCTCAATGGAGCAAATCCTACAAATGGTGTCAGGATCTGAATTGTTTTCTCTCCTCGATGGTTTCTCTGGCTATAATCAAGTGTTAGTAGCCGAAGAAGATCGTCTCAAGACTACTTTCAGGACTAAGTGGGGAACTTTCGCCTACAGAAGGATGCCATTTGGTTTAATAAACGCAGGAGCCACATTCCAAAGGGCGATGGATATTGCCTTCCGAGGATTGGGTGGACAATGTGTTGTTGTTTACTTAGATGATGTGACGGTCTTTTCGAAGAAAAGGGAAGATCATGTTATTCATCTGAGGCACATCTTTGATCGTTGCCGGAAGTATGGTATTTCTTTGAATCCCAAGAAGAGCGTGTTTGCTGTACCCGAAGGTAAGCTCTTGGGTCATATCATCTCCAAAGGGGGAGTGTCAATCGACCAGGAAAGGGTCCAAGCTATTAATAAGATTCCAACGCCTCACAACAAAAAATCTATGCAGTCTTTCATGGGCACCATCAATTTTGTCCGCAGATTTGTTCCGGATTTTGCACAAATCGTCAAGCCATTGCAACAGATGGTTAAACAAAGCATACAATTCAAGTGGACAGATTTGGAGAAAGACGCATTTAGAGATATCAAGGCGGCAGTAGCTAAAGCTCCTTCCTTAAGAAGCCCAGATTTCGATAAGGATTTCATCTTGTATACCTTTGCCTTGGATGACTCTCTCGCAGCTGTACTCACACAGAAGGTGGAGTTGGGGGATGAATACCCGATTTCGTTTATGAGCACTGGTCTGCAGGGGGCCGAGTTGAACTATCCCGTGGTGGACAAGCATGCCTATGCGGTCTTCAAAGCAGTCAAGCAGTTTAGGCCATACATTTTGAAGAACAGAACTAAAGTCATAGTTCCCCATCCAGCTGTTAGATCCCTTTTCGTTCAAAAGGAATTGGGAGAAAGGAGAGGGAACTGGGTCACAGCTCTGCAGGAGTATGATTTGGAATTTAAACCGGCTACAATCATTAAAGGACAAGGTCTATGCAAGTTATTGGCGGGAAAATCGACTGATGAAGAACACCATTGGAGAAATGAAGCGGAGCTCAATTCGGTTGAGGTATGTCATATCTTTACAGCTCCCCAGTCATGGTATAGGGATCTAGTGCACTATTTACAGCAGGGATATCTACCCGAGCACTGGAGTTCTAAACAAAGAAGGGCACTCCGCTTGAAATCAGCACCCTATCAAATCATTGATGGGATTCTTTTCAGAAAGAATTATGATGGAGTCCTGCTTAGGTGTTTGGAAAAGGAAGATGCAAACAAAGTTGTCAAAGAATTGCATGATGGCCCCGTAGGTGGCCATTATTCAGGAGAGACGACAGCACACAAGATACTGAGAGCTGGTTATTATTGGCCCACTTTGTTCTGAGATGCCCACTCATACGCACGGAACTGTGATGTATGTCAAAGAAGCGCTGGGAAGTTACCTAAGGCCGCAAGCCCATTGCAGTCGGTCATCATCTCTGAGCCTTTTGAACAATGGGGCATAGATGTTATTGGAGAAATAAATCCAAATTCTTCATTGCAACATCGATACATCCTAACGGCTACCGACTACTTCACTAGGTGGACGGAGGCCACCCCATTGCGCAAGATCAATGAAGACGCAGTCATCAGCTTCTTGAAAGAAAACATCATAACCAGGTTTGGGGTTCCAATTTCCCTTGTTTTTGATAATGCTACTTATTTTTCATCTTGCAAGATAAATGAATTTGTTTATGAATGGGGAATCAAGCTGCATTATTCGGCCAATTATTACCCTCAGGGGAACGGATTAGCTGAATCCTCAAACAAGAATCTGATTCGAATCCTTAAGAAAACTGTGATAGAAAACCAGAGAAGTTGGCATGTGGCTCTCCCAAACGCCTTATGGGCAGATAGAGTAACCCCCAAGAATGCTTTAGGTGTCTCCCCTTTCACTCTTGTCTATGGCAAAGAAGCCATACTTCCCCCAAACATCTTACTGCCATCCTTGCAATTGTCCCAAGCCTCTCGGGGTTCTGGCAGCCAAACCTTACGATCCAGGATCGACACCCTGCTTCAACTAGAAGAAGCCCGAGACAAAGCTAAGGATCGATTCCATCAACACCAGGACATAGTTAAGAGATGGTTCGATAAGAGCAAATCAGGCAAGAGGGACTTTGAAGTCGGGGATTTAGTCCTGAAATGGGACCATAATCATGAAGGCAAAGGAATGCATACGAAATTTCAACATCTATGGGTAGGCCCGTACCAAATTTCTGCAAAATTAGGCCCATCCACTTATAAATTGACAAATCTCGAGGGAGAGGAAGTAGCCCTTCCTCTCAACGGCCTCGCTCTGAAACAATACTTCGCATAGTCTCCTCGAGACTTCCTATACATAAATAAAGTTGTCTTTTCGCTTTCGCTTTTAGCTGTTTTATTTTTCGGCCATGTTGTTTCTTTCTTTATTATTTGAACTTTTCGACAAGTTTTGCTTTCTGAATGCCCTTTTGGTTGAGTTTCCCGCTGAAGATAGCTCTCTCAAAGAAAACCTGCGACCCATGAATCTGAAACTATGCTCAAGTAAATCTGGTCTGGTGTGCTCTCGCTGAAATGTTCAGAAAGGGGGAAGCCTACCCTGCTAGTCACACTAATCCTGTTTAATAGCAGAGACCCACGGCCATCTTCACTACTATCGTTGGACTCCACCCACTCTCACACTTTAAAGGCATCTCAAGAAAGTTACCTAAGTTGGACCCATGGAAAGTGGCACCTCTCGAGGACATAGGGTATTGAGATGACTCCATGCTGCAGATTTAAAAGCCAAAATGGCCTACATTCAAGAGTCTGTTTTCCAGGGATTCTCGCCTCAATTAAAGCATGGCTGAGACAAAAGAAAAAAAGACATGTAAAGTCAAGAAGGCTGTCCAAAAGACCCAGCTCAAGATGGGCTCCTCTCCGTCTGTGAAGTTTGATAAAATCAATAAAATCTCTAACTCACACAAAAGGACTCTAAGGATTGAGGAGCCTAAATCAAAGATCATGTCCAAAAGAAAATATCCCTTGAAGGCTCAAACAGCTAAGCTGTCCAAAGTACAAGCATCCCAAAGGGTGCCAGCAGCATGGGAATGAGGAACAAGAACAATAATGTCCACGAGAAAGTGTTGCAAATCCTGTGGAGTCCGGCATTTTGAGAGATGACCCTCCTAAAATGAATCTCATATGCTGGCCCTCTGAGAGTGGTGAAGATGTCTCGGTCAAAGCTCCCCTTTCCCCAATGGCTAGCAGGAAAAGTGCCTCTTTCCCCCCGCATGAGTATAAAATGCTCAGTTGAGTAGTGCACCCGAGGTGGATGTTTCAATGAGGTTCCGGACCGTGAAGAGGAATTTTTCAGAGATCTGTGTTCACCAGCAACTCGCCATTGTTGTTGCAGCAACACCCCCCCCTAAAATTTTTGCACATATGGGGCCCCTCCTAAATTTTTTTAAAAAGGGTTGCCTTAAACGTTTTTTTTTTTTTTTTTTTTTTTGCCCCAGCTTTTATCTGTGCTTTTAACCTAAGAGTCTCGCCATGAGAAACCCCAATGCCGCCGAAAGTTTTAACTCTCAAATAGAAGAGCTTTCAAATGATTTTTCATTTCTCGAAATCACGGAGCAGTTTGCTAAAACCTCGTAGTAGCGGAACCCTCTCGCTCAAAACGCCCGCAAAAGAACTTAGAAGATCTCGCCGAATGAACCGCGGGAGATATCGGGCTAGCCTTCCGTAGTAAAAAACTTAGAAATTTTTTGATCGTTTGCTTCTACGGAACAGTTGATGGAATCCTTCCGAAGCAACTCTGCTTCCGAAACGGCGGAGCCCTTCACCCAAGCCTTCCGCAACCGCGGAAAGGTTCCGGCATGCCTCCCGAAACGGCGGGACTCATTCGCCTTACTCTCCCGAAAAGGACTTAGATTTTTCGATTGGAAAGCTGCGGAAAGGATTGGGAAAACCCTTCCGAAACGGCGGAGTCCTTCGCTCGAGGAAACTATGCCGCGGAAAGACTCCGGTTGTTCTTCCGAAACGACGGAAGTCTTTTGCATAATTCTCCCGCAACCGACTTAGAACATTTTTTGATCATTCGCGGAAAGATTGGAGTTTTCCTTCCGAAACGGCGGAAAAGGTTCGTGAAACCCTTCCGAAACCCGCAAAAGAACTTAGAAGCTTTCATTGAAAATTTGCGGAAGATCCCCCGAAACGGCGGAAGAACTTGGGAAAGACGCCCGAAAAGTCGGATTGATTTGTTAAAATCGCGGAAGGTTTTGGTGAAATCCTTCCGAAACGGTGAACAAATTCAACGAAGTGACCCGAAGCGTCGGAAGCCGTTCGCATAAGCTTTCCGAAAAGGACTTAGAAAATTCAAAAAAAAAACCTTGCGGAAACCTTCGGATTTTCCTCCCGAAACGGCGGAAGCCATTCGCAAAAGCTTTCCGAAAATACCGGGAGCATTCGCCATATCGTCCCGAAACGGCGGAAGCCGTGGCATTATGCGTCCGCAACGCGGGTCTCTTCTGCGGTAGGTTTCAAGTTTCTCTTCCGCTACGCGGGCCGAAACAGCGAAAACTTTCCCCTCCATCCTTCCGCAACGGCGGGTGTGGCTCGCAAGGCGGTCCCGCGGATGGCGGTTACACAGAAATCGAGATATTTCGACGTGACCGTCGCCGTACTAGCACTTAAACCGCGCCACCCACCAACCTTAATGCTCGCACGTGCCCATTTTTTATAAAATACGGTAGGGGCTCGAACCAATGCACCATTGTTTCGATTGGCCAACGACGTGGAACGCCGTGCGAATCGCTCCAGCTCACCTCGCTCATTCGCACTCATGGCCACCTCGTTCAAGCAATCCCCACGGTGCCAGGTAGGATTTTAACCTTGAAATTCACTATTGGGTTGTCTTTTGTGGGAAAACGATGGGTTTTAGTGGGGTTTTGACGGGCAAAACACCCGTCAAGGGCTATATTTTGCCCGTCAGATTCAGTTGAATGGAGTTTTCGTCATACAAAACCGTCGTAGGCATTCGTTAAAACATTAACATTTTATTTCGAGCAGTGATGGTGGGAGCGGGCGGTTAATCCTGCCCCATTGTTAAGACCCCGGGCCGCGCCCCTCGTTTTGAAAAAAAAAAAAATTTGTCGAAGCCCTATAGGCGTTTTATGTCCCCGGCCGAAAACTCAGACGTAAAACCCCGGGCCCTTCCGTTAGCCTCAGTCCCAACGCGCCCTCTACCCGGGGCAAAGCCTTGTCTCCGGTGCCATGGCCCCTGTTCAAAACCCGTGAATACTTAAGCTACGCTAGCCAGGACCCAAAACCATGGCCGCTCGAACCTTTTGCGTCAGTATTCCCCGGCATCCGCGCCCTCGCTCGAACTACTCCCCATGGAACACCTCGGCAAGTGCCGCAAATGACGTTAGCATTCGAATGCCCTCGCCTAATCGTAAATACAAAAGGGGTTCCCCTTCCAGCAAAAGGTCTGCCCATCCGAGCTCACCCGCCACGGGCCTTCCAAACCACAGCAGTAACGAAATGCTACCCTATCCCTCCCCGGGGCGGAACCGAAAACCAACGGTGTCCGCAATTCGCCTATCAAGCCGAAAACCGATGGCTTCCGTAATTCCCCAAGGCTGACCCGAAATCCCATTGCTTCCGCAAATCGCCTATCGGTCCGAGGACAAAATGTATCCGCAGCATAGCCTATCCCCTCAAGAGCATCCCAATCCCATCCTTTTAAGAGAGTCAAGTGCTTCAATTTATGTTTCGTATTAAAATAGTAACAGCTTCATTGTGCTTATCATATTTGATATATTATCAAAACAATGATGCCTTCTGTTGAAACCTCAAAGCATGTTGCTCAAAATCATGATGAATTGTATATGGATGTTATCAAGGATAAGTCAAGATGCCGAAAACCGGTAAGAAGAAGGCGAAGATTACAGAAAAGAAACCTGCCCCTCCTAAAACTGAAACTTCACTCCAAGACACTAGATGCACCACTGGTGTCCCTCCAGAAATCAGATGGGATGACATCTATAGAATGATCAGGGACCAAGAAATCCCAGATATGTTGCTGGAGGAAGCACCAATCTATCAAAATATCAGAGCCTCAGGCATAACTAGAGCCGCTACCCGCCCTGAGCTGTTCCCCTGTGCCGAAGTGATCGGATGGATACTCCAGCATGCCGATGCTGAAGGCAGATTAATAAATGATAGCGGTAAAGTGGCCATTGCCTCATTTCAACCCGCATATCTTGCAGCAGCCTACAGATTTCCCCGTGTCCAGCAAGATTTGACTGATGAATGGTTAAGCCAGATGAACAATCTCGAGATGGCCAAGAAGCTACTGGTGGCAGGGAAACATTTGAGGAAGAAAGGGAGTGAGGAGTATGACGTATAGAATCTAAGAGCTCCTTATAGATTGATTGCCCTGATGCTGTGCAGAATCTTCGGCATGCCCGATGGCACAGTATACAAGATTCAGTGGGTCCCTATCATTCACTATGTGGCATTTCAAGGAACAGTGTTTGACTGGGCCACTATCCTGTCAGATAGTCTGGCCTCGATGATAAGTGCTGCTAAGCCAGGGCTAGCCTTGAAGAAGGCTGAATTCTTCATGTCCTCATATCTGATAGATTGTATTTTGGCCAAGATAGAGTTCCCCAAATTGGGTTGTACATGGGATAGGGCCACCGCCCCGGTCTACATCGCATTCAAAATGTTGTGGGCTCAGAACTACAAGCCCAGCTACAAACTCATCTGTGAGGGGTTCATCATGCCCCTATACGAGAAAATGTTCAAGGAAGAACCAAATTGTCTGTCAGAAAATGCTTTGGAAGTCCTTGAGGAGTATGGGGACTTTTACTTTTCAGAACAAGGTACCTACCTGAGAATGTTTGGAGGGACTAAGCCCCCACACATATTGCCGCAGTATGCCACAGACTATGTGGTGCTCAAGGAAGCAGTAAGACAACTCTTCTTGGATGGGGTTGGAGCATTCCTCCACAAGCAACACAAGGCTTCCTTTCCCCCTCTACCTTTCTGCATTGGCGCTTACAAGTTTTCAGGGGTTTCCTCGGCCAATGAGTTTATTCAAGAGTTGAAGGCCTTCCACTTCGGTGAGGTCATCTTCCACAGGAACGATAGAAAGGGTAAAGTGGCCGAGCATTGCAAGGGGAACTATGGTTATTTCGAATACTCCCACTGCCCTGATGCTGAGGAGGAAGCATTCAGAGGCATCAGCAACATGACTGAGCTACGGATCTGTCGCCAAAGTACTGGAGTAGGCTCTAGCTCAAGCAAGGCCCATAAGACCTTCCAGCAAAAGGAGAAAGAAGCTGAGGATGCCCGAGCTCAGGAAGAGCTCAGATTAAGAGAAGAGGCAAGGTTACAGCAGGAAGCCGAAGAGGTAAGAAAGTAGCAAGAAACTGAAAATGAAAGACTGCGGAAAGAGGCTGAAGAAGCCCAAAAGCAGAAAGAAGCTGAGCAAGCTGAGGCAGAAAAGAAGGCGGAAGAAGAATTGAAAACAAGGGAAGATGCCCAAGCAGGTGGGTCCGGTGTCCAAGACATGGAGATAGACACCTCTCAAGCAGGTGGCTCTGGTACCCAAAAGGAAGGAGTAGACCCTGCTCAGGAAGTCCGGACCCCACCTATGGAAGAGGACATAGACATTATAAACCGACCAATTGTCCCGTACACCCCATCAGGAAAGCGTACGGTGTCCAAATGGAATGAGTTTGTATATGATAAGAAAAGAAAAGCAATGGTCCTCCAATCAGAAGAGAGGATTAAAAGCCCCTTCCATGAAGACATTGTTACTCACCGGGAGGTCACTGTCATGCAGAACACGAATCAAGATCCCATTGCTATGGCGTCCGCGGTTATAGCGACAGCAAAGGCATCATTTGCCAATGTAGGCGTTATAGTTAAAGAAAATATATTAACAAAAAAGAGAGCACGCACGCTGCAACAAAGTGTGGCTGATGAACAAGCCCAAAGAGATATGGTGGTAAACAAGTATAATTGCTTGTACGCTGAGCATAAGGAGCTGTCAAACAAGTATAGCCAGCTGGAGGAGGAAAAATACCAGCTAACACTTCAAATGATGATTGTGGAAGTAGAGAAGAATGGTGCAGAAGAAAAAGAATCTCTGCTAGAATCAGACAAGCAAGCATTAGTTGAGCGTTTAGAGCAAGCGGAGAGCAAAACCATAGACCTATCTCCCTTCCTCGAGCTCTCATGCAACATCCTGCAGCAAGTATATGGCTCCCAAGAGCTAATCATTGATGAGGTGAGCAAACTCAAGGCCATGGTGGTCAGGCTAAAAGAGGTTAATACGGAAGCCCACAGGCTCAAAGCTAAGAACACCCGTGTCAAGGCAAATGTCATAAGTCAGATGGCATGGAGAGAAGGGAAAGGAGGTTTCCCCCCGCATCTTCCTTTTAAGGCCGTGGAAGATTTTAATGAAGATATAGCCTTGTTGGAGTTTGGCAGGAACTGTGCCAATAAACTGGTAACCAGCGTGCAGAGGACAACAGATAGAATCAACAACCTATACCAAAAGCTCAAAGAAGTCCATGACAACTGCACATTGAGCTTCCCTCAGACCCTAGAAGACTTCCCGGAAAAGGAGCAGCGGTTGTCTCAACTGAAAGAAGAGCTAGGCGTCCAGATGGAGTATGTGAAAAGGATTGATGTCCTGGCCATGGATGATCTCCAACATTACATCGGTTCATCAACACTTCACAACCATTTGCTGAAGGAAGCGTATCAAGTTGCTGAAGCAGAAGTACAAAGCATTAAAACAGAGCTCGGGAAGAATGTGACTTCTCAGAAAATCCTGTTTCCTGCTGCAGCAAACATAATCATAAGGGACACAGGTGTGTGGCACAGCTACATAGCAGAGGAGGACAGGAAAGCTGCAGCAGCAGCAGGAGCATCAGTAGATCCAGCAGCCTCTTCCCCAGCAATGGCAGAAAGTCTGGCCAGTCCAATTCTCCCTTCCCAATTAGGAGCAGCATCAGCAGGGGATTCGAGGGCCTCTTCCCAGGCAGCACCAGTGACAATCAATTTGGGCGACCCTTTGCCAGCAGAAGCTCACGCACAGGAATGAGCAAACTGAATTCAGCTGAACCACTCTCTTCAGCCAGACACGTGCCCAGCAGGGAAAGCTTTGATGTTAGCAAATTTTCTGTTATGTATATTTTGAATATGTAAGGCGTAAGCCATGGGACAGCTGTCCCTAATTTTGTCAAAAATATTTTTTTTGTAAAGGAAGTGGTCATTTTGGTGTTCGATTATAGTGAAAATTCCTGTAAATGACAGGTGGAGAATGCTAGGTGTCAGCCCAAAGGGCAAATTTGTAGCTATAAATAGCATCTAGGAAAGACTAGAGAAGGACTTTTGGCAGGGAATGAAAATTTTGGAAAACGATATGAGCTATCTTGTATCGGGTCTGTAAATTGAATTTTCTAATAGAAGCCACGGGAGATGGACGTCTTGCCTGGGATGTTGGATTGCTCTATATTGGACTATTCTAATGACTGCGGTTCTGCAATGTGAGATCATTCTTGACATCTGAATTTTTTTTTTTGCATTAATGATTCTGCTCTCCTCTGTGCATGCGTTCTCTCTATTTTGTGAACAATGAAATGTATTGCTGTAGATTTCTTTGTCTAGATCGAATGGCTAACTGTTCTTTCTTCAGGGTAATTCATGTGGCTCATTGTTCATAACTTTAAATTGCTCCTTGCAGGGATCTTTGAGTTTAATTCCAGTTTTGTTACGTTTAGATCTGTTTCTTTATTTTTGTTACATAGATTAAATAATTTTGCTTTCTTCTGTTTATGAGCAATAGATGCGTTCTTTAAGTTTCATTCTTAGATCTGTTTCTTTATTCTTCAGCTTTCTTCTATGTTATGAGCAATAGATGCGTTCCATGTTGAATGAGAAGCTATCTTCTCAAGATCTTTATCCTGCTGTAGCTTTTATTGTGAGAAATAAATAATAGCTATCTGTTCCTTGATTACGATATTTGTTACAGCTGAGTGCTCCTCCCTTAAGCGTGTTCCCTGCAGGGATAGATAGATTTATTCCATTTTCTAGGCTTAGATCTGTTTTAATTGCATTTAGATTAAGTATAATTTAGGCACTTGCATCTCATATAAAAGTCATAAAAACCCAAAAGAAAGGTGGACCGGGCCATAACCGGTAGAATCGGATTTAAAGTCCAAAACCACGGTTGCCGGAACCGCTAACCGGACGGATTCCCTACATCAAACGGGAGATAGTCTAATTGGGACCATCTCTCGGAGAGAATCCCTTTCTGATTGATGCTACAATATCCGAGGCATCAACAAGGCCATACAAGGTCTTCTTCAACATGCATACCAAATTCTCCTTCCCTTTGACCTCATACCCCTGTGGCTGCTGCACATAAATCTCTTCCTCCAAATCCCCATAAAGAAAGGTTGTTTTAGATCTAACTATTCAAGATGAAAATATTCTACCACCACTAGACTTAAAATAGTTCTAATTGAAGTCATTTTAATAATAGGAGAAAATATTTCATCAAAATCTATACCTTTCTTCTATGCAAACCCCTTTACAACAAGTCTGGCATTGTACCGCATCTTGCCTCCATCTTTTTCCTTCAACCTGTAAACCCATTTGTTTTGCAATGTTCTTTTACCTGTAGGCAATTGAACCAAATCCCAAGTCTAGTTTCTTACCAATGAGTCCAACTCCTCATTCATGCCTTGCTCCCACTTCTTTCTAATTTCCACCTGTATTGCTTCTTCATAACATTTTGATTCACCAGAATCAGTCATTAATAAATAATACAGTGAATGAGAGAATCGTTCAAGCGGTCTACTTAACCTGGTAGATATTCTAACACTTGCATGCGTTTTAGGTACCTGCTGCTATTCTTGATTTTCTGGCACCTTTGGAACTTCATTTTCTTTGATTTTATCAAGCACTGTGTACTCTAGGTTTTCCTTTTCCAGTTTATTTCCCTACAATTGATATTTATAGATGACCTTTTCATTGAATACCACATCTCTTCTCCTAATGATTTTGTTATTTTCATAATCCCATAAGCGTTAACCAAAATTATCAACCCCATATCCAATAAAGGTACATTTCTTGAATTTAGCCTCAAGCTTTGTTCTATTTTCTTTATCAATATGACAAATGCTTCACAACCAAACGTTCTAAGAAAAGAGTAGTTTACCTTTTTACCTACCCATGCCTCCTCTGGAATACCACCATACAAAGCACTTGAAGGGCCTCTATTAATTAAGTAAATAACAGTATCTACAACATCTGCCCAAAACTGTAAGGGAAACCCTGCATGCAATCTCATACACCTTGCACGCTCCATGATTGTTCTGTTCATCCTTTCTAACAAACTATGTTCTTGTGGTGTTCTTGGGACTGTCTTCTCTCTATGAATCCCATGGTATGAACAGTAACTATCAAACTCATGTTGGCACCCCAACAACTCCCCTTTATTGGTGCACAATAAAGGGACCCCCATGTAAATTTTGTAAATATTTAGCTTTTGAGTTTTCTTTCATTTTATCTTGTTTGATTCAGTTAGTTGTTTGATGATCTCTTTTGGATCCTTGGCCTTCTACGTTGCTGTTTATTTTACTTGGTTTTAATGGAATTTGATTTGATGGTCATAAGACTTCTTTGGTGTTTTGGCTTTAAAGGGCTGGTAATTCTGCTCTGACTTTTATGCTATGTTGGCTTTACGACTTCATGATATTTGTATTGAAGCAATTAGTGGGAATTCATAATTGTTTCTTTTCCATTGCATCATTGGTTTGCCAACAAATAATGATGTTGTCATTTAAGGCATCTACCTTCTAGTGAATGAACAACATTTCCACACTCTAATCTCACCTTAGGCGAGTTAATTATATACCTTCATTTCAAATATTGAAATCATAATCTCACCTTAAGCGATTTAATTATATACCTTCATTTCAAATATTGAAATCATGATGTTGAAATTTTGGAATTACGAAATAAAATGGGATTGAAAGTGACTTATGGTTTTATTATTTTTAAAGCCCCCTTTTTTTATACAATTGTATCAATATGGCTTTGGGGCAAATTTTAATAAAAGAACTTTAATCTTAATATTTAATACTCCCTATTAGTTCTTTTATTTTGATTTTTTAGTTTATATTTTTAAAATTTTAAGTCTCTTTAAAAGTTATTATGCATATTTTACTAAAAGTGCTTTTATTATGTATAAGACTTCGTCACTTTCCATTTAAAAGTGGTTGGTTGGAACTTTAACATGTGGAAAATAAAATGACATATATATTTATGCTTTACTTTAATCTTATTATTGTGAATTTTCACTTTTCCATTTACATTTAAATATCTATATGACCATTCATAAAAACAAAAACATTATTCTAAAGAGAGTTTTAATCCTTTATTTTATTTTCTTTTGTTAGCATAAATTTTGGCAACGAGAATAAGCATATGTTATGGAATGAATCACATGATTTTTATTTTTATTTTTATTGTTACCTAGAGGGATTAGACCTTAAGTGATGACGTGTGATAAAATAAAGTTTAACCCTCCTAAATTTTAAAGAAAGGGAATTTTATATTTATTATCATCTTCTTTTTTTTCAGCAGAAAAATCATTTTCTTGCTATTCCGAAAGAATTAAGGAAAGTTAACAACGCAAGGAAAATCTTAACAAACTCCTTCTTTATAAAAGGTATCAGTGGCTGCCAAGGTTATTGAAGAAGAAAAACTATGCATATTTTTATACAAAATTTGATTGGCGAAGGATAGCACCCGCTTAGAAAAAGAACACGTCAACTCTCTTCTTTATTACTATCAAATCGATTACATGTTTAATGAAATGTCATGAAACTAGTAAAGACACCGAAGTTCACCACGGTCAATTTGTGATTGAATTACTCTACTTGTAATCACGGTGAAAGATGAATGATCTTACATAGCGCGATGATAGCTGACGGGTTACAGATGCATGGTTCCTGAGACTCCTTCATTTGGTTAATTTGTGGGAAGTTACCAGATATTCATGCATAGTAAATCACAATACTGAAAATTGGAGATCCTTTTATTTCCTTTTAATCTCTTTATCTTTTACTACGTTCTCTTGTCAGATTATATCAATTTTATATGCAGATTTTGCCTTTGATTGTATGGATTATTAATATGAAATTTCATTATTGATGCAGGCTTCCGAAGAAAGGATTAAGCAATGGAGAAAATGTGCATACAAATTTAATCTTAAATCAGGAAGATTTTACCACTTTTACATGAAAGGATTCAGATTTTCATTGCTTGCATCAAATATTCACCTGTAGGAGATTTATACGTAGTTTGAGTACTGAAGAATCTAAAGAATATTAATGGAAATGGTTGTACGAGCTACTAATTATACGAAGACGAGGGATGTAAAAAGAGGACAACGCAACACTTCAAATGAGGAAGAGGGAGAAAAGGAGGCGATCTGTTTTACTAATATGAACAGAAACAGAAGATATATTGGAAGATGGTACTCCATTGCCTATAAAAGTAACAGTGATTCCATTGTTACGGAGGAGAACGCTCGGAAGAATGGAGGAATTTCTTCCTGCCAACTCTGTATTTTATGTGTAAAAATTTCTTTTGAACATAGATTGAGACGCGGTATTCTAGCCGGTTTTTCTATTGGCCAGTTATCTTTGTAATGATTTACAGAGCTATAGTTGAAAGCCAAATATTTCCCAGTGATAGTTTTCTTGCAGTCAATTGTAATCAGTTGTGATCTGTAAGGTTTTTCCATACACTGTACACAATTAATTACAATTTAAATTTGATTATCTAAATTCATTTTTGCATATAGATTTTCATGTATGGCTGTGTGAAATGGTTATATTTTTCTTATTGCATAAATAGTTTGATTGAAGATCAACTATAATTTGTATTATTTGTTCATCTTTGATTAAATTGGTGTTCTTATTTAAATTGTTTTTTTACTTTAACTTTGCTTAAGTGAATTAGCTACAAAACTATCATTTTATGCATCATAAATTCTTCTTTTAAACTTGCTCCTGATCATGACAGTTTTTTAAAATTAGGTTAATTAGAATTAGTTTTAAAAAGTTAAAATTATAATTTCATGTTTGAAAGTTACAGGTTAACAACTGCTAAATTTGTGTTATTTAACAACTGTTAAATCTGTGTATTTTCAGCCATTTAAATTTGCATTATAGATTAGTTAAGTGTGAGTAGTTTTATTATTCTCTTTAAATTAGTCAATCCAATTATAAGACTCTCTTTTGATATCAAATCATATAGGCAGCGGGGCCTTTCTTCCCACGAGAGTTAGCTATTTCAAACAAACTGGAAGCTGCAATAAGTGACTTGTGTGGGATTTCTCTCCGTGTTGGCTATAGTCCGAAAATACGGCCAACAACTCCTTGCCGCAATATTCACCTCCATTATCAGATCTGAGACACTTCAACCATTTTCCTGTCTCATTCTCAACCAAAGCTTTCCATTTCTTAAAAGTAGCAAACACATCAAATTTATGTCTAATGCAATAAACCCAAGGTTTTCTAGTTGCATCATCAATAAATGTAACATAATAATGATAGCCACCAAGAGATTGCATCTGTATGCAAAAGCTCTAACTTTTCACTCTTCTTCTATTTCCCAACCCTGAGAAATCTAATTCTCTTCTGTTTTCCATAAACACAGTTGTCATAGAATTCCAAAATTACCTGCTTCAAATCTGACAACAACTTCCTTGAGTGGAGAATCTACATCCCCTTCTCACTCATGTGGCCAAGATGATGCTACAATGTTGAATCTGTTCCTATGGAATCTAAGGAGATAGAATAGTCAGTATTATGAGGACATAAATACAACGTACCTATCCTGTCTCCTTTTGCTATCCCCATCGATCCTTTTGTGATCTTCTACCATGTCTCTCCAAATGTAGATAAACAACCACCATCTCACAAATTCCTTGTTGATATCAGATTTCTTTTCATAGCAGGAATATGCCTTACATATTTTAGCAGCCATTCACCATTCTTTAACTTTATCCATACCTTACCCATTCCAACAATTTCACATGGAAAATCATCACCCAATAAAACATGTCCAAAATCGCCTGGAACATAATCATGAAAGAATTTCCTATGGGGTGTAGCATGACATGAAGCCCCTGAATCTACTACCCAGTAATCACTAGTATTATCTAATGCAAGAATCAAAGCATCTTGTAACACGTCACCTGCTACATTTGCTTCCCAGGTAGTCTCCTGTTATCCATCTCCTTTCTTCTTTAGAGATTTGCAGTCTTTCTTCAGATGTCCTTTATTTCCACAGTTCCGACACTCTATCTTTCCCAGCCTGGACTTGGAGCTGTCCTTCCTGGATTTGCTGCGATTACTTGGGCTCTTTCTCTCCCTTTGTATTCCCCTGCTCTCCATGGTCAATGCATTACTTGATATCTCACCAGTGCTTTTCCTTCGCATTTATTTGCTAAGAATAACACCAACAACATCATCAAATTTCAAAGTGTTTAAACTAGAGACAGAGTTAATTACAGACATGACCAAGCCATTCCATCTTTCTGGCAATGCACATAAGATTAGAATATCCCTGACCTCATTATCAAAGTTCACTTTTACAAAACTTAGCTAATTTGTAATCATATTAAATTCATTTAAATGATCAACAACGGATCCACCTTCTGACATCTTCATATTAAACAACGCTTTATTAGAAATACCTTGTTGGAGGCCAATGGTTTTTCATACAGCTTACCTAATGCATTCATCAAACCCTCTGTTGTCTTTTCTTTTGAGATACTGAAAGCCATCGACGAATCCAGGTACAATCGTATTGTTCCTAGTGCATTTCTGTCAAGAACCTCCTATTCTTCGTCCTTCATAGTCACCTACTGTTTTTATTTTCCTCCCAACGGTAGGAATAGATCCTTCTGATACAGATAGTCCTCCATTTGCATCTTCCATAACTGGTAGTTTTGGCCGTTAAATTTCTCGGCCTTAAACTTTCCTTCTTCCGTCATTTCTCCCACTCGAACCAGAAACCCTTCTTTCCCACGAGTTTATCTTCCAAATAGACCTTTGGCTCTAATACCAATTGTTAGAAAAACAAGATCGCAGAGCAATAACAATAAACAAGATGCAAATATAAATAACATAAAACACATTTCAAGAGAGACACCAATATAACGTGGTTCACCCAAGATGGGCTACGTCCACACAGAAATTGCCAGTCCTTATTATTATACCATCTAGCAAATGAAAGGATACAACCTGCAACACATCCGCTGCAACTTCCTATTCACTCTCTCACAGTCTCTCTTACACAATCAAAGATCTTTACAATGCTACAATACATTACACTTCCGTATTACAATGTATTCATTTTAAAGGGGAATTACCATAGGAAAATACCACGGGATATCCAAAACCATGGGCCCGTAATCTGTTGTCCAAAAAAACAACCCAAAATTTTTCTTTCGGGGGCCCCCGATCCCCATTTCTCGAGGGCGTTGCCCCCAAACCCCCGTCGAGGGACCGCTAACCCCCGAACCCCCGTGGGGGGGGGGGGGGTTCCCCCCCACATCCCCCCGCTGGGGTGAGTGTACAGTCCATCTGCATATCATATAAAACTGGGGTACAAACACGACTGAAACAACATCATCTTTGAATCAAGAAGATCAGGCTCCACAACCAACATGATATTGATCTATATCACCTAGAAAACCCTTCTCAAGCATGCCTTGTTCAACCAACCTTTGTTGAAGTTGTTTCCCCCTTACTAACCCCCCCAGGTTCATCTTTTACCTCAAGAGTCCCTTTCTTTCAAACAGAACTTGACCCAGTCGGCTTGTTGGCAGATGTCCTTGGTTCTCAAGCTACAATAACTGGGGTACTCACAAGAAAGCAATTGCAACAACTTTCAAGCGACCAAGATGAGGATGGTGAAGAGGAAATACAAATAAATAAACCAAGTAGGAAAACAAGTAGATAAGTTCATGAAGAAGCATCCCGAAAAGACTAAATGATGGGAAGGAAAGCAACTATAGAACAATCAGTGTCCTCTACAAGGAAAAATCTGACAAAAAACACTGGGGGAATCCAGCGAGCAGGAGGTGCAAAATATAGTAGTGGTAAATAATGAAAGTGGTCTCCTAGAACTGTAGAGGCCTAGGTAGCAAGTTTAAAATGAAAGAAATCAGGGACATTGTAATCACATAAAATACCAAGATTCTTCTCGCTGAGGAGACAAAACTATTGGAAAAGGAAATGGCAGAAGCAGGAAGGGAAATTTGGAACAGTAGCAAACTTGTAACAGTAAGATCCAGAGGGGCCTCTGGGGACATTGTCACCCTTTGGGATGATCAAATTTTTGAAATAAGGGACACAAAAATCACTCAACATTGGATATACACAGAGCTATTAAAAACATAAAACAGGAAAATATACAAATTTTGCAATGTCTACGTTCCCCAACATTATGCAGAAAAACATAATTGTAGGGATACCTTGAGAAAAATGAAGGATGAAATAGACATAAATGGAAGCATAATAGTTGGGGAACTTAATGTCAAGCTATCAAAGGGAGAGAAGAGAGGTGGTAGCATTGTCAAGGACCTTGTTCAAGAGACAGTGGAAGACCTAATAGCCAATTGGACACTTCAGGAGGTATTGTCAACAATAATAAATGTAGGATATATAGTTGGAATGTCCCTGTCAAACGCCTAAAGGAAATAGTGAGCTCCCTTCACTTCAAATTTAAAGCAAAATGGAATTCCGTTAACTACTTTGGAATTCCACGTTTCCAAGGAAAACCAAAACCAGATGATTGGCAACCCATTCTCAAAAAATTTAAGAAAGAAATGGCTCAATGGGGGGCTTGCTAGCTTAGTGCAACAGGTAGAATGGCCCTCCTAAAATATGTGCTTTCATCGCTCCTTATCTATCAATGATCTGCACTATTGGACCCTATTGGAATTCTACAGAAAATGAGTGCGTTAATGCGAAAGTTTATTTGGAAAGGTGGAAAATCCAATTAAAAAAAATACCACCTTGTTAAGTGGGGGACAATTACAACACCCAGAGAACAAGGTGGAATCACAATAAGGGAACCACGTTTAATGAACAAATCTTTGGGAGGCAAAATCCTGTGGAAACTAGTCTCAGAGGGGAAAGCATTGTGGAAGTTAGTTCTCTCAAAAAAAATATTTGCAGGAATCGACTTAGATGCCTTGACAAAGGACCGAATTCTATGTCGTGTTCCCCAATTTGGTCTTTGTGTAAGGCTTCATTTTCAATCATAAGTGATCATCTCTCTTGGACTCTCGAAAATGGGAAGCAAATACAAATTTGGAATGATAGAATAACAAGACAATTAGAACTAAAAAATGCAAGAGATTTAGGCCATTTAAAATAGTGGATGGGGAGCAATGGCATCCAGATGCTATACGATATGTCTAGCTAGGACAATGAAGGAGTTTGGAAATGCTGTAAAGTGGCCCAATTACCAACATATCTTGAAGGACAATGGGCCGGGATATTTGAAAAGCTAAAAGGAAAATCCCCAATGAAAAAATATGATTGAGACTCTAGAGCACAGGGACTAAAATGAGACAAGTATTCAGTCAAAGAAGGATACAAGGAACAAATGAAATATCGGGTAACCCATCCAAGATACACAATTTGGAAGGAAATATGGAACATCAAGGCAATTCTAAATGTTAAAGCTTTCGCTTGGATGTGTTCCCACGACAAAATTCTCACTGAGGATAATCTTAAAAAATGAGGATTACAGGGGCCTTCTAGATGCCATCTATGCAAAGCTGATGAAGAATCTATTCAACATCTCCTTACAAATTTCTCCTTTGCTAAGGAAGTGTGGGGATTCTCCCAGAAAGGATTGTTGAATACTCTTGTAGTTCCTTCGAATAATGCATAAATGTCTTTGTCATGGCACAAAAAATATCCAGGAATATTCGATTGTAAACCTCTCCTTAAATGGGTATGGAAATCCCTTCCTTTCTTCATAAATTGGAAGATCTGGCTAACAATAAATGCAATGGTGTTTAGAGATGAAAAAATTAGTCCAAGGAAAGTCACAATTCAAGCTTGCGACCTAATGGTTGAAGTAATTCAACAAAAAGAAAACTCGAAGCAATTCCATGACTTGCTAGAAATGGAAGAGAGAAACTGGCTAAGCCCTATTCTTAATCTTGACATGGTTAAAGAAAGGCTCCTCAAAAAACCATTATCTAAGAACTGGGCTTTGAGACTGTCAGACATGGAATTCCATACATGGATCCAAAGAAGTAATCACACTATACCTTTTTTTATGGAGCCTCAAAAAGGAAACTCAGGGGTGTCAGGAAGGACGGGGGGGTGCTTCTTGGCCTCGAAGAACTCCCAAAAATGAAGTACACATGGGGACTTGGAATTGCTTCTAACAATCAAGCGGAGGCGCTAGCCCTATGGGAGGGAGTTGAGCTTGTAGTGGAAACAGGTTGTAAGAAAATCATCATCATTGGGGATTCATAAATGTTAATCCATTGTTTAATCCATAAAACTCCTCCAAAAGACTCACATTTGAACATAATAATCTTTAGATTTTTGTCAAGATGTAAGAATTTTGATTATTTTCAAGCGTATTGTTTAACGGACAATCTACCAAGAGCGGACTCGAGGCCTGATCTCCCTAGCTTAATGTAAGTCTAGAACAAATAGGACAGAATATGAATCTACTTCCGTAAATCAATTAAAGATCAAGTAGTTAGATATCGTTTTCGATAGCGGATCCTTCTCCTTGTTGTTGCTCCAAGTCTCGCAGTCGTCAGATCTCCAGCTGCAAGACCTGTCAAGACAATATTGAAACGATACAAGAAGTACAATATATATAAACAATAATTGATCTAAAATAACAGTTGAGGAAGGAATTTCTAAACATCATCAACGAGACAACATTCATGGAAAGAGATTATATTAACTGTATTAAAAGGTGGGAATACATAGAAAGGATGAAGCTACAACCAAAGCCTCAACGTCACATCCTCCATCCAACATGTCCAAGCCAAGCCTCCAAGGTGGTACAAACTTCCCAATCACCAATCTGGATTCTACAAGCATAAGGATACCATAGACCTTCCTCCCTTCCCATGGAGAGAGTGGGTGTTTATATAGGGCTAAAGAGATAGGGTAGGTTGAGGATTAGGGGGAGATGGTTAAGGGATCCTCCCATTAGGTTAGGAACCAAATGCCACCTCACCTAGAGCCTAGGGATAGGCCTCCACCTCAACAAACTTCTAGAGAGACCCCGAGACTCCCCAAAATAGCCTTTAACCAACCTCGTCACACCCTAGTAGAAGACACAGAGCGATAGAGGGGGCTGTCGTACCATGTAGGAAGACAAAGTGCGATAGTGTCTCACCCTAGCTAACCAAGAACTGCGACAGAGGGGGTCTGTCTCACCCTGTAGGAAGACAAAGTACGACATCCTACTCAAAGAGGTCAACTAGGCAAGGAAATCTCTCAGTTGGATGTGTTTTAGCCCATAATGAGTTTAGGGGTCAGAGCAAAGAGTTTACACAATGTTTAAGATGATGACATTATCACAACGGTCATGATGACGACACTTGGTCATAATGACGACACTTGCAATGGTCATGGTGACGACATTAGGTCATGATGACAACACTTGCAACACTTGCGACACTTGCACAAGGGTGACGACATTTTGGTGTAACAGAATGCCCCCAAAGCATGAAGCTGATGGAATGAGATAGGTGAAATGATTTGTAGTAAGAAAAATGGCAAGGACTTGCTGGTTGGAAGGAGTTGCTGCAGAAATGACCTGAGATCCACAAGTCTCATACAACACATAACATGGCTGCCGACCAATACACTGCAGATCCATGATAGTAAAGACCGAATGAACACAATCATGGCTACTAGACATAATCGTAGATCCATGATGAGATGATAACATAGCCATGACCAATACAAAGTGGATCCATGTATTATAACTCAAACAATATCCATTGCAACCTGGGTACAATATGACTTCCCCAGGGTCTTCAAGTCGAACCCACAATGATACGAATCTGTCCATGCGATTACAATGTTTTGGAGTCGAACATGGTAGAAACCACTTGATTATCGGTCATTAATGTATACCGTTAACAAGCGCGAGGGAAATCATCATTGATGTCAATGATTCCCAAGGTATCATAGTACATATCACCAAGCGTGAATAAATGAGTTGAAGTCGAATGCTTGACGAAATATTTCAATCAAGAGTCAATGATGTAAACTCATGTCGAAAGCAAGGTAACCTGCCATTAAGGCATGCAGGCCCAAGGTACTTGGTTGGTTTCTAGATTCAATCCTCAGATGATGTGTTGAGGTCAATAAGTATAAATCCGTCGAAGGAGGGCCATGATGAATCCCCCATCAATGACATGAAACTCGATGACAGATATTTGGTGTAGATCGGACGGTAGAGTAATGTGCAAGACTGACTCAAGGTAGACCAACATGATCGAAGGTGTACTGACTGCAGATGATGAGTAGTGAAAGTATTCTTGAACATGGGCATGGCATGACTTGGCAATATTGACATGACAAGAATGACGCAAATTCCTAATGCAACTGATGATGGAAGTATTATTTGGATGACCCAAAGGAGTAACAAGACTCACGGAATTGACAGGACTTGGAGACAAATGGATTACCCAAGTACGGAATGCAAATGCAAAATAGTGCCATGTTCAAGAGTGACTACGTACTGTCGTAATTAAGATGTAACACAAAATCTTCCATTTTCCCCCATCATGACTAATGAGTGCCTCATGTGTTTTTTACGAGCTTGATGAGGGTAACCAGATGCTCGGTATAGCTCATCTCATAGATGAGTCCAATCCCAAATATTTTCTGAACCTGGGAGAGGAGGGGTTCGTCCCATAGCGGGTCCCATAGTGTCCCCTGGTCCGAAAAAGGGGTAAAATATCACCAGGGAGACGATCATTCAAATCCGTTTACAAGCATGAACGAATCAATTTCGCTTGGCCATATTTTCCTATTTTAGGAGTCTAAAAAGAGCTTAAAAAGGACTCCATGAACAACTTCATCATGGTTGATAACCGAGTACGACAAAGGAAAAAGTAAACTCGACACAATTCCTTTTCTGTAAATAGTCTCGCGAGACCGGATAAAGTGATAAACCTATACTCGTTAGACACACCTTTTTACTCAAATTTTTAATGGGCACGATAATGGTATCAAAAGCACTCGGAATCTTTTTCATGTTTGAACTAGAGCACGAAAAAGGAAAAACTAAGCTCAAACCACTTTTCATGTTTCAACCAGAGCACGAAAAAGTGAAAAGTAAGCTCAAATTCCATCTTACTGTTTTTAACGAGCTCGAAGATATGTTGGAAGAATGCTCATGATGTCTGCTTCATTTTTTAACGAACTCGTAACATAAAATGAACTATGCTCGGGATTATT
Organism: Larix kaempferi; assembly: GCA_027924585.1. Taxonomy (NCBI): domain Eukaryota; kingdom Viridiplantae; phylum Streptophyta; class Pinopsida; order Pinales; family Pinaceae; genus Larix; species Larix kaempferi. Next base: position 9,748,568 of record BSBM01000831.1, read on the forward strand.
TTCATGGTTTAGCGAGCTCGAAACCCAGAAGAAAGTATGCTTGAAAAACTTCCCATTGGTGGACTCTTTCTAAACATGGTATCTAGAGTTTGGTACATGCCCCCAGCATGATTGCTGGAAGTGAGTGACTTAGCTCCAACATAAGGTGGAGAGACGATCTAGTTGACTTCAACATAACGTCTAGAGGTTGAAGACATGCCCCAAACTTCATTTCATTTGCCTAAGGCATAGGCGGATGAAAAGAAGGTTTAGGTACTAAGTCTACGAGAAGACTCGACTCAAAGGGAAAAGGATCTGTTTCATTTTTTAACGAGATTGACACAGAAATAGAACTCCGCTCATAAGACCTGTTTCATTTTTTAACGAGCTTGACACAGAAAAAGAACTATACTCATGAATGGTTTCATTTTTACACAAGCTCGAAACCAAAGGGAAACTATGCTTGGAGGGACCTGTTTCATTTTTTAATGAGCTTAAAACATAAAGGAAAATATGCTCAGAAACGGTTTCATTTTTACACAAGCTTGAAACCAAAGGTAAACTGTGCTTGGGGATGGTTTCTTTTTTACACAAGCTTGAAACCAAAGGTAAACCATGCTTGGGACTGGTTTCATTTTTACACAAGCTTGAAACCAAAAGGGAAAATTTGCTTGGAAGTGGTTTCATTTTTACACAAGCTTGAAACCAAAAAGGAAACTTTGCTTGGAAATTACCCAACATGATGACCAGAGGTTGGTAAAGTGCCCCCCAGCATAATAAGCTAGGGGAACTACTCCAGCATGATGCCCAGAGGCTGGAGATATGCCCCTCATGTTTAAGGGGAAGAAACCACTAATACGTGTGGAACGTTCAGAGAAGTTTGTTGAATGGAAATCATGCGATGATTGGGTGTCACGAAGGAAATTTGATCAATGGTCACAATCCTCCCATCATAGGGAAAATACATCACTCGAAAGAGTGTGGACACTATGAATTTCATAGCATAGACATAATCATGTCCAAGGAGCATATTGAAATATAAAGGACCTTGGACAACCATGACATCAACATAAACAGTTTTACCTCCAAGGTGACAGGTAACTGCGGAAGAATCCCTAAGGGTCCGGTAGGCCTTCTATTAAAAGCCAAAATCTGGCCGGTAACCGGCCCAAGCTGAGGAGACCCTATAGATTTCCAAGAAGTTGAGGATAAAATACTAATAGAAGCTCCCTCGTCAACTATAGTGCGAAATATTTTCTTATCGGCAACACCTACAGATATCTGGAAAGGAACATTTGAGGGGAGACGAGATTCTGCTAGACTATTCCAATCAAATGAAATAACCTCGGTACTTGGAGGAGGTTCCATGGACGAGACTTCTCCTTACCTAGAACTATCTGAACCGACCAGAAAGATATCAGCGGTTTCTAAATCGCTTTCAGCTGGAAAAGAAGGATACGATGAAGACTTTGTGATGGCGACTACTTCAATCTAGGCATTTTCCAATGAAAGAGTCGGGTGGACCGAGGATAAAACTCGATCTAGCACTTGCGTTTCACTCTTCAAAGGAGGAGTGGGATCAACCGAAGATGAAGCTCGATTAATCGCTTGGATTTCACTCGTCATAGGAGGAGTGGGGTCAACCAAGAATGAAACTTGATTAACCGCTTGGGTATCATCCCTCAAGGGAGGAATGGGGTCGATCAACGATGTCGTTGAATCGACCGCTTCGTTTTCACTCTCTAAAGAAAGAGTGGGGTCAACCGAGGGTGGGGTCGGATTGACCGTCCTATCAATCAGTGTAGGATCAGGGGACAACCTACAATACTTCGTTGGAAGGTGTTTATGGGATGTGTCCATGTCTTCCAACAATTGTGAAGCTTCATCCATATGAGGACAAAGGTAAGTACGGTGCATGCCCTTGCATAACCAACAAGGGTCTGTAGCTCTACCCTTTCGATCCTTAACTACAATGTCACTAGTTGATGGGGTATCATCCGTATGATGTCTAGAGACTAATGACGAGGGCTATTCAGAACGTGACCATATTTCTAAGACCTTGGAGATACCAGCGCATATCTTAAGAAAATGGGACCCTTTACAAAGCTTGCAAGGGAATTTCGGTTTACACAAATTCGAAATAGGTGTATCGAGGCCCCTAGCATGATGATCAGTGGCTGGTGAGTCCCCAACATGATGATCAGTGGCTGGGGTTGCGACCTTCTGCTTAGTATTCTTTTTCTTAGTCTTCCCTTTCTTCTTCTTCTCACCCACCTTCTTACTAACATCATAATTTTCAGTAGGAGAAGAGGAAGAGATGGAAGCCGATTCAACATTCGATGAAGAAGGAGAAGGGTCACCATGAGATTGATGCTCATGTGGTGAAGGACCTAGGTTGGACACAATCAGTGCACTTGGTGTAACTGGATTGGAGAATAACCATACTGGTAATCCTATCGTCAATCCAGGAAGACTCAACATAGCCATAAAGGGAGGACCAACCGTTCCATAAGGGGGAATAACAAATGGCATACCCTGGAAAGGGGTTTCTTGGTTGGTAGTCCCGGAAGAACCTTCCATATCTAAACTTCCTAAGAGTCTCTGAAGTACCACACAAATAAAACGCTACTCAAGTCTAAAAGCAACAAGCAAACTGCGTGAATAGGAGTGGATAAGTAGTCAGGATTGTCAAGGCGCCACTACTCGCTATATATCGTAGGATCCAACAGTAAAATGCGACAAGGAGGATTGGGACCATACCCTTGCTTGAATACCCGACTACATGGACGACACGTGTGTAGTAATCTCCCTGAGTGCTGTTCTCGGTGTATTGCGATGCCAATACGGCCAAATGGTTAACTCGGTTGGTCACAGGAATCCTAGGAGTGTCTCTCGATATACGTTAGGTACGTGGGAGTTCAAATCCGTAGTGATGCTGTCTAATGCACAAATGTATGGCACAAGACCTTCCTATATACTATCGATTACGTGAAACACCTTTCTATATATGCCAAGTACGTGAAACACCTTTTGATATACGCGAAGTACTTGGTGGGTATGTGAAAGAGCTTCGATATACCTGGTTGGTACATGAAAGAGCTTTGATATACTGGTTGGTACGTGGAAGACTACAATACCCTTGGAATATAGTGCTGGAAAATAACGATAGCTGTCATGCTTAAAGACACTGGAACACGTCTCTAACTTACACACAGTTACTAAATGATTTTAACCTAAGCTAGCGTTAATTTTATCTTGTACGGTTAGGTGGATGCATGAGGTGAGTACATAAATGTAAACATAATGCAATCCTCAACTACATGATAATGCACATTTTCCTTTCTTTTTCAATGAAAACTACTTAAGGTAAGGAGAGATTTTTCTTTCTTTCAAACCAAAAGTACTTAAGAGTAGTGAAAAGAAGAATTCCTTCCTAGAGTGCAATAACTCTAACTTTTTGCAATAATAGCTAAAAAGCGCAAAGAAAATGAAAGATGCAACTAATCTTAACAATGTATAAGACAGAATAATGAAGCACTTTCAATTTTCAAATGCATGTATCAAAAATGGAAATTGGTAGCTAAACGCTTTTCATATCTATATACAGAAAGTGAGAGAATATCTACAACACTCTAATCATTCATAAATTCCCAAAGAAAAACGACAAGCACCCAAACAACTCAAAGGCACTCAAGAAAGGCTCAAAATATACCAAATGCAATAATTCTAATCCATTTTGTATCTTTTTACACTTGAAAAAGACACATCTAATCTACGGAAAGAAAAATTCCATAAATGTTTCCAATCAAACCCAAGACAAAGAAAAGAGCTTAACAATCTTATCTAACTCAAATGCACACAAATTTGAAACAAGCCTTTCTTCTTCTTATGAGTGTGAGACCAAGAATTTCAAATGATCAAATTAAAGTAAGAAGAATAGTTATGTTTTTCAATTTCATGAATATAGCAAAAGAGTGACAAAATCAAACTTCTCTTTGAACTAAAGTGGAGACAAAGAATCAGTTTTTCCAAACAATCATTAGATAGGATGTAAAGGAAATAAGATGCACAACCCAAGAAAGAGTAGCTCAAAAAGACATGGATATCCCACACTTTTCAAGTCTTTAAAACAAGCCAATCACACTAAACCAAAAATGATCTCAAAACCTTAATATGGGTCAAAATGACTGTAGGATACACGATTCATAGAACCCATTTCGCTTAAAAATGCAAGAAAAACACTAGTTTTTACTCAAGGGGCCAAACATGGATCCAAATCTCAAAAAGACCCAACAATGGAGGAAAAAGGAAATAAGATGTGTCTAGGGGTTATGTAACTGGAATATGCAGCACACAGAACACAATCAATCAGACAAAAACCCAAAAAATGAAGGAAATCACTGTTGATCCCTAAGTTTTAAGAGATCGTCGCACCCTATACACAAGCAAAGTGCGACAGAGGGGGCTCGTCGCAAGTTGTACACAGGAAAGGTGCGACACTGTCGCAATTTGGATTCAGGAAAAGTGAGACAACTAGACAGTGGCGTAGGGAAGACTCAACCCAGGTGCGATAGTCGAATTTTGAGCAGTAAAAGTGTGAGATCCCTCAAGGTAAAAGGGTAGGAGGCTTAATGATGACCCCGAGGAGAATGGACACATAAGAAACTCTTTAATGATAGAGATATGGTGGGAGGAAGTCTCAAAAGGATAGGAATGGCTCAGACAAAAGAGATGAAATAAAACATACATGAAATCAATTCTATTGTTCTATTCCTCAATATGGTCGCCAAATTTGTTTGGCAGACAATCTACCAAGAGTGGACTCGAGGCCTGATCTCCCTAGCTTAATGTAAGTCTAGAACAAATAGGACAGAATATGAATCTACTTCCCTAAATCAATTACAGATCGAGTACTTAGATATCATACCTTTCAGATCGCGGATCCTTCTCCTTGTTGTTGCTCCAAGTCTCGCGGTCGTCAGATCTCCAGCTACAAGACCTGTCAAGACAATATGGAAACTATACAAGCAGTACAATATATCTAAACAATAACTGATATAAACTAACAGTTGAGGAAGAAATTTCTAAACATCATCAATGAGACAACATTCATGGAAAGAGATTATAGTATCTTTATTAAAAGGTGGGAATACATAGAAAGGATGAAGCTACAACCAAAGACTCAATGCCGCATCCTCCATCCAACATGTCCAAGCCAAGCCTCCAAGGTGGTACAAGCTTCCCAATCACCAATATGGATTCTACCAGCATAAGGATACCATAGACTTGCCTCCCTTCCCATGGAGAGAGTGGGTGTTTGTATAGGTCTAAAGAGATAGGGTAGGTTGAGGATTAGGGGAAGATGGTTAAGGGATCCTCCCATTAGGTTAGGAACCAAAATGACACCTCACCTAGAGCCTAGGGATAGGCCTCCATGTAATGTCCCCATTTTGACCCCCTTTGTATTAAATCGTAAATGATGCAAATATTGTAATTTAATCATGGTGAGGAGCTCAAGGCCAAGGCCCCACCATTGATTTAGCGTTCCATGTATCGGCAATTAAAAATAGATGCCTATGGTTCTTGTGCTAGATAGGCACAATGTATATAAGACATCATGTAATTACGAATTCTTAATGAAAAAACCCACAACCGGCTATGCAATGCAACAAAAGAGATGGGGCATGATTCTACAAGGAAAAGGGAGGGAAATTATTCAAACCCTTGAGCCAATGGTATTAATCCAAGTGTCAATGGGGAAACCCAAAAAAAACCACCAACTACCCATTTTGTCTCATGCACCCAATCATTTAATTCTTCCAAAGATTGGTTGGGGCAGTTATTGTCTTGGGATTGGAGAAGTATGGCAACCAGATTTTCGTGCATGGGCAAGCCATCAACCTGAAAATCGTATTTTTGGCTTGCTGGGCAAGAAAACCCCCACGAAATGCTGCCTAAGGCAATTCCTCATCGATTACATTCTTCCTCTCACGCAGACTGAGCTCACTGGAATTTTATCCTCACGTTTTTCACCAGAACCTTGCGTTTTTCCATGCCCAGAAACACGTTTTGGTATTTTGCAACAGCTGGGGAAGGAGGGACACGATTTTGGACGGAGGGAGAGGTCGTTTTTGCCCTTGGGGCATTTTTCTGGAATGGGTTGCTCTCCCAGTCGATTTTCCTAGTTGCCATTTCGTTTTGAGTCTACCCACGTTTTTCTGAAGCTCAGGAAAACCCCACTGTTGAAACGTTTTGATCATGCCCAACACTTATACTTCTATTGTTATGTGCATCCTTGTCTTGGTTTTGAATTCTGTGAGTTAAAGAGATTGGAGTGGTAGTGGACAGAGAGGGCTTGATAAACCTAGTGGGGGAGATAACCTCTCAGAAGATCAAGAGGGCTTTGGCTACTCTTCTATGCACACCCTGAGAGCACTAGATGGGGAAGGTATGGCTTGAGGGACTGTACAGCAGTGAAAAGAATACTTCCTTGTGCTGGGTGTGTAGGTATTGTGGGTGCCAAGCTAGATGGATCTTGTAAGGTTACCCCTGGCTCTGTGCTTGAGCTCACTAGCTTAGCCACTCTTCTTTTCCATTTCCTAGCAGCCTGATAAACCCAATTGTATATTGGCTTGGCTCATCTTGGTGTATGCTTGTCTATGTGTGAGTCTGTTGTTCCCTGGTTCCTTGTAGTAATCATGCCCAGCTCGGGGGTGGCAGTTGTATCAAGAGGTTGATAAGCACAATTGGCCTATGGTTGGGTGGAACGTTGCAGTTGCATAGCCAGTTTCTTGGGACTGTCGTATTGAGATAAATATTCCCTTGTGTTAAATTGGCAATTATCATTTGATGAATATTGGAATGAATGATGGATGTGCTATCGAATTTAATTCCGCTGTGTTTTTCTTATGATCATACATTCCATATGTCTTTTATATGTTTGAAAATATTTATGCATCTTCATATGTCTTTTACATCATGTGAAAATAGTATTAATAAGATCATGGGGGCTAGATGCCTGGTTTTAGGTCAATGATCCTCTCTATCATGCTGGTATGATAGGAGGGGACATTACACTCCACCTCAACAAACTTCTAGAGAGACCTCGAGACTCCCCAAAATAGCCTTTAACTAACCTCGTCGTAGCCTGTATGAAGACTAAGTGCGATAGTGTCTCACCCTAGCTGACCAAGAACTGCGACATAGGGGGTCTGCCTCACCCTGTAGGAAGACAAAGTGTGACATCCTACTCAAAGAGGTCAACTAGGCAGGGAAATCTCTCAGTTGGATGTGTTTTATCCCAGAATGAGTTTAGGGGTCAGAGCAAAGACTTTACGCAATGGTCAAGATGAAGACATTATCACAATGGTCATGATGACGACACTTGGTCATAATGACGACACTTGCAACGGTCATGGTGACGACACTAGGTCATGATGATGACACTTTCAACACTTGCGACACTTGCACAAGGGTGATGACATTTTGGTGTAACACGTATCATGTAAAAGGGAAAAACAATAAGGTGGCAAACACATAATCCAACCTTGCATGTTCCCTAAGTGAAGGACTTTGCAAAATCGAGGTGGTTTCCCATTCGACCCATATCCTCTAATCATCCTAACTCTAGGTACTTCCCTCTTAATTTGACATGACAAGTGTTAAAAGGTTCAAGCATCATGATGCAAGGTGATGGATTGGTATCGTCCTTTTCTAGGGAAACTCAACATGCAGGTTGTTAAAATGGTGCAGAGTATGAAGTATAAGTCCCATTATCCCTTATCCAAAGCGTGTGAAAGTCTGTCAAATATGGCGTCATAGAAGGCTGGAGAGCATTTCATAATTCTTATCTAGGACCAAAGGGTGAGCAAAAGGAAAGAATCATAGAGGGTAAATTACGTTTGGTATTACAGCAGAAGTTGACTGGTGGTGGGATTCAAGGTCCGTGTCTTTGATTTGGATAGGCCTAGCGACGTAATGACAAGCCCCATCTCTTGCACCATGGTGTCTCTTGTATAACATGAGCAGTGCATTGTAGATTTAGAGGATAAGGTGGGTTTTTTTCTTAGAAGCAGAAGCACAACATGGAACAACATATTGAGGAAGAGATCAAGAGGGTAGTGTAGCGTTATGAGGTTTCCAATTCCAAGCTAGAGAGAATGAATTAAAAAATTGCAGTGATGGAAGTGGAGATTCACTACCTTCAAGGGAGACGACGAGAACAAGGAGAGAAAATTAGAGAACTTCAGGAGATCGTTTGTAGACTAAAAAGGGAGCTGGCACCAAGGTTAAGAAGAGTGGAACACCGAGTGGAATCATCAATGGGTTCCCCGAAGACATTTCAAGGCTCAGAACGAGAAGAACCTCAAGACCTAAAAATATCAGGGTTTCTCTAATTACAATGTCTTTATTTAGTCTATGTGTTGCAAGTGTCAATTTTTGTGTAATAGTTTTATAAGAATATATACTAGCAAGCTAGCATAAGTAGATTACAAACATGAATAGGTGGATAAAATCCAGAGAGACTGGAATTTTTGAAATGCTGGATAGTGTGGCTGCAACTTCTTTTTTATATAATCTATTTAGGCTGGACGATTCGACCACAAGTTCTTTTTTATATAATCTATTTCAATTTCTGTTAAAAAAAATATGCTAAATTAAAAAAAAATAGTCAAATAAATATCTCAATTGAAGTATGTGTGTAGGTGGTGCCACAAGTGGTTTTTAAGTTTGTTTGAATTGATGAAAATGTATTTTTTTTAAATAATGTTTGCGTGATGATGGATAGTAAAAGTACACTCCTAAAACTCTAGAGATTCTCACACAAATAGTAAATCATAGATAGTCCTTCCAAGTGTCACAAATGATAATGATGAATTCCACTTAATGTAAATCATAACTAGTGTCACAAATGATGATGATGAAGTCCAATTAATGAAATAAGTGAAGGTATGATCGAGTTGTTTATAGTGAAATGTCCAAGTGAGATCCATAGGGGTGACAACTATCTTGACCGAGGGGTGACAACTATCTTGAACTTTATGAACCACATATATCACTTTTAATTGAAGATCATACTTTCGATGCAGGATAGTCTTTAGATCCTTCGATATATGCACAAGTGTAATGATAAATGAAATGACTGCATAAAATAGAGTGTTGAAAATATAAACGCAAGAAGAATAAGAAAGTGATATATATATAAATGACTTCATACTTTATCTAAATACAAAATTCCTTTTAATTTATATGCACTTAAATGAAGTAAACAACATGGTTGTAACTTGGAGAAACCAATAAATGGTGGAAAAATTGAATCAACATAGTAAGTTTCATAGAATCTCGCAGGTCCTGTACTTTCTTTTTCACAAGAAAAATGCTATACTTTATATTAGAAGTATAAGTAAGTTACAGAAATATCCAAACAGAAACCCCATACATGCCAAATATTCCAATCCCCAAAAGAACCATAAAATAGTGGCCAGGACAGGAAGCAAGAGCACCAATAGAACCAAAGAACCACACCACGGGATATACCAATCCCAAAAAGACCAAAAATTTCCAGAAGTAGAACCAAAAGAGTAGTAGCAACAAAGGGATGCAAACCAAAAAAAGCAAATATAGTCGCTCAGGACAAGTAGTTGCCCCTCAAGAAAAGTAACTAACAAAAAGGTAGTAAAAGAGAACTAGGAGGTAGAAATATTCCAGTAACCGAATGAGGGCTATTCGAAACCATCCTGAATCTCATAAAATATGCGACCATCCACAACCAAAAGACCCCGACCAGAAAGAGCATCCGCAACAACATTGTGCTCCCTAAAAATGTGGATAATAGAAGTCTGAGGGCAAAGACCCAAGAGGAGCTTGGTCTGGTCCATCCAAGAGGAAAGTGATAAGGCATTGATAGTAGAATCAGAGTTAGACAAATTCACAATGGTCAAAGCATCCCCTGCCGTCTATTCCAAGATAATGTTGGCGTTAGGAGAAAAGAATAAAACAAGCCACAACGCCAATAATTCCCCTTTTGTGTTAGTGCCTTTGCCACCACGCATTCAAAGCTTAATATGATCATCATTAGCACATTAAATAAAATCCCATGCCCCACATCTTCACGATGAATCCTGTGCAACACCATCAAAACGAGCTCGATTCCCGATACGAAGGAGAAGAGGAGGCCAAGTAACTCGATCACCTGTCGAAAGCCCCACCTTCTGAGAACTCGCATATTCTTGAAAAAACAATTGAACAGTAGAAGAAACCCTACTTGGATTAGAAAAAATGTTGTCAAAAATCATACAGTTGCGCGATTTCCAGATCTCCCACATAGTCAAACAAGCCAACACCCTAGAATGATTGTTTAATGCAAACAAATTTTTAAACCACTCCCGAATAGTAACATCTGGCCCAACCTGAAAATATGCAAATGGAGGTCCAATAAATGACTAGACTTTCATAGTGAAGGGACAAGTAACAAAGAGGTGAACAAATGTTTCAGCAGCTTGATGACAAAGAGAACAAATATTTGGGCCATAACACCCCCGCTTTTGAAGATTTTCCTAGATAAGTATCTTCCCCTCTAGCAGTAACGACATAAAGATCTTAACTTTAAGAGGTAAACACCAGTTCCATCAACTTCGGTTCCACCACTTCCTCACCCAATGCGAATTTGAGCAGATCGCCTCATATGCCAATTGAGTAGAGATAGTGTCGTCCCTGGTGTTCCAGGACCAGAGAAGACAATCTTCACCATCCACGATCCGAATATTAGCACAATACAGATCCATAATATAACACCTCCATTCAGCTACCATCGCACCGATCAGGCCCAACTGTGTGGCACTCAACCAGCTATTAAAACTCCGTGTTGGACTATTATTAATGAGAATATGATTAAGATTGTAGTATCCCTGGCTTCTGAGGTGATATACTAGTGCAGAGGAATGCTTGAATGTTAAAGGGCCACCCACTATAGGATCTTCACTGATCAAAATGTGTCGACCGTTCCCAGGATACCGGGACATCCAATCGACCATCACTGGGAAGGCTGAGAGTAATCCAACCCAATTATTGGAGATACCTTTTGTATTTTTCCTCTTGGATCTTATCCATTGGATAATCGATAGTTTACCGAAGTATTTATCTTTGATGATATTTCCCCACACATAGTCCACATATAATGCATGCCAAAGACTTTTGGCCAATAAAGCTGAAGAAAAGGAGAAAATATTCTTTAAATCCCACCCACCTTGAGCAAAATGCCGAGCCCAGTTGGCCCAGTCCACTAAATGGATCTTTTGACTATTCCAGACCATATAAATTGATGTATTTTCTGGTGAATACTAGACAATATAGATTTTGGAATTCTGCACAGTGAAAACCAGTATACCCCCAGGTTTTGAATAACTGACTTCGCAAGTATGAGGCGACCACCACTGGATAACCATATCCATTTCCAGTTTTGAATCCGCTTGTCAATTTTTTTAAGAGCAACTGCCAATTCGCTATCCGGTATCCATTAGGTTTTAAATAATAACCGAGATATTTGGCACCATCAGTGAGTTCTTCAACACTGAAAGGGAGGAGAGTAGTAATTTCAAGAAGCGCCAAGCTCTCCAGGTTATGCTTTAATAAATTCGATTTCCTTTCATTAATGATCATACTAGAGGAGTGACAAAAGAGTTGAAGTAGTCGCCTAATATGACTCCATTCCTGAAAATATGCAAGCCCAAATAACATCACATCGTCAATGAAAAATTGATGAGTGATGGAGATATGTGGTGATACCTGGATCCCAGAAATCAAGGAATCATCTTTGGATTTATGGATCAACCCTCTGAGGCCCTCGATCACAATCAGAAAAAGTAAAGGTGAAAGGGGACACCCCTAGCGGAGTCCCCGCGAGCTGGTAACAAAATTAATGGGACATCCATTAATAAGAATATAATAGTTAACAGACGAAATGCATACCATAATCCATTTGATGGCACCCCAAGGAATGTCGATATGGACAAGGGCCAATCTAAGAAAGGACCAGTTCACATTACCATATGCCCTAGTAAGATCCAGTTGGAGTATTAATGCTTGAAAATCCTTGGATTTAATGCTATGAAACGCCTCCTGAGCCACCCCCACCGCATCAAGTATCTGTCGGTTGTCCAAAAAACCATATTGTTCCAGAGAGAGGCCCCGATAGAGAACCAGCTTGATCCTACTGGCGATGATCTTGGAAATAACTTTGTAGACAAGGTTACATAGAGAAATCGACTGAAAATACTCAAAATATTTTGGATTAGATACCTTTGGGATTAGTCCCAGGAAGGTGGCATTTAGTGAACCAGACACAACCCATTTCATTCTAGTTTCTTCCACCATATCCAATATATCTTGACCCATAATATCGAAGAATTCCAAAAAAAATTCCACGGTCCAACCATCTGCGCAGGTCCTATACTTATCAATGCCATGATTATCAGAATCGTGTGTTAAATTAGGGGATATATGTATAATCGCATGGATTGAACAAGAAGATTCCTACATGATTTTATCATGTGGGTTTTGAATAATTTAGGTGAATGGTGAGGGTTACGAGCACATATAGATGCAAATTGTTAGGACTTTCAAAAATTTAAATTTCAAAAGATGAGGACCCTTTAGTTGTTGGGATCAAGGTAACCTCCAAAGGAGACTTGTATCTGAAAAACTATTAGAAAAATATCCATAAAACCAATCAAGAGTGAGATTTAATAGAACGAAGGCTTTAATACGGTCATCATTCTACATATACAGTTATGCATGAGAGTACCAAAAAATTATCCTAAAACTAAGAGAAGACAAAAACGATAGCCAAACAACAATTAAAACAACTTATCTATCCCCTTGGCATGCACAACAACCTCTAAAGCATCAAAACAATGAATTTAAATGATTTAAACAACATTTATTGGGGAAAAGAGACTAAATAATTTATTATCCAAGGGAAAGACACAATAAATGAAAAATATCACATAAGAAGAATCTTGTACCTTGTGACTCAAATATTCTCCATGGTAGGATCATTTAATTATCAATCGGGCTTTCTCTAACTTTGAAAGCAAACATGCAGCAATTCCTATTGTGCATGCACATTTTGGAGGGAAAAATGGGAAGCATGAAAGTAAGACATTAGTAGATTAAGTGAGAGGGAGTAATGGTCTTCTTACTCTTTGGATAATTTCTTACATTATAACCTTACATTCAAAATTTGTTATGAAATGCGTGGAGTGGCTATGTATTTATAGGCATGTGTTGAACCTTGAAAGAAACTAGTTCCAATGCAAATGATTGAGGTTCAATCATGGGAACCCATATGATTGATTTGATTCCAAGAATGGCCAAATACCTTTCCATTGCTGAGGAAGGGACGCTTATGACCCGACATGAGTTTTTTATCCCCAACCATACCTTAGAGTCCACCTAAAGAATTTATGGGTCATAGAATTTCTTGATTCACAAAGTAGGTATTACATAGGTTTTCAATAAAAATCATTACGTCACATGATTTAAGACAGGCATCCCTCGTGAACCTTTATTTGGTCAACTGTAAATTTGACTAGGGTGACCAGCATTTAAATGTAACATCCCAATATTTTCATAAAATTTAAAAAAATTTAAATCGCCATAAAAGGCCAAAATTGTAAAATGCGGAAATAATAATATTCAATAATCAGCAATTAATAAATGTGTCACTTGGTAGGAACAATTTAATGGTTGTGTCTTTATGTCTTCTGATGGCGTCATGAAAACCAATTAATGATTATGTTCTTATTTAAATGCTGGAATGATTGAAAATTTTGATGCATTTGAAAAACAGAATTATTCTCGACAAGTGCTAACAATTTAACTTTTCTGGATGATGATAAAAGGGGTCCCACAAGGTGCCCCGAGGCTTACTTAGCTATTCATCTAAAGCATTGTACTCGTCCTCCGTGCGCAGATTCGCAGGTAAGAGATAGCGATAAAATTCAGAGGGTTTAATAACCGTGATATAAAAAAAACTGCTTATAAATTTCGATGCCACAGGTATGGTCTCCTTCCAATTCTATAAGATGAACCTGTCTATCTCAAGACTACAGATATCATCCAACTCAGGGTGTGTTTGTTATGAATGTTTCCGTTAAGTGTTGATGACTTTACGTATGGTCATTCCATAAATGCCTTGCGGTTGTTAAAGTAATTCTTTTATAAATTCGACGGTGACACGTTTAGGACAAAGGCGCATGGTCTTAAGTCATACTATGGAAAGAGTGATAAGTTGGTTTTAAATCTCTATTTCCTGGGCAATTAAAATGGTGATGCTTTAAGTATTAATACCCTACCATGCAATTCATGCAATGGGTCCTTGAGTGGCAACCATACCCTAACGGTGTGTTTATATAACTTATGGTGTGAACAAACTTTTAAAAGCTCTAAAATAATCCCTATGATGAACCTTATGATAGATTTTATGTGATGGGGCGGAGTCACTCCATGCCCTATGGTTGCTCGCGACCTTGGTGGATAATCACATGCTATGAGTGTGCTCGAAATTGATTATATGGAATCATATAAGACCTTTGTTATATTCTATCGATGGACGTTATACCCTGACAATATTTATATGTTGATGCTATTAACGTTGATTCATATGGATTGGCAGGTGGAATGATGGCCCTGCAAAAGCCTGCGTACGAATCGAGGGTGTATTAAATGATTAGGTTTGCAATTAAATTACCTGGCCATCGTGTTAAGGATATTGTTACATGCACGTCTATGTGGATGTTCCGGCGTGTGATAAGGTTTGGCAATTGCTGAGTTGTGACGGGCCTCCTGCCCTGGTGTCAACAGAAATGGAAACTCCATGGCTTGGGAGGTAGACGAGCAATTTAATGCTACTCCTGCCACCCTCCAACGTGGCTTAATGAAAGTGGATCTCCGCCGTTGATCGTTGTGTATCGGGATGAGTTGAACCCTAGCGTAACTTATGGATTCTTGTAACGTTCTTGGTCATTGTTTCGGTGGTAGGGTTTGGGAGGTGAGGCCAACTGACCGAGAGGCACTTAGGGTTTGTTGTTTTTCTAGCCTTCCCTGGGATCGATCCTGAGACCGGTATTAGTCCTCAAACTGTATGTGAGAGCCATCAATGGAGGCGAATTTAGGAGTTAAATGGTGTGGCCATCCACGGGTTGGATGAGTGCGTCGGTTTGGCGTTGTAGTAGCTTGCAAGTCTGGGTTTCTCCATCGGGTTGTAAGTCTTCGGGAGTTATCACGCAGGGTGGTCTTCGAGCTGGGTGCATCTCCTTCGCAGTGGATGGATGTTGGCTTCGTCTGTCATGACTCAGGTATCGTAACGTTGCAAGGGTTTTCATATTATTCTTTGTTGCATGCATTTCTACCTCATGATCCGATGCTTAACTTATTGTATGGTTGTTGGCAGGTAACCCTCGGCGAACAACAAGGTGCCGGAATAGTTGAAGGGGAAAAGAACTAAGCGAACCCACCGGTAAGCTTCAATGGTATCCCTCCTTAGTGGTTCTCCTGGAATCGGACTTGATGAGCAAGTGTTGGTAGCATGCCTTTGCGGCAGTGGCTTTTGTCTCGCCTGTGGCAGTGGCTTTTGTCTCGCCTGTAGCATTTGGGAAACCTTCAGTTTTAAGTTTTGTTTATAGCGTAGGTGATGTAAATGTTTAAAATATATGGCTGGCCATTCCTGGGCTCGGCGAGTTTAGCAGGGTTGAACCCTCGTGTTTGCAAAGAGTCTTACAGCTTTACGTTTTATGTCTTATCGTTTTGAGTACTTCTGGGTTGATGAAAGAAGAGATACAATGACTGTAATTTTGCTTTGGCATTAGTTGTGTGTGTAAATCGCATGGGGTTTCGAATGGAACCTTTGGCAAAAGAATGTGGCAACTGTAGGGTGCAACCAATGTTAAAATGGAAACGATAATATTTCAGGGTTTAATGGCTATGTTTGGTGATTTGAACTTCTCGTTTTTGTATATGTATCTAAAAGCCTGTTTTAAGTTGTTATTTAAATTGTGGCTATAAGCCGAGAGCGATCTACCTGGCTTACACTGCGTTTGTGCATGTATGGATTAAGTCGAGAATAGAAAGGAAATGGTTTTGTTTTGAAAGCATAAGTGATAATGTTAAACCCTAGCTGTCGATGTGAATTAAATATGCTTGCCTATAATGATGTTTTAAAGGAACAAGAATAATAACTCTTGATTCTGTAGTTAAATTGTCTATGGTAATGAAACCTTCGATTTGGCGACTATTTAAATGCTTATAAATAATAATGTGATGAGACAGGTCAACCCTAGCTGGGTGTAGAGATACTGTAACTTACTCTGTCCATTCAATACTGCCATGTTTGTCCTCGCTTTTAATAACTTGGTATTCTGTGATGTAAATTCTATCACATGCAATTGATAATTCAGAAAAAGAGAAAATAACAGTGCAATCGTCAATTAATTTGATTGCTTATGAATATAACAGTTTTTCTATTCTAATTATATATATTCCTGTATTCGTCCAATTTGGATCTCTGATGAAAGGATAAAATAACACAGTAGCTTTCTTTCTTTCCGTACAAGATAATACAGTGAAGACCATATTTTATATAAGATCAATCAGATTCTAAAAATAATAAGAAGATATAAAAGTGGGAATATGGTTAAACAGAATGCATGGTATTGTTTTCTTTGAAGTAATTATTAAAGATTAGTAACCCTAGTTGTTCACATAATGTTCACCTTCAGAAATAAGAAAAGAACCTATTACTATGGCTAGTTTCTCGTAGGTTATTCAGCATACCGATTGAACAGTGAAAACATTGCATGCAAGGATTTAATCTACAGCTGCTAAAATATAAGATGCATGATAAACATAGGTCTGTGCATGGGTGGTCTTTGGTTTAGATATTTAGATGCATGCTAGGTTCACTTTTAACTGGGCAGATTTAATGCTACCTCTCTGTACTGGAGTACGATGTAGCTCCACGCATGGGGAAAAATGCAGAGGAGTCATTTTATCAGTTCAGCAAATCTAAATTACTTAGGATCTAACATTTTTCTACTATTGATCATTAAATATCAATTCTAAGCCATTTTCTGAGGGCATTCATATGATTGAAAAAGAAAACACATAAGAATAGAACTTGAGTGTGATGGGAGGAACAAATCACTCAAGAATCCTGTTCCACCCAACCTGCTCCCAAGCAGCCAAGATGTCTACCTTAGGACCCCCGAGCCTGTCCACTGATCCACCAGGAGGAAGAAGGTTTCTGCAGCTTAGGACTTCTACTTGCAGAAGTAAGAAAATATATATATCCAGCCTTACAGGCTTAGTAATCAAT
The DNA here is from genome assembly GCA_027924585.1 of Larix kaempferi. Classification (NCBI taxonomy): domain Eukaryota; kingdom Viridiplantae; phylum Streptophyta; class Pinopsida; order Pinales; family Pinaceae; genus Larix; species Larix kaempferi. Next base: position 9,765,918 of record BSBM01000831.1, read on the forward strand.
GGGACCAGCACCAGCACCTCTGGTCTGTCCTTCTCATAACATTTGTAGACTTATACTTGCACTCTCCACAGCCTCCCCTATTCGAATCTCTCAGCCATCACCTGATGAGCATGAGAAATGTTTCTGCAGAAAACATTGTAAGAGCCCCCTGCTCAATTCGAATTGCCCCTTTATAGGCTGCCTAGGTCTTTTTGTAATTAACTAGTCATTAGTGAGCTGCCTGCTCACCTCCCTCCACCTGGAGGGGGAAATTCCACAAAATTAGGGGGAGTTGTCCCATACCAACAGCTAATGGTAGAGTGCAGATGCTGCCATTTCTCCAATTCCTTCCAGCAGCTTCCATTCCTCCTAGTGGGCCAATGGACACTCTTGTAATAGCTTTCTTGAGTGTTTGTCTCCCATTTTCATTTATTAAATAATAATAATGAGTCATTACATTCATTTTTGACCTACTTGGTCATAATTACAAACTTGTAATTATAATTTAACACAAAGTATTTTTGCAAAAAAGGATAATAGAAGAAAATAATTATTCTCAAAAATTGGGTAGGTGACATTAAATGACTTGTAAACCACACTTTTTAACTGCATTTAGCCATGTTCTTGTTTCCTTTTGACATTTCTATGTAAACTTGCTTAATTGTGGCATATGAATGAAATTGGAGTGATCACAATGATAATTACAGGGCACCCAAAATAATTCTGACGCTTTATATGTAAGAAGAAAATAACATGGAAACAACAAAAAAAACCATCATATTTAGTTGAAGAGGAAGATGAAAATGTGAATTTAGAAGACCTTGAACAAGCACATGATTTCCTACAATCTCCCTTGATGCTATCTTATGCATTCCATAGTATTAGAATTTGAGAGGTGTGTCACTAAGGGAGGAACAACCATAGCTTTTATTTCCAATGGCACCTCTCACAATTTTATTGATGCTAAATTAGTGAGGTCTTTCAATGAACAATGAGAACCTTTGCAGTACTTTTAGGTTTCCATGGAAAACAACACTACAATATAATTAAAAGGAATGGTAAAATATTTTTCTTCAATTAACATGGTTTTTCCCATACAATTTAGTTGAAGGGGAAGATGAAAATGTGAATTTATAAGGCCCTGAATACAAATATGCTTTCCTAGAATCTCCCTTGATGCTATCTTATGCATTCCATAGTATTAGAATTTGAGAGGTGTGGCATAAAGGGAGGAACAACCATTTATTTTTTCGACAATTACACCTCTCAAAATTTTATTGATGCTAAATGAATGAGGTATTTCAATGTACAATGAGAATCTTTGCAATAATTTTAGGTTTCCGGGGAAAACAACATTACAATGGAATTAAAAGGAATGGTAAAATGTATAAAATTAACATGGATGGTTTGCAAATCAGTTTTGATCCTCATGTGGCATTTATGCAAGTGGAAAATGTGATCACAGGAGTTGAATTGTAAAAAATATTGGGTGAATTTAACATGTATTGTGGAGATATGTACCTGAAGTTTGAAAACAACCAACACTTTAACACCATAAATGTTTCCAAATCAGTGCACACAAATTAATTTTAGCCCACAAGATGATCAAACAAATTGGTAAGGGAGACCAAGGGTAAATGCTTGAGTGAAATACAATGAAAGATTTACATGTTAAAATTGTAAAACAATGATCAACACGAGTCAAGTAGGCACAACAACTAAATGATGAACTTGAAGATAATTTCAATAATTTTCCTCATGAAATATTATCAAACATAATACTAGATCACATTATCGAGTTGGATCTAGGGTCCAAACTCACATTATCGAGTTGGATCTAGGGTTCAAACTCATAATAATTACTCGTTACTACTATCCTAATATTATTAAATATGAAATGGAGAAAGTAGTCAATGATTTATTGGATTTAGAACCTATTCACATATCAAGATTCCTTTTGCATCAATCATATTAAGGAAGATGATGATGTATCATTTTGTATGTGTGTAGAATACATGTAATTGAACAAGGATACTATTGAGAATTGATACCCTATCTCACACATGAATGAGTTGTTGGATGAATTGCATGGGGTGACAACATTCACAAAGATTGATATATGATCAAAATGTCATAAAATCAAATTAATACTAGATGATTGATGCACATTTTATTTCAAGACACCTCCATTAGAGGTATCTATAGATATCAAATAGGACCTCCAGGAGCATGAAAAAGATATTGTTGTAAAATACAAAATAATACTTTTTTCTTTGATCTCATTTGATATTTGTCTTTTCAGAAAAAAATCATTAACATTAATTAAGTTGTTTAATATTAAAGAATGTGTTATCTAAATTCATGTGGTGGGGAGGAGCTCCAAGAAGTGCATCGAAGATGTACGTTAGCAATTTGATGGTGAATACTGGAGGTAGCTTTGTTGATGGCTTCTGGTAGGAATGAGAATGCTGGTATCTGAGTACATCGCTGGATCATACTGAACCGGATTTGGAGGATCACTTTCCTGTAGAGATTAATGAGGTTCGTGACTATTGATCTGTGCGCTACATTGGGCAGATTTCTGAGGGAGTTGCAGAGTTTCTACCCTGTGTGGGGATCCTGTGCGAGTTGAGAACCTCTGCGACTGGAGATGAGCACATTGACACCATAGCGGAGTGGGAGCTAGCTTCCGGGCTTGATGCTGGTTGTTTTCTTTAATGGAAGTTGCGTTCTGGTGGATTCGTGCTGAAGCTGATTGAGTGCTTTCTTGTTTCTTCGCCCACTGCAGGGTGCTTGCAGGCCGTGAGCTGCATTGATGGGGCACAGTTGCTTTGGCCGTAGATGTTCTGTTTGGGAGTGATTACTGCTACGGATTTTCTTGTTGGGGCGTTGTGATTGCATTTCTTGCAAGAATACTATTCTGGACAAGTTTCTGGGACGTGATTTCTCCATTTTTGCACATTTTCCTCTCGGATCCTGCCTCTTTAGTTATTACATTCATTGTATAATTCGATTGGCCCATTTCGCTGGCAACTGTGTGGTGCATTGATGGCGGTCCCGGGGAGTGTTGATTCCCAGCCACGAACAGGGATGTCTGCCAAGGCTAATAAAATCCCCGTTAAGAAGGTCAAAGAACGTAAGAGACTGGATCTTTTAGTGCTGGGGGTCGATGTTACGTTGGCAGAGGCCGTGGATTACTCACATACTGCTGTGGTAGGACATGTTAGAGGCAGGAGATTAGGCAGAGGCTTCCTTCAGCGTTGGGTGGCTGAGCAGTGGATTAACATCGCGCCTTCCGTCCCGGAGGTCCGTGTTTTGTCGAAAGGTTGGTTCTCCTTCATATTCTTGAACAGCGGGGAGGTCAATGCTGTTCTGAGTAAACATTGGTCGATGCTGGGAGTCCCACTTGTTCTGAAAAGATGGTCCCCCTTCTTCGACGCTAAAACGGAAAGGGTAGCTAAAGAACCGCTGTGGGTTAAGCTTCCAGGACTTCCCATGCATATGTGGAACGAGACTCGGTTTGCTGAGATTGGGAATTATCTTGGTGATTACGTGTGCTCTGATTCCTCCCATCTTAAGACTGGCATATACTTGGTTGCTAAGATATTAGTCAATCTCGACATTTGGATGGGACTTTCTGCTGAGATTAAAGTTCATTCTAAGGATGGGGATTATGTTCAAACTCTGGATTATGTGGGCGTGCCGTTTAGGTGTCATCGCTGCCATGCTCTTGGACATATTGTAGCCTGTTGTCCCTTATCGTTTCGGAAAAGTAAGCCTCTGACTGATGATGCTGCAGATGCTGTAGCTGGCCCAATGTTGAAAGTGGACTCTCAGGTGGTGGTGAAGGGTGGGAGTGGGCCTGCTACTGACGGGGGGGGGATTCTTGATTCTGTGGAACCTTTTGTTAATTATGGGAGGCTGGAATCAGAGGATCGTTTGCCATCCTTGGTGAACACTGGTAAGGAGAAGCAAGGGCATGCGCCTCCTGTTGTTGAGGGGGATTCTTTGTGTTCTGTAGCTCCAATTTCTCAGGCCACTTTATTGCCGTGGGAGATGCCCTCTCATCGTCGGGGTCCACCTGAGACACTCACGGGTATGCCTCCTTTTCTTTCTCCTTCAGTATCCTTACTAGCTGACCCATTTGTATTGGGGGGGGGCAGCCTTGGGTCTCCTCCTCGACAGGATGATCATCATCTCCGGCCTGATATGGGTAATGTCACGCCATCTTTTGTTTCCTCCTCACACTCTACAAGCTCCGAGGGTAGGCAAATTCGATATGCTCTTCGTAGTAGGGAGATTCCTGCTGATGGATCGGGGGGCAAGGGACTACCCGAATTGGCCTCTAGTGTTGAGGGGAAAGGCCGGGGACGTAAATCCCATTTGACTAAAGCTAAAGAACGAGCTAAAGTGGATTTAGTGATGGGGACACAATCATCTATTGAGTGGGCACTTAGAGCAGTGAAAGCCCAGGATGGGGTTTTTTTATGAAGATTATGTCCTTCAATTGTCGTGGGTTGGCGAGCCCCATTAAAAAATCATCGCTACGGAGGTTGGTTGACTTAAATCAACCGGATGTAATATTGCTGCAAGAAACTTTGGGTGGCTGTGAGGATGTTGTTCGTGCATTAGAATCTTTGCTCCCTGGTTGGAAGTTTGTAGGAGTGGACGCTCGGGGGCGCTCTGGAGGGTTGGCATCGGGGTGGAAGGTCACGAGCTGCAGATGTGATTGTTCTTGGGGGATATCCTCTGGTCTTGGTTTGGAAGTTTGGGATTCTGAGATAGGTCGATTGACCATGGTACTCAATATTTATGGGCCCTACCTAAATAGGGTGGGCTACTGGGACTCCTTATTAGGTATGGATATATTTGATGGCAGGGATGTGATTTTGGGTGGGGATTTGAACCTTACTCTGGGGTCTTCTGAAGTCTGGGGGCCTCGGGCTGTTCCGGATTCATTAGCAAACTATTTCATTAATGCCTTTGTCAGGAAGGATCTTCTCGACATCATACCTTCCAAGCTATCTCCTACTTGGAGGAATATGAGAGCTGGGGTTCATAGAGTGGCTAAACGACTGGATAGGTTTCTAGTGGCCGAAGGATTGGCACCTGGGGTTGATGTTGTCCGACAGTGGGTTGGGTCAGGTGGGATATCTGATCATTGCCCCATCTTCCTGGAGTTACGAGGTGGCAGGAAAAAACCCCCCAGCCCCTTCAAATTCAATCCTAGCTGGCTGAAGGAGGCGACTTTCGTTAATCTGGTACAGGAGCAATGGGTTCATCGTCCACTTGACTCTCAGACGCCTGCTGGTGCTCACTTTTATCACAACCTTAAAAGAATTAAAGAGGCCACTAGCAATTGGGCTCATGACAAAAGGGTGACAGATGACCTGAACTTACAAGCTGCTGAGCTAAACATTGCTAGGATACTTAATAGTCTGGGCATGGGACTTCTGGATGAATTGCAGAAAGGTGAGTTGTTGGAGTGGGAGAGACGCAGGAATGTGATTCTGTGTGAGCGAGAAGAGCTGTGGAGGTTGAAAAGCAGGGCGGTTTGGCTTCAGTGCGGTGATGAGAATACTAAATTTTTTCAAGCTTATGCTAAGGGGAGAAAATTCACCAACTCTATCTGGGAACTATCTTCTGAAACTGGGGAACAGGTTTCCATCTTTGATGGATTAGCAGAGTTGGGAGTTCGACATTTTGGAGATCTATTCACGGCTCCACCTGGAATATCCATTGCTGAGGTTATTCGGGTGACACAGCTTTTTCCCAGTTTCGTAGGGGAGGAAGACAACAGACTGTTGATGGAGGAGGTGACGCAGCAGGAGCTTTCGATGGTTATGAAATCCTTTAATAAAGATAGCAGCCCGGGGCCAGATGGCTGGCCTATAGAATTCTTCCTGGGATTCTATGATTTCTTAGGGGAGGAGATTTTGAATGTGGTGGAAGAATCACGCAAGGTTGGGTTTGTCCATGGCCCCTTCAACTCCACCTTTTTAGCTCTGATACCGAAGACGGAAAAGCCTGTCAGCTTTGCTGAATTCAGACCAATTTCGCTCTGTAATTGCATCTATAAGATCATCTCTAAGGTTATGGCGCGTAGACTCAAGAATATATTGTCTAAGCATATTTCTTGTGAGCAATTTGGCTTCTTGGAAGGACGCCAAATTCATGAGGCCATTGGAGTTGCAGAGGAAGGATTACACACTCTCAAGGTGCAGAAGCAGAAGGGTGCTGTGATCAAGATTGATCTCTCCAAAGCTTTTGACAGGGTTAGCTGGCTTTATATCCGGATGCTTCTCACCCATCTGGGGTTCTGCTATGAATTTATCAGATGGATTATGGCCTGCCTCACAACGGTGAACTTTGCTGTTCTGATTAATGGTTCTGCTAGCCCTTTTTTCCAGGCTGGGAGGGGACTACGACAGGGATGTCCCCTGTCTCCGCTGTTGTTTCTCCTTGTTGCAGAAGGACTCAGCCGATTTATTCTGACTGCAAAAGCTGATGGTTCTTTTAGAGGCATATCTATCTCTCAGGTACTGTTCATTACACACCTCCTTTTTGTTGATGACATCCTGATTTTCTGTGATGGCACGAGACAGGATATCGACAAGGTGGTTGAAGGCCTCCATTTAGTGCAAGCTGCAGCGGGTATGTTAGTAAACATTGACAAATCTACTATCACTTGCTCGAATTTAACTGAGCAGGAGATTCTTAGTATGGTTAACAAACTACCATATAGGACTTTGGCTATTGATGAGGGATTTAAGTACCTTGGCTTTCACTTGAAACCGAATGCTTATTTGAAGACTGATTGGTGCTGGTTAATTGCAAAATTAGAACAGCGTCTTCATGGTTGGAGTCACAAATGGTTATCTCGGGCTGGGAGGCTGGTTTTGATAAAATCAGTCTTGGAAGCAATTCCGGTGTATTGGATGTCTCTTGCTTGGATACCCATTGGAGTTCTGGAGCAGATCAGGCGACTGTGTTTTGCCTTTCTTTGGAAGGGTACGAGTGAGCATCGGGCATTGGTGTGGGTCAGATGGGAGAGAATTGCTGTTCCTAAGGCTTTGGGAGGGTGGGATTTAAAGAATATTTTCATGTTTGCTAAAGCCTTGGGGGCCAAAGTGTCATGGAGATTAATTCATACACAGAGTCTCTGGACTAGAGTGGTATATCATAAATATATTGCCCCTTTAACTCTTCTCGAATGGATCAGGTTGAGAAATAAGTCGAGGACAAACTGCTCTGTGGTCTGGAAAGCGGTGGTGCAACATTTCTCTTTAGTCGGTTCTGGATTAGTGTGGCGGATCGGCGATGGGCGTCTCCTTCGAATAGGGATGGACCCTTGGGTTGGATGCAGGGGTGGACATGTACTTTCTGTGGAACTGCGATCCTTTTTGGCTACTAGAGGATGTCATAATCTGGCTGATTTAGAGGATCCGGGAGCTTCTACACTTTGGCAACAGGGGTGGATTTCTGCACGACAACTTGGGATCTCGGATGAACTGCAGGGGGACTGGGCGGATTATATTCGGAGGTTGAGACTTACCCATATTAGATTGACCAATAGGGCTGATGTACTTATCTGGGATCACCATCCCTCCGAAGTATATTCACCTAAACATGGATATATCCAGCTCAATGTGGAAATCCATAACAGGGTTTTGGTGTGGTGGTGGAAACTTTTGTGGAAGTTAAGATGTCCGGGTAAAGTAAAATTACTCTTCTGGGCGATCCTGGAAAATAAGGCCCCTACTTGGGACATTCTGCAAAAACGTTTTCTCCAGGGTCCGGGGATTTGTCCACTTTGTAGGGATGCAGAAGAGAATTTGGCTCATCTTTTTATACATTGTCGATTTTCACAGACTGTTTGGATTGCTATCAGCAATATTTTGGATATTAAGGTGAGGTGGAGGGGAGCGTGTGTGCTGGAAGCATTCCATTCGTGGTGGTCTGTTCAATCTTCCTCCTCTTTTCGGGCTCTCCCGTGTATATACACTTGGGGCATATGGCTTGCCCGCAATAAGGTGATATTCCAGGACTGCAGGGTTCCACTGGATACTGTCGTGGCTCAAATGGTGGCGGTCATTCTACATTTTGTGGCCCCTGTACAAGTGAGCAGATCTCGACCTGTGCGGGTAGAACAGATTGATATCTCCATGCCGTGGGCATTTTTTGATGGCGCCTCCTTAAACTAACAATCGGTTTGTGGAGGGGGGGGAGTCCTTTACAAATCAGAGGCGCATTATTTCCATCTGGTGGCTGGTTTGGGAAGAGGATCAAATAACTATGCAGAACTCATGTCTCTAAAATTGCTGATGTTATTTGCCCTTGAACAAGGATGTTTATCCCTTCAGATTTTTGGTGACTCCTTGTTAGTCATCAACTGGGCCAAGGAGATTACACTGTGTCATGTGATGGATCTATTACCTATCCTGGAAGAAGTGAACCGGATAAAATTGGCTTTTAACCAGATCACCTTTACACATGTTTACAGGGAGCGGAATGGGATGGCAGACCAGCTATCCAAGGAGGCTACACAGCAGGCATTAGCTTATGGAACCTAGAAGATAACTATTCATTCTCCGGCAGGCACATTCAGCTATTATCACAGACCATTTAATGAGGACAATGAAGCTCTGCCTTGATCCACGAATATGTTGATGGGGGAGATATGGGATGGCTGCTCGCTGAATTAGCTCAATGGGAGTCTTTCCACTGGATAAGACCGGCTGGAACACTCTGGTTGCGGACAGTAGCATTCTGTTTTCTGTAGGCGGGCTGTATGAACAGCATTAGTTATCTGAGAGGGTCACGACTTTCTGCATTGGAGACTTTTAGTCGAGATGCAGGCTGGGACAACCATGTCATTTTTGATTTCGTATGGGTAGTTTATGCGGGAATGGACAGCAGATCAGAGATGGTCAATTTCATTTCTGTGACAGTAGACGAAAACGCAGGCTGGAGGATAGCCATATCATAAATTTTTGATTGGATTTTTGACTGGATTTTTGATGTATGTAATATGGGATGTAATATGTGATAATGTAGGGATCTTAGTGATTCTATTACATGTGCAGAATGTAATTTTGTTCCTCTTTTTGAATAAAATTACGAATTTTTCCAAGGAAAAAAAAAAAAATTCATGTGGTGCATCATATACATATATATATGTGTGTATATATATATATGGAAAAAAAACTTTATATTTGCTTTTCCGAGATGAAATAAAAATATACATTAACTAGTCTTCCTAGTTATGACAACCATGAATAGGAACCCAAATATCATCGTTCTTATAGGATATAAGAATGATGATGAGTAGACAAGAAGGATGGATAAATAATTCTCTCAATCCTATCCAAATTGGGCCATGAATACTCATTGTTTATTTCTATCTAACATGCTACGAAATTGGCACTCAAATATTATTGGAAGATGCCTACATTGGATGTTTTTATTACCTCTCTTACTCGTGAGAAAGATAAACTTGTTCAAATGGGTTCCCTTAAGCTACGTTATGTACCCAGGTCAAAGGAGTGTGCCCTTGCTGCAATTTAGGGAAACAAGAATAGAAGTGAGCGGAATCTAAGATCTACATAGGAGACCTCCTCCTTTGAGTATTGGAAGATGAAGAAGTAAAATATCATATGTGCTTACTACAAGAATCCAAACCATGAATACAAATATTGCGCGAGGAAAGAGATTGATCAATTGAAACAACTTCTTGAATAGGAAAACATCAAGGTTATTGACAATATCAAGAAGAAAAAATCAGCCAAAAGATTTTAAAATCCACAAGATGTAGGTCATGCACTTGTTGCTATATTTCCCTCAACATAATCTTCATGGGATTTTTATTTAGGTGATTCTAAACATATGGTATCATCAAAGGACATATGTACTTCCTTGGATCCATACATGTACTCTCCCATATTAATGGGAGATGATGCACCAATGTAGATCAACCATTTAGCTAAGGAAGAACCTACCATAGATCCATCTCTTGTTGAAGAAGATCACACCGATGCCTCCCCCATTTCCTCGGGTGATATTTTAGATCCATAAGAAGAAGAAGATGTTGTTGACATTGATGAATAGGTTGTTGCGGATCTAGAAACCAAACCACTTTGGGCACATCAAACTCTTCATGTTGTAGGTGATCTAGTTGGAGATTTAACATATACATCAAGGAATTACTTATAGCTTCAAAGTGATCCTCAAGCACTCACTTCTATGGAGCCCTTGATGCCCATCCATAGTCACATGGTCAATGCATGAGATCCACAATATTTTAGAGAAGCTGTAGGTAAACCATATTGGGATGCTACCATGAATGAGGAGCATTAGTCTCTAATGAAGAACCAAACTTGGGAGATGGGTCACCTACCTCATGGTACTAAACTTACTTGGTGCAAGTGGATTTATCAAACAAATATGGTAGTAGATGGACATGGGAGTGATCATGGTGTTAGGATATGTGGAGAAAAAAACTAGTTCAATTAAATATCCAAAATGGATATGTAAGAACAAAAGAATCCATATAAGAATATATATGTATAATGAATAAGAGATGATTGAAAATGCAATGATGATGTTGTATAAATACAAATCCTAAGGGCACTTATAACAACTTTTCATGAATGGATGTGTCCTTATTTACTATTATTTATTATTATTCTTAATATTGGCCCTTAGTTAATTATTATTTATTATTACTATTACTATTTATATATATTATGTATGTTACATTGCCTTTCCCTTTAAAATGATTTGTCCTCAAAGCATAATTATTGAAAAGCTTCCCTTTAACTCTCGTTCTCACTCGCAAAGTTCTTTCGCGATATCTTGTGCTTGTAACTTTGATACTTGACGAAACAAGATGATATGATTGACGAATTCCCAAAAAATTGTTGCATCGACTATGAATCGATCCACCCTAAGTTGATCTTTAATAGAACTTTTTGTTGAACAACTGTTTGGATGGAAATTTTGGTTTTCAGCTTCCACACAAGTTGTTGATTTTGTCTCTCTTCTTTTTCACATTTGTAGTTTGTTTGTCTAAAAGAAAAATTATTGTTTATATATATTTTGATCTCATCGTTGTCCATAATGATTTTGTGATTTGGATGACGATAAATAATCCTAATATTTTTTTATTGTTCTTTGGAACTATCTTCTCTTGATGTTTGTAGTGATTTGTCAATATAAGCATTCTCCTAAATTTGAGTGCCAACTGAATCTGTATTGGTTCCCTTTTCTAATCTTTGATTTTGAGCATCTAATAACTTCTCTATTGGGTCGATCATCATTTCTTTGTCAACTAATGATCCTTTACAATCTAACTCTTCTTGTAAAAATTCTTATCATTCTTTAATTTTTTAATTTGTGTAAGTAAACTCTGATTATGAATCCTTAAGTGTGAAAGTTCTTCATTGCTCTCTGGATTTTTAACTTTGTCCTTAATGTCTTGGTTTACTGATTGTTCCTCTTTTAAACTTTTGATTTGCTCGAGCAACCTCTGGTTAAGGTTTCTTAATCTAGAAGCTTCTTGATATTTCTTTGATAACTTCTTGTCGAATTCCTTCACAAGATCTTGATTCTCATGTTCTAACTTTTGAGAAGACTGCTTCTTCCCCTTAGACTTTATGATTTTTGCAAGTAGTTTCTGGATATGATTCCTTAAGTGAGAAAAAATTTCGTCTTTTTTAGTGATGAGCTTGTGACATTGTTTTTGTTAATCTTGCACCCTTTGTATTGACTTCTGTCTATCTTGAAATATCACTTCTGATACATCTTTGAAGTCTTCATATGATGGATCATCTAAATCCAACTTCGTAGTAACGTACTGCAATGTGATTTTCTTCTTCTTATAAGAAAATGTCAAAAACTTTTTCCTTGTGTTGAAAATGAAGTTACCCAATGTATCCATCCAATTTGAGCCTAGAATTATATCAACTTTGTTTTGATACATTGATACGACATTGAATTGAGCTATGAGTTTGTAATCATCAATAGAGAGTTGTAGGTTCTTAATTTCATATTTCTCATAAGAAAGACCCTTGTCATGTTCAATTATATTTGGTTCTGGAACCATTAATTAGTTCTCCAAGTCAACGATAATGTGATTTTTCTTAGTGGTTGCGAAAATAGCGATGTTGATATCCTTTTTTTGAATAATCCCATTAAGTTTTAATAAGGTATCCGCACATTTTGAATAACTAGGAGGGAATCTTCACTCCATTTTATTAACATCGACAAATATACCCTCGATACCAAAATTTATATCTTCATTTGAAAACTTCATTGTTTGGTATATTTAAACATTCATTTCACTTCACTTTTATAAATTTATAATATATAAGAATATACTTCAACTTTATATATATATATATATATATATATAACTTTCCACTTATAGTTTTTCCTTAATATAAACCTTTGTTATAATATCAATGTAAGAGCAACTTCTCCTTTTTATATTTTAAATATCTCTTTTATAATATCCCTTTACAAGATATATATCACTTTTACAAAGTATATAATATAGCTTATAGTTATGCTCCACCAAAAGATGTGCCCTCCTCCTTTTTAATAATAAAGTATAAACCTTCACTTTTTATTCCTTTAATGCACTTTTTTTTATTGACCTTGAATGTCGTGGATGTCTTTTTATTTTTATTTGGTCTCTTCAACCTTTTATATTAAATTTTAATTTAATATAAAATCATTAACTTTAACTTTATTCTTCCCCTTTTAAAATATAGGATATAACTTTACATATGTTAAAGTATAACTAAATGATGGAAAAGTCACTTAAATGGTAAGAGTCATTACTTAAGATCCATTTGTATATAATAATAAATTAGCATTTTTATACAAAAGGTCACTATTTCAAATGAAAAGTCACGACCTTACTCTTCATTCAATACTAACACTTATGTGAAAGTATAGGTATGACAATGATTCTTTTTTTCCCTATTAAACTTAATTCATTCACCCACAAATTTTAGTAACTTTAATACTTTTACTTTTAAGTGGATTGCCTTTTATTATTTTTTTTTAACTTTTTAGTTACTTATTCTTTTCCACTTTTTACAACTGGAAGATTTTTGTTTTAATCTTCTTACTACAAAACTATTTTTTTTCTCTCTTTTCTTTTTCCTTCTTCTTCCTTTTTTTTCAATCTTCTTACTAAGTAACTATTTTTTTTCTCTTTTCTTTTTTCCTTCTTATTCTTCTTTTACCCTTCTTCTTTCTACTTTTACATGGAATCTTTTGGCATGAAAAAAATGGTCTTTGAGTCAACTTCTTTACTACAATAGATATATTTTTTCTTCAATAGAAGTTTTGAACCATAACATTAATTTTGTAATGGCCACAAGTATGGTCAAAGACCTATTCAAGGAAACCCTAAATTATTTTTTTTGTTGGGACAAAACAACAAAAATGATTTGATACAAATGTGGAGAACCAACTTGGTTCAATTAAATATCCAAAATAGATATGCAAGAATAAAAGAATCTATATCTGAATATATTTGAATAATGAATAAGATGATTGAAAATACAGTGATAGTGTCCTATAAATACAAATCCTAAGGGCACTTATAGCAACTTTTCATGAATGGATGTGTCATTTATTTACTATTATTTATTATTATTAATATTGTCATTTTGTCAATTATTATTTAATATATATATTATGTATGTTATAGGAGATGAAGTCAATATCTAGATCTCCAATATTATTTATATTGAGTTCATGACTTGTTTTAAGTGAGATTCGTATACGTTAGGTGCATAGGGGAGTCATAAGCCTCTAGGAATATGGGGGCGAGGGCCCCTATGGGAAAATAATTAGACCCTTCTAGTGTATTTCAGTTCCTTATGGAACCCTCATATGTATTGTATAAAAGGGGAATGACACACAACATTGTATTATAAGAGAAGAAACCACTGTAAGTTTTTTTTCCGAGTAATAAGAAAAGATTGAAACTGCCATTGCCCCATGGTTTTACCTGTGCATAGCATAGTTTCCACATAAACCTCATGTTCTATTGTTATTGTTTTTTGCCTTTGTTTTAATATTTGTTCTAACATCTACAATCAGAGCCTAAAAACTGACAGGCATAGGTTCTTTTGTGGGTGGGAGCTATAACAATGACAAGAGGTTTAACCAAGTTTGAGATGAGAAGTTTGATTACAAGAATTTATCCCTATGGAATATGAAGGTGGAGGATTTGATGGTTCATAATGGCTAAGCCTTATCCTTGAAAGGGGTTGTGAAAACCAAGTGGCATGACAGATGAGAACTAGATAAAGATGGATAGAAAGGTGATTTCTACAATTCATCTTTGCCTAACATACTCTATCTTGTTCATTTTTGTTGAAGAAAAGACTACATAAGCCTTTTGGGAGAAACTTGGGAAGCTATATGAGACTAATTTGGCAACACATAACGTTTTCTTGAAAAAAAAAATTTATCATCTAAGGATGAAAGAGGATTCAACTATGGTAGATCATTTGAACAAGTTTAATGCCCCAATAATAAAACTACTCTCGGTTGGTGTAAAGGTGGAGGATTAGAATATCTAGAGCAATCATTTTACTCTGGTTCCTCCCGGGTACTTGGGATCATATGGTGGTGACCATCACCAACTCATCATCAAGAACTTCGAAATTTGATGGCGTGGTAGCTTCTTTGCTAGGATAAGAGTTGAGGTGAAAATCATCTCTAGATCCCTCTACTAGTGAAGCCCTATGTATGAGAGGGTGAACTAGTGAAATGGGTCAACGAGGGAGATCACAGTCTAGATCCAAGTTCAAAGGACGCAAGTTGAAAGGGCAGTCATAGAACTATGGGAAACCGAGGAAATCGAGGAAGGATTGTTGGCATTTGAAGAAGGAATAGAAGGATGAAAAGCAAGATCAACCATTAGTTGAAGCTAGTACAACATATTCAAAAGAGACGAAAAACATGTGAGGATTTATGTCTCAATAACAACATATCTCTTTAATATGCTTGGGTTTTGGACTTAGGTGCATCTTTCCACATGCCTCCACATACATACTAGTTTATTTAATATCATCCCTATAGTGGTGGGATGTTCTACTTGGGTGATGATCATCCTTTAGAAATTGTGGGAAGAGAGGAAATTAAGATCAAGTTGGATGATGGTAGAGAATGGAAGTTGTGTGATGTACCACATGTACTAGATCTACGAAATAATTTGCTTTCAATCAAGATGATGGATAAGCTAGGGTATTCTACTACCTTTGGTGACAATCGTTGCAAAATTACTAGAGGATCCCCCATGGTAGAAAAACAAGAATATTATGGGATCCTGTATTGTTTATGCGGTGATGCAATGACAAATCATGCATCATCAACATACTCATGAATTTTTTTGGATGTAGTAATGTTGTGGAATCAATGAATTGGACATATGAGTGAAAAAAGTTTGAAACTCTGCATGATCGAGGTATGCTTTCTAGGATTAAGTCTTGTGATTTAGACTTGTGTGAGCATTGTATTTTTGGTAAACAAAAGAGAGTTTGGTTTACTGCAAGCTCTGGCAAAAGATGTAATCTTTTACAACTTATTCATTATGATATATTTGGATAAATCCCCACTCTATATGTAAGTGGTTCTAGATATTTTCTAACTTTTATAGATGATTATTCTAGAAGAGTGTGGGTGTATTTTTGAAAAATAAATTCGAAGCCTTTGAGGAATTTAAAGGGTTCAAGGCACAAGTAGTGAAATTTTTGGGAAAGTATTTTTTGTTTCTTGAATATGATAATGGAGGAGAATGTTGCTCAATGGAATTTGATAAGTTTTGTACACATGAAGGAATTAAGCACCATACTCCACAACAAAATGGTGTGATTGAGCAGATGAATTGCACAATCATGCAATGCACATGAATCATGCTCAACACATCTAGGTTGTATAATGGATTTTGGGTAGAGGTTTTTGTTATAGTTATGTATTTGATTAATAGACCACCTACAACTGCATTAGATGGATAGATTTGGGGGAGATTTGGTGTGGTAGTCTAGTTGATTATTCTCATTTTCATATTTTTGGTGATTCATTTTCCCATGTGCCTAAAGAAAAGAGGTCCAAGCTTGACCCAAAGTGAAATAATTGTGTTTTTCTCGGTTATGATAATACAATAAAGGGATATAGACTATGGGATCCTATTGTTGAAATTTGGTTGAGCTTTGATCTTTAATTCTTTTAGATGCAAAGACTTGAAGCAATGAGACAATTCAATCCATGAAATCCATACAACCATAACACAAGATATACCCTGGGTAACATCCTCAAAATTATGAGAACAAAAAAACCCTAGCAATTCTTCTTAGTGTAATATAATGGATAGAAGAGAATGCTTTCTTTTACAACATAGTAGATTGCTTTCAGAAGATAAGAGATCACCAAACACTCTTGATGAAGATCCATAAGCAATAGAGAAGAGAGATCAATCAGATATGTGCCCAACACAACAATAACAAGCACGGACAATACCCTGCACAAAGAGAAGTACCTTTCCTTCAATGGAGAAGAGAATTCACTTCACATTGGATTCATTAATACCGTATAACATATTTATACATTCTTCTCTTCTATTTTTACTTTAACTTCAGGATGAACTTGCCCTCAAACTGGATGTATTAATCTTGCATGCAGAGGTGCGCCCCACTTCTCATTCAGTGCTTTATCTCACCGAGCTATCACTTAGGATGAACTCGCTTCTTAACTGAAAGATTTCCCACTTAGTTAGGTGGCTAAATTAAGTGTCGACGTGCAAGTGCCACAACTCATGTGTCATCTTTTAGTTTAACATAGGTGTCGTCATGCAATAACACTTATTTAATTAGATCTTCTTTGTTGTCACTTAGTTAACTCTCTTTAACTGAAGTGTCGTCTTTTAGTTTAACTAAAGTGAAAACACTTTAGTTAACTAGTCCTTCTTATTTAACACTTAGTTAACTGAAATCATGTTGATTGATTTACTTGAAGTGACCACTGTGAATTCTTAAGTTAACTGAGGCATATCTTTAACTGAAGCATTGATACTTAATTGAAGCTTTATAACGGAAGCTTTAACAATTTGAGTTCTCTTTAATTAGCTGAAGTGTTTGCATTGGAAATTTTGAATTCTCTTGATCTCTATGCTTATTTCTTTATCTCTCACTGCATGGTCAATATGTGCTAACTTTAATTATCCATCACATTACATTATAGTAAGAAGAATTATTGGATGTTGTGATCATATTATATTATTCCAGTCCAAATGATCATATGCTAAAGTAATTCACTTTAGAGGTGATCAATCTCTAAAGGAGACTTAATAGCAATCTGGTGATCATGGTTAATAATACATCACACAACATTTAATGCTTTTAACAAGTAAAGCATGAACTTTATACGGAAGGTCCACCTCTATAAGGGAGGTCCATCTCATGGATACCTTTATAGTGAAGGTTCACATGATAATCATGACTTGACACACAAGTCCGGAGTCTTGCCCAACAAGACTTTACAACATCATTACTTTGATCAAGTACCTCTATACAGGAGGAATAACCTTTACACAGAAGGCAATCAAAGTGATCACCTCTATACGGGAGGATCAATATTGGCTACACAATATTGGTTTGGAGAATGTCTCCTGATGTTGTATATCTAACACATATTGACCACAATGTAATTGTTGGCTGAGATGTTATTTTAATGAAAAATCCATGCGAAGGAAGTAGGTACAACAAACACCTAATATTGTACCTATTGAAGTAGAAATGAGTGAAGATGAAAATGAAGCTTTTGATTAGCATGAAGAACAACAAGTTCAATATCCACAACTCAAAAGATTCACACATCCCAAGAGATGTCCAGAAAGGTATTCTCCTGATTTTTAGAATTCTTTTGCTTTGTTAACTGATGGTGGTGAACCTAGCTCATTTCAAGAAGCTAAAGAATATGCAAATGAAGATAAATGGAAGAAAGCCATGGACAAATAAATCAAAACACTACACAAGAATGAAACCTGGGAACTTATGGATCTCCCTCCTAGAAGAAAGGTTGTTGGGAACAAGTGGGTGTATAAAGTAAAGAAGAAGAATGATGGGTTGCTGGAGCGTTATAAAGCTCGCTTGGTGGAAAAAGGATATGTGCAGAAGTCAGGTAATTTTTTTAATGAAATATTCTCTCAAATTGCTTATCTTACTACTATAAGGGTTTTACTTGCACCTGTAGCAGCACACGATTTAGAGTTGGAGCAACTAGATGTAAAACTACTTTCTTGCATGGCTATCTCAAGGAATAAATTTATATGGATCATCCCGAGGGATATAAAGAAAGAGACAAAGAGAATTTGGTTTGTAAACTCAAGAAATATTTGTATGGATTGAAACAGGCCCGAAGGATGTGGTACATAAAAATTGGCACCATCACGAAGATCCAAGGTTTCAGTAGAAGTGAATCTGACCATTGTGCATATTATAAGAGTTTTGATGGTGGCAATGATATTATTTTGTTGTTGCATGTTGATTATATGTTGATTGCAGGTCCCAACATGAAGAAAATCATTGATCTTAAGATTCAGTTGGTTGGGACATTTGAAATGAAGGATTTAGGAGCAGTAAATCAAATTCTAGGGATGAATATACGAAAGGATAGAATGGGTAGGAAGACCTGGTTAAATCAAAATTCATATATAGAAAATATTATGCAGTGCTTCAATATACAAAATGCAAAAGGAAACCCACTTCCCACACACTTCAAGTTGTCTTCCGAATAGTGCCCTATAACATAAGTAGAGAATAAAAGCATGTCTCGTGTATCATATTCATCAACGGTAGGAAGCCTCATGTTCTCCATGGTGAGCACCCAACTAGATGTTTCTCAAGCAGTGGGACTTGTTAGTTGGTTAATGGTGTATCTTAGTAAGGAGCATTTGAATGTTGTGAAGTGGATATTGAGATACTTAATGGGTACTTCAAATTTTATTATTTGCTACAAATCGACAGATTTACAAATTAAATATTTCGTAGATTTTGATTTGGAGGAGATAGAGATGGACGAAAGTCTACTGCAATATATACTTTCACTCTTGCCAGTGGAGTTGTAAGCTAGACATCTAAGTTGAAGCTAGTGGTGGCTTTATCAACCACTAAAGCAGAATATGTGGCAACGACTAAGGATAGGAAACAGGAAATATGGCTAGAGTGATTGATGGATGACTTCAAGATAATGTAGAAGAAGATTAATTTGCATTATACAATCAAATTGCTATTCACTTAGTGAATAATATAACATTTCATGATTGCACAGAGCATATTATTAAGTACCATTTCATAAAAAAAGTGGTGGAAGAAAGTAGGATCCCGTTAAAGAAAATTTATACTGATGAGAATACTATAGATATGTTTATAAAGCTGGTCACGATAGATAAGTTTGAATTGTGCAAAACTTCTCCGGGCTTGCTAAAAAATGTGTTGAAGGCAACATTGGGTAATGTCACAAAGGTGGAAAACATTGACAAGAAACTTCTTGTATATTGAATTCACGTGGAGAATGCTAGGAGATGAATTCAATATCCACATCTCCAATATTATTCCTATATAGTTCATGACTAGGTTCAAGTGAGATTCATATTGTTGTAGAAATTTCTCCCTATGGATAGGTAGAAACTCTCTTAGGTTAAAGTAGAGTTTAACTGACTCTAAACTAAGACAAAAAGATAACAAATGCTACCTTGAATTCCTAGATCTAAACAAACATCTCAAGACTATATTGCTGAAAGAAATGGAAGAGATCTAATTGACTTTCAATTCAATTGCTCGTCCTAATGGTCGCTCCAATCTCCAAGTCCTCACGAATGAACCTGTCAGAATGAAACCAAGATACAAGCATATATGATTCTCTAGCAACTTGAAATATGAGTTAGGATCTAAATCTATAAAAGATACAAATCATATGATTGAAACAAGATCAACATACATGATTTGGGAAACAAGACAAGTTATGTTTTATTACCAACTTGGAGTCACTTACAATGGTTGCTTGATATCCAAGCCAACTCCCAGCTCCAAGTGCTTTCTCCTCTAGATATCTCCACAAAGATTCAAGATCATAAGTTTGATGTCTCCAAGAGTCCTCCCCCCCTTTTGCTCATGGAAGGCCTCTCTCTTATAGTGTGTAGTAGGGTTAACCAACAAGAGAGAAGGATGGATCTTGGGAGTGTTTAGTGGATCAGGCCCACTAATCTGAGAAAGTGAGTTAGGATCGAATCAGGGATACCAATCCTCAAAAATCTCTCGAAAATCAAGATCCCACAAGCCATGGAAAAAATGTTAAAAAAGGAGTATCGCGCCCCTTCAACTGAGCATAGCGTGGTAGTACCGAGTGCCAGAGAAGAAACATAGCACGGTAGTGGGTACTACCGCTCCCTCAAGGCCGAGCAAGGCGCGGTAGTGTAGGTATATGAAGTCTCAGGTGGGTTGATTCTGGACAAGATAGGTTTGTCTTCAAGGATCGTTCATCATATTTCTCTTCTGGGCGTTTTAAGCAGTAGGGGAAGTGTCGTCAACTATTTTTATGGTGACGATGCGACACTGTGAAATATGGAGGTATAACAGATGCCCCCTAAAGTGTGAGGTCAGAAGCGAGTGATGGCCGAAAGACTTTACAAATACTGTGTGGAGATAGCATCAAGGAGAGCAACAAGGAGCTGAAACAGAAACAAAAATGTTAGATATACCATCAAGCCGGGCATTCCCATGCTCGGAAATAATTGACTCAAAGCATGGCTGCCGACGAATACATTGCAGATCCATGAGTACTGAGATGATATAGACTGTAGACAAATCATGGCTACTATGAACAAGCGTAGATCCATGAGACAGTAAGGACACAACCACGACCAATACAAAAGTGGATCTGTGTGATAATACAAAGGACAGCTCCATCGCAGCCTGGACGCGATCAAAATACAAAGGTGTGTCCAGGGTCTTCTACTCGATCGCAAATGATACGAATCTAGCCATGTGATTACAAGGTGTTGAAGTCAAACATGGTAGAAACCATTTGATTACCAATCAATGATGTGAACCGTTAACAAATGTGAGGGAAATCACCAATGATGACAATATTCCCCAAGGTATCTATAGTACATCTCAACGAAATGCGAATGAATGGGTTGATGTCGAGCATCCGAGAGATCGTTCGATCAGAGGTCAATGATGTAAACCTACTGTCAATCATGAGGAAACCTGCCATTGAGGCATGCAGGTACCAAGGTACTAGTGGTTGATTCCTAAGTGCAATTCCCGGATAGTGATTTGGCGTCGACGGGAATAGACTCGTCGAAGGTGGGCCATAATGATTCCCACATCATCGACATGAAATCGAAACGAAAGATAGTATAGGACAACGAAACGATAGAACATGTACTGACACAATGGAGGTCTGACACAATGAATGACTCTGAACAATGCAACCCTTTGAACATATAACGGCATGTAACAGGACCTGGAAGCAGGGATTATTGATAGCAGAGTAATCAAGGCACCCATTCTGGATCAGCTACTCGCTGATTGGTTCACAAAGTCATTCTTGTCTCCCATAGCCAGGGATATTGCTATGCGCGGGCCGGTCACGGAGGAACAAGCCATCTCGACAGCCCAGTACATGGATTTGGTATATACCCAATCCGACACTTTACACAAACTCCTTCCCCATGCTGCCCACGTTACCACTGATCCAACGAAACCTGCGACTGAACCCCCCATTGATGGTATTGTCGGTTCAGTCAAGGCCCAACCTGCCACCAACTCGACGGGGCAACCAACTTCTACTTCCCCCGTTCTACCTCAGGCTGCTTCAAAAGCTTCTCCCTCTCCTGCTGTCTCCTCCGAAGTGAACGCAGTTCAATCTACGTCACAACCATCCGGAGGAAAGAAGAAGAACAATCGTGGTAAATCCAAGAAGAACCAGCAGGAGAATCCCAAGCCACAACCTACCCACAATGACCCCAAACCACGTCGGAAGGCTAAATTTCCCTGCCTCATTTGTCAAGACGATCACTACACGTGCGACTGTCCCTACAAGGATGAAGTCAACAAATTCGTTAAAGGATCCTCTCGCCCGACAGTGTTAATTGACCCTTTACCTCAGCAGCAACAGCAGTTGGTTTCCCAAGAAACCCCACAAGGGGGCAACTCGAGCAACCTAACTCGCGGAGAGACGTCCACAAATCGTGAAATCCTGATGACGAGTAATGAGGAGATTCACATAGCCACTCGTTCAAAGACATATGAGAACCCCCCAAGTTAAAACAAATAGTCGGAGACAGCCAAAGGCAAGTCTCCTGTTAAAGATCCGTCTCCTACCCCTCCCCCTAACGACCATCTCCATATCAAGAGACCGCTTATGGACACAATGCTACGCCCACCCAAGGGCACCATACGAAAGGTGACATTTAATCCCAATGCGCGAGTTGCCCAGAATTACAACATTGTTGAGGATTTAGCTCAAGCACCTTGTTCCATGTCGACTCTCGAGGTTCTTCAACACTGCCCTGCGCAGCGTAGAACCTTACTTTCAGCACTGGGGGCAGTAGACCTAGATACTTAAACACTATTATCTTTAACTTGGAGTATGCCAAACCTCGGCTTTCCCACCAGTTAGCCTTCCAGGTTCATACAAAAATCTGTGGAAATAGCATCCATCGCACTGTTTTAGATGAAGGTGCCTCCACGTCGATCATGTCTTTGAATTGTTGGAGAGCCTTAGGCTCACCCGAAGTCACGACGTCTCCCACCACTCTCAAGGCATTTGACAGACACGGTTTTCAACCTTATGGACTCATTCCTGCAATTGGTGTTGAATTGGGGGGAAAAACAGTATCCGTACACATCGAAGTCGTGGATGCACCATTGGATTACAATCTTCTACTTGGTCAGAACTGGTTTTACACCATGACAGCCATAGCATCTACTGTCTTCCGGATCGTGCAATTTCCTCATGAAGGGAAAATTGTCACTATAGATCAGCTTGATTACTGTATCCCAGACTCTCATCCGAACTCCTCCAACACCGTCCCGTTATTGGATCAACCTCGGTACCGATTCCAAGACGTTGGCGTTGGTCTTATGAAGGATTCTTCCCTTATTGGAGTTTTCCCAGAGCTGGGGTCCCACGTTCAACCAGTCAACATGATATCATCAAATGTCACCCCTTCCAATGATTCTTGGGTGATTCCAAGTCCCACTAAGATTGAAAACTACGACAACTCCATGCCATTGAATGGAAACCTCACAGCGTATGAAGCGATCCAGACAGCCACCAATTGGGTCGATTATTCTACCCATCACACCGTGGCACATCTCTCGTCTGATACTCATTCATCCCCACCACTCATCGATCCTCTCACTTTGATTTTTCCTACTAACGAATCAATTATGGAGGTTATGTGCGGTGATGATCCACCATGGGGAGATTTTCATCATCGATCTTCATTCCCCACCATTCAGACGATTGAGCCCGATACAAAATCCATCCCTTCATTTGGAATGGTTCAAACCAAGTTTCCCACTTCCCTCAATGAAGTATTTTCTGAAGGAAACTTAGCCAACCTTATGGCAACCACTCCCATTGACATTTCAGTGAAGCCTGGTATCGTGGAAAACATTCATATTGGCAAAACATGCACTCCCCTCGAAATGGAGTTCTACATTGCCTACTTTAAAACCTTCCACGATGTTTTTGCTTGGAGTTATGAAGAAATGCCAGGAATAGACCCCTCGATTGTGGGCCATGAGATTCCAACCTTTCCTAGCACCCAACCTGTTCGACAAAAACTCTTACCTGTCCATCCTCGTAAGGCAGCCGCTATTAAAGAAGAAGTTGAAAAAATTTTGCGTGCTGGTTTTATCTATCCTATCCCATTGACAGAATGGGTATCTAACATCGTTCCCATAGCCAAGAAACAGGGAACGATTAGAGTCTGTGTCGATTACCGCGACTTGAACAAAGCTTGTCCAAAGGACAACTACCCAACTCCGTTCATCAACCAGATCATCGATAACTGCGCCGGGAGTGTCATCTTTTCATTTATGGATGGATTTTCTGGCTATAATCAGATCGATATCCTCCCAGTCGACTAGCATAAAACAGCCTTTATCTCCCCTTGGGGAATTTTTGCATATCGAAAGTTACCTTTTGGCCTTAAAAATGCCGGGACAACTTTCCAACGGGCGATGTCGTACACATTTCACTATATCAAACATATTGTAGAACCGTATCTTTATGATCTTCCCGCTCATTCTCAGACCCGGGAGGACCATCCTGATCACTTAGGTGCCGTTTTTTAAAGGTGCCATCGCTACAATATCTGTTTGAATCCACATAAGTGCGTCTTTTGCGTTGAAGCTAAAATTTTTTTGGGATTCATAATCTCCAAAAGCGGGATACGCTTAGATCCTGCGAAGGTAGAAGCTATTTTAACCCTGCCTTCCCCCACGAACATCCCAGAACTTCAAAGTTTGCAAGGGCATGCAAAATTTCTACGCCGTTTCATTTGTAATTTTTCCGAGATAACAAGAGGCTACATGAGGCTTCTCAAGAAGAACACTCCCTTCATCTAGGACAACGAAGCCCAACGCTCCTTTGATAATCTAAAGGCGGCCTTAACTAAAGATCCTATGATTCAACCCCCCAATTACACACGGGATTACATTATTTATCTCGTCGCTTTGATTTCCACCATCGGTATGGTGCTAGTCCAAGAAGACAATAATGACATAGAACATGTGGTATACTATCTTAGTAAGAGTCTCCTCGACTCTGAAACTCGTTATTCACATGTTGAAAAACTGGCTCTGGCAATAGTTTTCGCTGTCCATAGGTTCCGTCATTACATTCTACTCCGTCGGACCACTGTTATAGTGGATTTCAATTCAATGTATTATATTCTCACGCGTCAGGTGCTTGGGGGCAAATATTCTCGTTGGATCGTCATCCTACAAGAGTTTGACTTGGAATTTGCCAAATCCAAGTCCAAGAAGTCTTTGGTCTTTGCTGAGTTGATTTGTAACTTACCCCGTGCTACTGAGCAAACTGAGCCCATCGATTCTCTTCCTGATGAATTGTTGTTCCTCATTAGCATGTCTAACCCATGGTACGGGGATATTTTATTATATCTCCAAACCCAACGTTTCCGCCCCATCCTCACTCGCGATGAGCGTCGACATATCTGACATCACGCCAAGTACTAACTCATAGTCAACGATACCCTTTATCGGCATGGTTTCGACACTGTTCTTCGACGTTGTTTGACTTTAGATGAAGCGGAACGCATTCTTAATGACTGCCACGCTGGAGCATGTGGTGGTCATCTCTCTGGGATGGCTATGGCCAAGAAGATACTGCAAGCGGGATATTTTTGGCCCTCGATTTTCAAAGACTGCATTGAAATGGTTAAGAAATGTCCACCCTGTCAATTATTTCATAGTAAGACACGCTCGCATCCTGCTCCACTCCATCTTGTTATTGTTATACCTCCATATTCCCCTACTGCTTTAAACCACTCAGAAGAGAAAAATGATGAGTGAACCTTGAAGGTAAACTTACCCTAACAAGTTTTCACCCAGCTGAGACTTTATTTACCCTAACTATCGCGCCTTGCTCAGTTATAGGTGCACGGTAGTCCACACTATCGCACTATGCTTTGTCCCTGACACGCGGTACTACCGCGTTATGCTCAGATCACTGGGCGCGATACTCTTTTTATAGCCTTTTTTCCATGGCTTGTGGGATTTTGGATTTTCGAAGATATTGGAGGATTGGGGTCCCTGATTTGATCTCAACTCATTTTCTGTGATTAGAAACCCTGATCCACTTACCTCTCCCTAGATCCACCCATCTCTCTTGTTGGTTAACCCTACCATACACTATAAAAGAGAGGCATTCCATGGGGAAGAGGGAGGACTCTTGGTAGTATCAAACTTATGATCTTGCAGCCTTGTGGAGATAGCTAGAGGAGGAAGCACTTGGAGCTAGAGGATTGGCTTGGACATCAAGCAACCTTTGTAAGTATTCTTCAAGTTTGTAATAAAGATAACTTGTCTTGTTTTTCCCATTTCATGTGTTTTGTACAAGTCTTTAGCATGGAATGTATCTAATCTAGATTTGAATCTAATATTTACTTCAAGGTATTTGGAAGCTTGTATGCTTGTTCTTTGTTTGATTCCAACAGGTTCTACATTGGAGCTTTTGGATCAAGAGCTAGAAGCGGGACAAACGTCAGGTTGAAAGGTGAGTCATATATTTCATTGTTTCTGAATGCGTGTAATCTTGTGGTCAGTTTAGGAATTTCAAGGTAGCATTTGTTTCGTTTTGTTCTCACCTTAGAGTCAATTAGAAATCTGCTTTAAGTTGAGTGAATTTTGACTTATCCGTAGGGAAAAATTCTACAAACAAGAATGGCGACTCCGCTGGTTTTGATTTCTGCTTGATTGATTCAGTTCACTGTCATCCATCTTTTGATTGTGATTTTTTTTACTGCACTTCAAACCAGTTTTGAATCTTGGTCTTTTTTGACCTTTATTCACCCTTCCTCGCTGTATTTTTTCTCCCTGTATGATCACTGAGTCCCCTAGGTTAGCAACAACCCTGAAAACTCCATTTTCTTTTCTCAAGTTGCGCTTTTTTCTTACCTTGCCACAGTACCGCGCCCTCTGCACTGATTACAGCGCGGTAGTACCGCGTTCCCGGAGTTAGTACCAGAGCGGTAGTTTAGCAGTACCGCGCTTTAGCCTCATTCTGCCCCGCGGTAGTGTCTGCATACTGTAAAAAATTTCTCCCTGCTTGGTTTCCTGAGTCTTTCTCTGCCTTAGGTAGTGTTTGTTGTTGCCTGTTATCATCCTGGTCATTTTACAGTCTGTGTGGTGTGCTTATTTGCTTGTTGTGAGCTTGATTATTGTTTGAATTATTGGCATTTTTGGCATATTGGGTCACTTTTCACGTTTGATTGCATTGGCTTGATTTTTTCACCACAACCAACCCAACACTACTGTTCTCTTTTACTGAATCCTGTAGCTTTTACAGTCACATCGTTTTTATCATTTTCAGTAATTAAAAAATTATCATTTGAGAACAATTCTGTTGTTTGAATTGAAAAAGTCTAGTAGCATCATTGTGCATTAGGAAGTGAAAAATTGAAATTTGCCACAGAAATTCTCCTATTTGAAGCATTTTAGATTGTAGGATCAGTGAATTAAAAAGAGTGTTTATTTCAGTTTGGCTCTATTTACAAAAAGAAAAATTTTCTTGTTTTGGGTTTTTTATTGCTCGTGAAAAATTTCATGCATTTTTTATCGAAGAACTCTCTCTCTTCCTTAGCTAGATTTCATCGAAGACAAAGGCTTATTTTTTATTCATTCTCATTTGCATGGTTTGAGTCGTCATAAAACCATCAAGTTTCACGTCCATTTACCTGATTGAGGAAGACAACCACTAAAATTAATCTCCCTAATTAAACCAACATTAACCTCACTTGAGGAAATCAAAAGAATTTGGTAGTTAGGTAGGACACTGGGGATAGGCATCAAAATAATTCCCCCTTGTCATTTTCATCTGAGACATAGTTGTTGTCTTCTAGGGAACTAAAATCCTCTAGTATTTATTGACACGGTCACAGCCAGTTTGTGGAGGGGCCTCCTGACTGTTTTTAACTTTCAGGGGTTAAACGGCCGCGAGATTGAGAACTGGACGGACTCTATGGAATGCCGCACTCCACTTAGCCCTAAGGCAACATCAATCATTGTCTTCTTCGGAAGGCTGAAGTGCCCAAAACCTTTTCCAACGTGTCATGAACGAGGTAGCTTAGTGACTATTCTACTAGGGATCTTTTACCCAGGATCCCTTTCGGTAGAGGGATATCCTTCTTATATCGGTCTCTCATGTTGTATTGTTCGACTTGGATTTCATCACCTTGCGAAGGATACAGCCTGTTGAGGTCTCCATCTCTTAGTTAGGAGTTTGCTTGTTATCTCATCTTTGTAGAGGGTCATTTTTCTTTATAGGGACTGCTTGTTGGCATTCTGGCCATTATTTTTATCAGCTCGCTTATTGAGACATCGGTCTCAGTATAGATTTTAGAGCTTGCTTTTTTTGGCCTGCGAGCCTTGCTTTTTCTAGCTCCTCTTCTGCACACTCGGTTGCATTAGAGTTTTTGAGTTCTTTGTTACGAAGCTTCCCCCGATTTTCATTTTCCTGTCATCATGTCAAAGCCACCACGAAGATCACGACGAGTACAGGGCAAAATCCCTCCACCACCGCCACCGCCACGAACCTCTAGTCCACCTGCATCACGCATTCCCGCTCCTCCTGGCCGCGGTGCTGGTTGAGGGAACATTCCACCGCCGATACATATGACATCATCAGTTCCACCTGTAACTACTACTCACAGCACAGTCTCAGAATCTATTGCAGCTTCTGCAACCGCTAGCATACCTGAGACTTCCATTGTCACTTCACCCACTATTATTCCAGATTTATCTGCCACAGTGGACACCATTACAGCGGCTGAATCTAGTACAGCCCAAAATACTAGACCAGAGGTCATCCTCCTACCTGATGTCAACACTTCCCATCCATCAGACACTTTTCACGATGACATAAACGGATTTGTTGGCACCACCGAAGGGTCCGACCAAGATATACCTGGCTTGATTTCAGTCCCAGGCGGGTACGTCGAAATTGTTGAAGATACTCGACTTCCTGACACACCTTTTGAACCTGATTATGGCTTCATCACTTCCCAAGCGGAACTTCCGCCTGTTATCACTACGTCACCCAGCGTTCATCCGCAGGAAACAAGTTCTTCTAGCAACGTACCTCGTACTATATCTCTCCCCAACCTTCCTCCGGGACATAAAATCATGGCTTCCATCCAGTCTAGTATGGTTAGTCTAGCAAATTCCCCGTTAGCATCGGCACGGTTTAAACACAACACAGAGCAAATGCTCTCGACAGCGTCTCGATATCCCCCCATTACTCGTCCTTCTGACTATAGGGATCCCAACATCCCGTATAGCATAGAGTTTCATCACTCCTATGCAGACGGCTCCGGACCTTCGGACGTTACTATACCTAGGTTCCCGCCAGATCCCCAAAACCCTTTCTAGGATATGAACTCGGACCCAGTTTTCGATGGTCCTCCTATCATTGAACACGCTATGGACGGCGCCGATACCCCTAGTTTAAACTCTCCACATTTGCTGCCATCACCCATTTTTGGCGCACATTCTATGAGGGATAACCCAGTTTTTTCTCCGTCCTTGCCTGTCAGATATGGAAGACCCCCTGCGCAAATCGGTACTTTTGGCACCGTTGGCCAATCCACACTATCATATTTGGCCGGCGGCGGAAGAAGACCTAGTCATACTGCTGGATCTTCCGGTTGGACCGGAGGATCACCTTCGGCCACTATTTACACCATCTCAGGAGGTGGAAAACCGACTGCAGTGGTCCCCATCTCCAATAACCAAACTCCCCCTGCTGGGCCATCAACCCAACCAGTTGGAGGACAACCCTTTGTTGGGAACCCCATTGTTAGTCAACAACCTCCCCCTATAGGGCCATCAAACCAACTAGTTGGAGGACAATCTTTTGTTGGGAACCCCGTTCCTAGTCAACAACCTCCTCCTATAGGACCATCCAACCCATCTGCTGGCGGACAACCCATTGGTTCCATCCAACAACTCTCCCAACCAGCAGCATCTGCTCAGTATGGTATGTACAACACACCTGGCAGTGGGCAACCTTATTCCGGTGTTCCAATCGGGCCTCACCCTCAACCTCCCCCGTCAGGTATGCTTCCTTCTTGGGAATCTCAAATCCCACAGAGTGGGGGGTACTCACTATTTGGAAACTGGAACCAGGCTGGGGGGCAATCTCAGATTCCCCCCAACTTGAATTCTGGCTTCCCTTACCCTTCAGCTGCTACAACTCCATGGAACCCATCCCTTCAATTTCCACTCGCTCCCCAAGGAGGAACGAGCCTTCCATGGACACCACCGTCGCAGCCACCCCCCAACCCTGCTATGGGAAACCTTCCACTTGCTCAATACAGTGGTACCATTCCTGGAACACAACAATTCCAAGGAACTTTTCCCCAACAAGGAGCAGCAACCATCCCTGGGTTTCAGCAACCCCAGGGTACCATACCCACTCAGCAGAACATCCACCAACCGGTTACCTACACTCAACCGGTTAACCAGATGGCTTACTATCCACAGAATTTCCAGCAGTACCCCCCGGGAAACACATATGGGTATAACACGCAGCAGTATGCTATGCAGGGCCCTCCAGGTTTCTCTGCACCACATGGTTATTACTCATATCCACAGACTAACCATCAACTTCCCTTTTTGGCCACACTTGACTTACCTGATTTGTCGAGGCTTATTAACGATCCTATATGGCATGAACCTCACTGGCCACCCATTCCAGCCAAAATACCATCGGACATTCCTAAGTTCGATGCTAAGCCCGGGGAAGACCCCAAGAACCACGTGATGACCTTCCATCTTTGGTGTTCATCCAACTCCTTGATGGATGATTCCATTCGACTTCGGCTCTTCCAACGTACGCTTACCGACACGGCAGCAAAATGGTACATCGAGTTGCCACAACACTCTTTTCGTGATTTCAACACCTTGGCTATGCAGTTTCTGACTCATTTCCAGCTCCCCATCCGGTATGAGACTGGAACAGAACTATTAACCTCACTGCGTCAAACCACTTCTACGCATATTTCGGATCACATCCATGAGTGGCGACGACGCCGTAGGCTAATTAAGGCACCTATTCCGGATCAGCTACTCGCTGATTGGTTCACGAAATCCTTTTTGCCTCCCATAGCCAAAGATATCGCTATGCGCGGGCCGGTTACAGAAGAACAAGCCATCTCGGCAGCCCAGTACATGGATTTGGTATACACTCAATCCGGTACTTTACATGAACTTCTTCCACATGCCACCCACGTCAACACTGATCCAACGAAACCTACCACTAAACCTCCCATTGATGGTATTGTCGATAAATTCAAGGCTCAGCCTGCTACCAACTCGACGGGACAACAAGCTTCTGCTTCCCCCACTTTTACCCAGGCTGCTTCAAAAACAACTACTTCTCCTGCTATTTCCTCCGAAGTGAATGCAGTTCAATCTATGTCACAACCATCTGGGGGAAAGAAGAAAAACAATCGTGGTAAACCCAAGAAAAACCAGCAGGAGAACCCCAAGCCACAACCCACCCAGAATGACCAGAAACCACATCGAAAGGCTAAGTTTCCCTGCCTAATTTGTCAAGATGATCATTACACACGTGACTGTCACTACAAGGATGAGGTCAACAAGTTCGTTAAAGGATCCTCTCGCCCGGCAGTGTTAACTGACCCTTTCCCCCAACAGCAACAACAAATGGTTGCCCAAGAAACCCCACAAGGGGGAAACCCGACCAATCCCACCCGCGGAGAGACGTCCACAAACCGCGAAATCCTGATGATGAGTAATGAAGAGATTCACATAACCACTCGTTCAAAGACGTACGACAACCCTCCAAGTTCAAACAAACAAATCGAGATAGCCAAAGGCAAATCTCCTGTTGAAGATCCGATTCATATCCCCCCCCTACCGGCCATCTCCATATCGAGAGACCACTGACGGACATAGTGCTACACCCACCCAAGGGCACCATACGAAAGGTGACATTTAATCCCAATGCTCGAGTCACCCAAAATTACAATATTGTTGAGGATCTAGCTCAAGCACCTTGCGCCATGTCGACTCTCGAGGTTCTCCAACACTGCCCCGCGCAGCGTAGAACCTTAGTTTCAGCATTGGGGGCAATGGACCCAGATACTTCAAACTCTATCATGTTTAACTTGGAACACGCCAAACCTAGGCTTTCTCACCAGTTAGCCTTCCAGGTTCACACAAAAATCCGTGGAAATATCATCCACCGCACTGTGTTAGATGAAGGTGCTTCCACGTCGATTATGTCTTTGAATTGCTGGAGAGCTTTAGGCTCACCCGAAGTCACGACTTCTCCCACTACTCTCAGGGCGTTTGATGGACACGGTTTTCAACCTTATGGACTCATTCCCTCAATTGGTGTTGAACTGGGGGGCAAAACAGTATCCATACACGTTGAAGTCGTAGATGCACCATTGGATTACAATCTCCTACTTGGACGGAACTGGTTTTATGCCATGACCGCCATAGCATCTACAGTCTTTCGAATTGTGCAATTTCCTCATGAAGGAAAAATTGTCACTATTGATCAACTCGATTACTGTATCCTAGACTCCCATCCAAACTCCGCCAACACCGTCCCATTATTGGATCAACCTCGGTACCGGTTCCAAGACATAGGTGTTGGTCTCATGAAGGATTCTTCCCTCATCAGAGTTTTTCCAGAGCTGGGAACCCATGTTCAACCAGTCAACATGATTTCATCAAATGATTCATGGGTGATTTCGAGTCCCTCTTAGATTGAAGACTACGGAAACTCTATGTCTCTGAACAGAAACCTCGCAGCATATGAAGCGATCCAATCAGCCACCGATTGGGTCGACTGTTCTACTCATCATTCCGTGGCACAGCTCTCGGCTGAGACTCATCCATACCCACCACTCTTCGATCCTCTCAATTTGATTTTTCCCACTGACGAATCAATTATGGAGGTTATGTGCGCTGATGAGCCACCATGGGGAGATTTTCATCATCGATCTTCATTCCCCACCATTCAGCCACTTGAGCCTGATACAAAACCCGGTACTTCACTTGGGATGGTTTAAACCAAGTTCCCCACTTCCCTCGATGAGGTATTTTCCGAAGGGAACTTGGCTAACCTTATGGCAACCACTCCCATTGATATTTCAGTGAAGCCTGGTATCATGGAAAACGTACATATCGGCAAAACATGTACTCCCCTCGAAATGGAGTTCTATAGTGCCTACTTCAAAACTTTTCGTGACGTTTTTGCTTGGAGTTATGAAGAAATGCCAGGAATAGACCCCTCGATCGTGGTCCATGAAATTCCAACTTTCCCTGGCACCCAACCTGTTCGGCAAAAACTTCGACCCGTCCATCCTCGTAAGGCAGCCGCTATTAAAGCAGAAGTTGAAAAACTTTTGCATGCTAGTTTATCTATCCTGTCCCATTGACAGAATGGGTATCCAACATCGTTCCCGTAGCCAAGAAACAAGGAACGATTAGAGTATGTGTTGATTACCGCGATTTGAACAAAGCTTGTCCAAAGGACAACTACCCAACTCCGTTCATCGACCAAATCATCGATAACTGTGCCGGGAGTGTCATCTTTTCATTTATGGATGGATTTTTTGGCTATAATCAGATCGATATCCTCCCAGCCGACCAGCACAAAACAACCTTTATCTGCCCTTGGGGGATTTTTGCATATCGAAAGTTACCTTTTGGCCTTAAAAATGCCGGGGCAACTTTCCAACGGGCGATGTCCTACGCATTTCACGACATCAAACATATTGTAGAACCATATCTTGATGATCTTCCCGCTCACTCTCGGACCAGGGAAGACCATCCTAACCACTTAAGTGCCATTTTCGAAAGGTGTCGTCGCTACAATATACGTTTGAAACCGCATAAGTGCGTCTTTTGTGTAGAATCCGAAAAACTGTTGGGCTTCATAGTCTCCAAAAGCGGGATACGTTTAGATCCTGCGAAGGTAGAAGCTATCTTAGCTCTGCCTTCACCCACCAATATTCCAGAACTTCAATGTTTGCAAGGGCATGCAAACTTTCTACGCCATTTCATCTGCAATCTTTTCGAGATAACAAAAGGATACATGAGGCTTCTCAAGAAGAACGTTCCCTTTATCTGGGATGACGAAGCCCAACGTTCCTTTGACAATCTAAAGGCAGCCTTAACCAAAGATCCTGTGATCCAACCCCCCGATTACACACGGGACTACATTCTTTATCTCGCAGCTTCAACTTCCACCATCGGTATGGTGCTAGTCCAGGAAGACCAAAACGGCATAGAACATGTGGTATACTATCTTAGTAAGAGTCTTCTCGACTCCGAAACTCGTTATTCACATGTTGAAAAACTGGCTCTAGCAACAGTATTCGCTGTCCAGAGATTTCGTCATTACATTCTACTCCGCCGGACCACTGTTATAGCCGATTTCAATCCAATGTATTATATCCTCACACGTCAAGTGCTTGGGGGCAAATATTCTCGTTGGATCGTCATCCTTCAAGAGTTTGACTTGGAATTTGTCAAAGCCAAGTCCAAGAAGTCTTTGGTCTTTGCAGAGTTGATTTGTACCTTGCCCCGTGCTACCGAGCAACCCGAGCCCATCGATTCTCTTCCTGATGAATCGTTGTTCCTCATTAGCACGTCTGATCCATGGTACGGGGATATTCTATTATATCTCCAAACCCAATGCTTCCGCCCCGACCTCACTCGCGATGAACGGCGACGCATCCGACATCACGCAAAATACTACCTTATAGTCAACTATACTCTTTATCGACGTGGTGTCGACACCATTCTTCGACGCTGTTTGACCTTAGATGAGGCAGAACGTGTTCTTAATGACTGCCACGCTGGAGCATGTGGTGGTCATCTCTCTGGGATGGCTATGAGCCAGAAAATACTGCGAGCAGGATACTTCTGGCCCTCAATTTTCAAAGACTGCATTGAAACAGTCAAGAAGTGTCCGCCATGTCAATTCTTTCATAGTAAAGCACGCTCGCACCCTGCTCCACTCCATCCTGTTATTGCCGTCGGCCCTTTTTCCAAATGGGGCATAGATTTCATGCACTGTAAGCCCACTTCAGCGGGGGGCATAGCTACGTCATAGTAGCGGTCGACTATTTCACAAAATGGGCTGAAGCAATGCCTACGTATTCTGAGGATGGCAAAACAGCAACGCAATTCATATTCAATCATATTATAGCTAGATTTGGTGTCCCAAAATCTATTGTGACCGATCATGGCTCCCATTTCAGGAACCATATGATCGAAGAACTAAGTGCCAAGCTGGGTTTTCGCCATGAAAAATCAACCTAGTATTACCCACAAGCTAATGGCCAAGTTGAAGCCATTAACAAAGTCCTGAAACGAATGATTCAGCGTATTGTGGGTACCCAGAAATCCAACTGGCACTCAGCTCTATTCTCAGCACTATGGGCATACCGAACCTCAGTGAAAAGTGCTACTGGGTTCACACCATTCCAACTGGTGTATGGCCTAGAAGCCATTTTGCCGATTGAATGTGAAATTCCATCACTTAAGATAGCCATAGAGCTACTTCCACACACCACTTCTGAAGAGGAACGGTTTCTATACCTAACCAAGCTAGATGAAACCCGCTGCGACGCTGCTTTAGCTAATGAAGCTCATAAAAAACGCGTCAAAGCTCAATATGACAAATCCGTTCAACCTCGGATCTTCAATGAAGGTGACCTTGTACTTACATATGATCAAATCCACGATAAGCTCGGAAAAGGAAAACTTGAATCTATGTGGTACGGCCCCTTTGTTGTAAAACGTGTCTTGGAAAAAGGAGCCTATGAACTAATCGATTGTGATGGTACGCCATTGGCACGGCCCCGCAATGGGCTATACCTCAAACGCTTCTACGCGTAAGGTTGCCCTACGCGGGTCACTTGTTGTACATAATGTACTTAGTTTGCTTTTACTCTTTTTTTTTTTGGTGTGCGCGTGGACCTCATGTATCCACTCTTACCTTGACTCGTGATTTTATGTGCAGATGTCTGCCTACTTCGAATTTGCCGACGGTGCAATCCGACATACCCGGAATCTCGCTTCTGCAGCATGGGTAATCTATTCCCCCACTGGTGAGTTGATTTCTTCAGGAGCCAATTGTTTAGGTCCTGCAACCAACAATATCGCGGAGTACCATGCGGTCATTGGTCTCTTGACGGAGGTTGCTTCACTCAGAATTGACTCCCTATCAGTCTTTTTAGACTCCCAACTCATGGTTTCTCATCTAAACCGTGTTTACACAGTTTGCGATCCTATACTACTTCGTTTATTTCGGAGAGTACGCCTCTTGGAACGATCATTTAGTTTCATTTCATATCAACACGTACCGAGAGAATTCAATTGTATAGCTGATTCATTAGCTAATTACATTTTGGATTGGCATCTTGCCCATACATAAACACATCATAAAAAATAAAATGCACAAGTCATTGTAAGTAAATAGATCATGAAAATAGGTCCATATCACTGTATATAAGAGTGTTTTTTCCAAAATACATAGAGTTTGTGTCAAAGACAAAATTTGGGACCAAATCCCATACAAAAATTTGGCTCTCAAAGCCTACATATCGTATACATGCCGCAAAAGACAAAAAGACCATCTATGGAGATCTGGGAGACCTATCATGTCCCTCATCAGATTCCTCATGCTGCTGGTGATAACACACTACAGCTCGAGCCACCCTACGAAGAAGTTGGCCAATACGACTAGGCACACCTACAGTATGCCGCTGGAGGTGCAAAGGGACGTCATCCATCCTCATAGCAGGGATACCATGAGTCAAGCCCTGTAAGTTCCTCTCTATATCCTGGACGCCTCCTGCCTCATCTTCGTCCTCCTCCTCGTCTGGAGCGGCTTGGCGATCAACACCACCGCGACGTAACGACGAGTACCCAGTTGGTCTCTGTGGTCCACGATCTGCAACATGCATACGAACATACATTAGAAGTATTTTACACATTCTAAAAAAGCAATAAAAATTATATATTCAAAAAAGAAAAAATATATTCATGAAGGTCATACCTGAGTTGTCCCAATCCTCGTCTTCTGGCAGTGCCAAGTCGATGTCTTCGCGGAAGTCCACCCCGGCATAGGGGTAGTCATCAATCATAACTATCTGCTCCTCGAGCCAGGAGAAGAAATCCTCACCAAAAACTAAGCGCTACGGTCCCCCGAGACGTCCTGCATAATCACTCCATCGAGCCATCCATGGCTCGGTAGGTGGACGACGGGGCATAGCTATCTGTGGGTGCAACAATGGCACCCTCGCCAAAAATAAGGTGACAAGGATGCTCCCATAGCCGAATTGGGAATTCGCTCTAACCCTACACTTGTGCACTTATTCTTTGAGATTGGCCAACACCGCCTCACACCAGTTGAATACTGTTCCCTCCATACACTCCGCTGCGAGATTCATTTGTGTACGGGACGCCTGATGGGGACCCGTACTCCCTACTGCACGTGTAATGGTGAACAAAACAGTTTTGACAGGAAGTTCTATAACATCTTTTATGACCACTTTGCCGCTTTTCTTACTCGAACCCTGACGGCAATACTGAGCAATCAAATCACCTGTGCTCGCTTCCGAGGCTGTGTATCCGGTAAAATTCACTTGGGCTCCTTTTTTGAGAGGCCTGTGAGAAAATAAATATCCTCAAGTTGAATTTCGAGGATGTGCTCTCCCACTCGGAAAGCTTGGATGTCAGGGTCCCACAATTGAATAAGATGGGTAAGAAGTTTGGGTTGCTGACGAATGCCTTTAGTTTTGAAAAATTTCAACAAACCGCATTCCCTCAGTGCAGTCACGGTCGGTAGGTCATTTTCGGCCGCCAAATCATCTACTTCATGCTCTCTTTCTTTCCAACTGACCATTTTGATCCAAACAAATTGCAAACTCCTGCAAAAGGTTAGGGAAAACATTTAGTAATCATTTAACAACTTGGTTTCAGCAAAATATTTGAGAAAATTTGATTTTTTCATCTTAAAATTCGCCTTCATCGCGCCTTGGGAATACCTTGCCGCGCGGTACTGTACAGTACCGCATTTCGGTTTAAATCCACAGCGCGGTATTGTCAAACAGTACTGCGTTTCCCGATATGGGCCCCACGCGGTACTGTGAAGGGCGATTTTTGCCCAATAGGGCTTGCCCAAAAAATTAATTTTTCTTACTGAAAGCAAATGATTCATACATGAAATGAAAGAGCAGTTTGAGACCTCTCACCTGGAGCAGACGGTTGTTGAAACAGTGCCCTGAAACTCCAGATATGGATCCTTGAAGTTTTTGCTCCTCAAGTGGGTAAAATCTCCTCTTTTGGTAAAAACACAAGTGAAATGGTAACTTTCTCCTTTTACCTATTCTTTATATAGCTTTTTCACTCTTTTTTTTTTTTACTTATTATTTTATATGGTTAAAATAAAGCCCATTTCACTTTATTAATATCTGGTTTTATGAGCACTTTATTGACAGGATCTCCTGTAAAAAGACGATATATTCACACTGGCGTTTATTCATTGTTTGACCTTCATTTTGAGCCTACTTTATCTTTTTCATGCTCTGGATTGAAACTTGAAAAAGATTCCAAGCGCTTTCACACTCATCTCGTGCTTGTCAAACCCAAGTAAATGGTGTCGAGTTCGGTCATCTTTACTCATACTCGTTAAACAATGAGGAAAGTATTATCCTGGTTGTATTTTATTCTTTTTTCGGACCAGAATAATTAAAAATTACGAAAAAGGCCATTGGAGTCCATAGTTAAGCTCTTTTCAAACTCCTTAAAATTGAAAATATTGCCAAGTGATCTTGACTCTTTCACACTTGTAAAAGTATTTGAAAGGTCGTCTATTTGGTGATAGGTTACCCCTTTTTCGGCCCGTCTAGACTATTTACGAGAAAGGTATACCTCAGTCAATCTCGGCTGGGAGAGTTCTCTCGGGAATTGTTTTACACTTTTTCGGGATCAAGGCACTAAATTTACGAAAAAGTACATTGTGGAACTTCCTTTAAGTTTTTCAGGCTCTCTAAATATGAAAAACTACCGAGTTTTCCTTCCTTGGACTCGTTAAAATTTAACATCGAAGGACCCACTTTGGGACGAACCCCTCCTTTCTCAGGTTCGTAAAACATGTGAGATTGGACTCATCTATGAGATGAGCTACACCGAGCATCTGTTATCCTCTTCAAGCTCGAAAAACAACAAAGAGGTACTTGTCCATCATGTCGGGGGAATATGGGAGAACAAGTCAAGTTTATTTTTGGTAGCTTGTCAGTCGTTACCTTTGAACATGGCATGCGTCTGTCCCTTGTCTATACTGGGTATCTATTTTTCACTGAGTTATGGTCATCATCCTTAGTCGTCTCCCTGGCCACGAGCCTATTCATTCGGTGTCTATCCTCTGCTTTCAATAATCCCTGCTGCCAAGTCATGTTACATGCCGTTATATGTTCAAAGGGTTGCATTGTTCAGAGTCGTTCATTGTGTCAGGCCTCCGCTGTGTCAGTACATACTCCATTGTTTCATCATCTTATCGTTTGTTCCGATTTCGTGTCGATGATGTGGGAATCATTATGGCCCACCTTCGACAAGTCTATTCCCGTCGACGCCAAATCACTATCCGGGGATTGGAATTAGAGATCAACCATTAGTACCTTGGTACCTGCATGCCTCAATGGCAGGTTTCCTCGTGTTCGACAGTAGGTTCACATCATTGACCTCTGATCGAACAATCTCTCGAATGCTCAACATCAACTCATCTATTCGCATTTCATTGAGATGTACTTCAGATACCTTGGGGATCATCGTCATCATTGGTGATTTCCCTCGAATTTGTTAATGGTTCACATCAATGACCGGTAATCAAATGGTTTCTACCATGTTTGACTTCAACACTTTGTAATCACATGGCTAGATTCGTATCATTATTGCGATCGGGTAGAAGACCTTGGGCGTACCTCAGTATCTTGATTACGTCCAGGTTGCGATGGAGATGTCCTTTGTATTGTCACACAGATCCACTTATTGTATTGGTCGTGGCTGTGTCATTATTGTCTCATGGATCTACGCTTGTTCATAGTAGCCATGATCTGTCCACAGTCTATATCATCTCAATACTCATGGATCTGCAATGTATTGGTCAGCAGCCATGCTTTGAGTCATTTGTTTCCGAGCATGGGGATGCCTGCCTCGGTGGTATATATAACACTTTGTTTCTGTTTCAACTCCTTGTCTCTCTCCTCGATGCTATCTCTGCAAAATATTTGTAAAGTCTTTCGGCCATCAGTCCCTTCTGACCTCACACTTTAGGGGGCATCTGTTATACCTCCATATTCCCCTACTGCTTTAAACCACTCAGAAGAGAAAAATGATGAGTGAACCTTGAAGGTAAACTTACCCTAACAAGTTTTCACCCAGCTAAGACTTTATTTACCCTAACTACCGCGCCTTGCTCAGTTATAGGTGCACGGTAGTCCACACTACCACGCTATGCTTTGTCCCTGACACGCGGTACTACCGCGTTATGCTCAGATCACTGGGCGCGGTATTCTTTTTATAGCCTTTTTTCCATGGCTTGTGGGATTTTGGATTTTCGAAGATATTGGAGGATTGGGGTCCCTGATTCGATCTCAACTCATTTTCTGTGATTAAAAACCCTGATCCACTTACCTCTCCCTAGATCCACCCATCTCTCTTGTTGGTTAACCCTACCATACACTATAAAAGAGAGGCATTCCATGGGGAAGAGGGAGGACTCTTGGTAGTATCAAACTTATGATCTTGCAACCTTGTGGAGATAGCTAGAGGAGGAAGCACTTGGAGCTAGAGGATTGGCTTGGACATCAAGCAACCTTTGTAAGTATTCTTCAAGTTTGTAATAAAGATAACTTGTCTTGTTTTTCCCATTTTATGTGTATTGTACAAGTCTTTAGCATGGAATGTATCTAATCTAGATTTGAATCTAATATTTACTTCAAGGTATTTGGAAGCTTGTATGCTTGTTCTTTGTTTGATTCCAACAGGTTCTACATTGGAGCTTTTGGATCAAGAGCTAGAAGCGGGACAAACGTCAGGTTGAAAGGTGAGTCATATCTTTCATTGTTTCTGAATGCATGTAATCTTGTGGTGAAAGTTAGTTCAGGAATTTCAAGGTAGCATTTGTTTCGTTTTGTTCTCACCTTAGAGTCAGTTAGAAATATGCTTTAAGTTGAGTGAATTTTGACTTATCCGTAGGGAAAAATTCTACAAACAGTTATTGCTGTCGGCCCCTTTTCCAAATGGGGCATAGATTTCATGCACTGTAAGCCCACTTCAGCTCGGGGGCATATCTATGTCATAGTAGCTGTTGACTATTTCACAAAATGGGCTGAAGCGATGCCTACTTATGCTGAAGACGAAAAAACAGCAGCACAATTCATATTCAATCACATTATAGCTAGGTTTGGTGTCCCACAATCCATTGTGACTGATCATGGCTCCCACTTTAGGAACCATATGATCGAGGAACTGAGTGCCAAGTTGGGTTTTCGTCATGAAAACTCAACCCCATACTACCCACAAGCTAATGGCCAAGTTGAAGCCATTAACAAAGTTTTGAAATGAATGATTCAGCGCATTGTGGGTACTCATAAGTCTAACTGGCACTCAGCTTTGTTTTCGGAACTATGGGCATACCAAACCTCAATAAAAAGTGCTACCGGGTTCACACCATTCCAGCTGGTGTATGGCCTGGAAGCCATTTTACCGATTGAATGTGAAATTCCATCACTTAAGATAGCCATAGAGCTACTTCCCCACACCACTTCCGAAAAGGAACGGTTTTTATACCTAGCCAAGATAGATGAAACCCGCCGAGATGCTGCTTTAGCCAATGAAGCTCATAAAAAATGCGTCAAAGCACAGTATGACAAATCCGTTCAACCTCGAGTTTTCAATGAAGGTGACTTTGTACTCACATATGATCAAATGCATGATAAACTTGGGAAAGGAAAGCTAGAATCTATGTGGTATGGCCCCTTTGTTGTAAAACGTGTCTTGGAGAAAGGAGCCTATGAACTTGTTGATTGTGATGGCACACCATTGGCACGGCCCCAAAATGGGTTGTACCTCAAACGCTTCTACGTGTAGGGTTATCCTGTGCGAGATACTTTTTGTACATAATGTACCTAGCTCGTTTTCACTTATCTTTTTTGTGTGCACACACGGACCTCATGTATCCATTCTTACCTTGACTTGTGCTTTTATGCGCAGATGTCTGCCTACTTCGGATTCGCCGACGGTGCGAGCCGACATACCCGGAACCTCGCTTCCGCAACATGGGTAATCTATTCTCCCACTGGCGAGTTGCTATCTTCAGGAGCCAATTGTTTGGGTCCTGCAACCAACAATATCGCAGAGTACCATGCAGTCATCGGACTCTTGACGAAGGTTGCTTCCCTTGGAATTGACTCCCTATCAGTCTCTCTAGACACCCAACTCGTGGTTTCTCATCTGAATCGTGTTTACACAGTTCGTTATCCTATCCTACTTCACTTATTTCGAAGGGTACGCCTCTTGGAACGATCTTTTAATTTTATTTCATATCAACACATACCAAGAGAATTCAATTGTATAGCTGATTCATTAGCTAATTACATTTTGGATTGGCATCTTGCCCATACATAAAAACACATCATAAAATGAACACACAAGTCATTGTAAATAAATAGGTCATAAAAGTAGGTCCATGTATATATCACTGTTTATAAAAGTGTTTTTTCAAATACATAAAGTTTGTGTTTTAAAGACAAAATTTGGGACCTAGTCCCATACAAAAATTTGGCTCTCAAAGCCTACATATCGTATACATGCCGCAAAAAGATAAAAGCTACCATCTAAGGAGATCTGGGAGATCTATCATGTTCCTACTCAGATTCCTCACGCTGCTGGTGATAACACACTATAGCCCGTGCCACCCTACGGAGGAGTCGGCCAATACGCCTAGGCACACCTACGGTATACCGCTGGAGATGCAAAGAGATGTCATCCATCCTCATAGCGGGGACACCATGGGTTAAACCCTATAGGTTCCTCTCTATCTCCTGAACCCCTCCCACCTCATCCGCGTCTTCTCCCTCGTCCGGAGCGGCTCGACGATCAACACCACCTCGACGTAACGGCGAGTACCCTGCCTGTCTCTGTGGTCCACGATCTGTGACATGCACACGTATATATATTAAAATATTTTTTACACATTCTAAAAAACAATAAAAATTATATATTCAAAAAATTAAAAAACACATTTATGAAGGTCATACTTGAATTGTCCCAATCCTCATCTTCCGGCAGTACCAAGTCTATGTCCCCAGCGGAGTCGCCATTTTTTGTTGTAGAAATTTCTCCCTACGGATAGGCAGAAACTCTCTTAGGTTAAAGTAGAGTTTAATTGACTCTAAACTAAGACAAAAAGATAACAAATGCTACCTTGAATTCTTAGATCTAAACAAACATCTCAAGACTATATTGCTGAAAGAAATGGAAGAGATCTAACTGACCTTCGATTCAATTGCTCGTCCTAATGGTCGCTCCAATCTCCAAGTCCTCGCGAATGAACCTATCAAAATGAAACCAAGATACAAGCATATACGATTCTCTAGCAACTTGAAATATGAGTTAGGATTTAAATCTATAAAAGATACAAATCATATGATTGAAACAAGATCAACATACATGATTTGGGAAACAAGACAAGTTATGTTTTATTACCAACTTGGAGTCACTTACAATGGTTGCTTGATATCCAAGCCAACTCCCAGCTCCAAGTGCTTTCTCCTCTAGCTATCTCCACAAAGATTCAATATCATAAGTTTGATGTCTCCAAGAGCCCTCCCCCCCTTTTGCTCATGGAAGGCCTCTCTCTTATAGTGTGTAGTAGGGTTAACCAACAAGAGAGAAGGATGGATCTTGGGAGTGTTTAGTGGATCAGGCCCACTAATCTGAGAAAGTGAGTTAGGATCGAATCAGGATACCAATCCTCAAAAATCTCTCGAAAATCAAGGTCCCACAAGCCATGGCAAAAAGGTTAAAAAAGGAGTATCGCGCCCCTTCAACTAAGCATAGCGCAGTAGTACCGCGTGGCAGAGAAGAAACATAGCGCGGTAGTGGGTGCTACCGCTCCCTCAAGGTTGAGCAAGGAGCGGTAGTGTAGGTATATGAAGTCTCAGGTGGGTTGATTCTGGACAGGATAGGTTTGTCTTCAAGGATCATTCATCATATTTCTCTTCTGGGCGTTTTAAGCAGTAGGGGAAGTGTCGTCAACTATTTTTATGGTGACGATGCGACACTGTGAAATATGGAGGTATAACACATATTCCCTTGATCTTCGAAGGTGCGAGCTGCGGAGCCCCCAAGGTAGAAATTTCTAAACCCTTCTAATGCATTTCAATTCCTTCTGGAACCCTCATAAGTATTGCATAAAAGCGGAGTGACCCCTGACATTATATTATAAGAGAAAAAAGCATTGTAAGTTTTTTGTCAAGTGATAATAAAATATCAATACTTCCATTTCCCCATGGTTTTACCTATGCATAATAGGGTTTCCATGTAAATCTCATGTTCTATTGCTATTGTTGTTTAATTTTGTTTATATATATATATATATAGATATATATATATATATATATATATATATATATATATTTTTTTTTTTTTTTTTTTTCTTTTCTGACACATGGCTGAAATTTCGTAGCTAAAGTTTCAACCTAATCCTCATTATCTTGAGGTAACTTGAATATGAGCTCCATAAAAACTAAGGACTTCTTTGATTTAGTAGATGCAAATTCTTGCAGGATCATGACTAACTTGATATACTTTCCCC
Source organism: Larix kaempferi (assembly GCA_027924585.1). Lineage (NCBI taxonomy): Eukaryota > Viridiplantae > Streptophyta > Pinopsida > Pinales > Pinaceae > Larix > Larix kaempferi. The sequence continues at coordinate 9,810,606 of BSBM01000831.1, forward strand.
TGATTATTTGTTAGGTTAGGATATGAAAACGTGCCCTAAGGATAAATACAAAAAACTTTGTGTTGGTATTCTAGGTGAATTTGAATACAATCATAACCAAAAAATTCATCCATGATCAAAAAAAAAAAATTCCAACATATTCATTAATGATCTGGTTGATGGATGGTATGTGATAATTATCTTTATGGAATACTCTGTTTATATCACAAAAGTCAATACATATGCTAATGGTCCCTTACACCTTATCCACATGAACTGGGTTTGAAACCCATTTAGTCAGGGGGACTGGGTAGATAAAGCCAAATTTCAAGGAATTTTTACCTATGCCTCGATGGTGACTACTTTTCAAGGATTAATTGGTTGTAGATTTTGTCAAATAGGTTTGACATTGTCATACATTTTATCTTATGCTAAAAAATGGCTAGGAACATTATCCCATTAAAAAATGGAAACCAACCAATGACACTTTAGGGGTTGTATAACAACCAGCTTTACCTACTGTGTGAACCTATAGGTTCAATGTATTGTAGAAGAGAGGGTTAGAGTCCAAGAAGAAGATGAAGTTAGGGTTAGATAGAGGACATGGAAAAATGTCACAGTTGGAAAAGAGATTTTATGGAGGACAAGCAAGGGGTGACTTCAAGCACAAGTAAGGTGGATATAAGTTGAAGGCTCCTAAGATAAATGTTCACATGGACACTTATGTATAATTCCATTGTATTGAAATTTTCTTAGAGATAGGGCATGTTTCTAATGGTAAGGAGCTCCAATTTTGGTGGACATGACTTAGAAGAATGCAATAAGACATTGCCAACAAAAAGGTCAAGGATAAGGGAGGAGCTTAATTATTTCAAGTGAATTTCTTTCAAGTATTTGGTTAAGGAAAAAGAATATTGGACATTAGGAAAATCCATTGAGTAAACAACACATTACCTCAAAGGGATCTTACTAGAGGAAAAAAGAAGAAGGACAAGGGATACCAAGATATATTGTTCATATTCTAGATAAAAATGTGCCCAAGCTAAAGACTTTGGCACATGGAAAGCACCCATAATAGTTTCGTTGAAGTTTATGAATGACATTCAATAAGCAATGCCATGATGCAGCGAGGCTACTTGCACTTTGGGGTTCAATTTTTTTTAGTGGCCTTTCAGGCTTTGGATGTGGTTGTATGTTGTTCCTGGAACCTTGGTATAAGTGGCTTTGGTGACTAAGTTTCATTTGGTCACAAAATGTCCACATTTTTCAGTTGTGCATTGGTCAATGAGTTTGTGGGTCCAAGTGGACATATACTTAATGGCTATGGAAATAATAGGAATTTATTGTAAATTTGGTTATTTGAGTTTAAGTTGACATGTTTTAATGGTTATGCCATAGTGGTAAGTTAAGGAAGTTGATGTAGTAAATGGTAATGGATGTGATGGTCATTGATTGTGAAGGTGAGGATGCGCCTTGGTGGGAATTGATGCACTAAACCTAAATTGTGCTTGAGGTTGTCCCATTTATAGGGTGGTGATTGATTGAGAAAGGGTTCAATAACTAGATTATTAAGTTGTTTCATATTCTTAGGTGAATGGAGTGTGTGGTTGGTAGTGAGAGAAGTTATTGTCTGTTAGTCGATAGATTCTACGTTATTGGTCATGGTGTTGGAGAAAATGGCTCATCTTGGATAGTAGTCATGGGACATTACAAGATAGACAAATGAGCTACTAAGAGTCATGTTGGCTACAATTGTAACCTTTTGATTCTAATATACATTGTTGTTTAAGTGGGTTTTCTCTTGATACTCAAGTTCCCATTATTTATCTTATGCCTTAACCTATGGTGTGATTTATTACTATTGTGTATACCTATTACTTGTAACTTGATATGTATTTTTATGATTGTGTTTGAGTTAATTGAAGTATGGAATGTTGTCTTAGCTTGGACAACATGCTACAAATCTAAGTATGGATAGATAATTCAGGTTCACTTGTGAAGTTTGACTCTATTAAAATTTGGTCAATATTCATGTTGGTTAACCCATAGTAAGGCCAACAAATGGTTGAGCAATTAATTTGTAAATCCCTTCATCTACAACTATTAATCATACCAACAAAGATAACTAATAAGTAGTAAGTAATGCACTATCACAACAACAAAGAATGGAAACTTGTGATTATAAATGTAAATATAGGAAACTTAAATCATCACATATAAATTGAAGACATAGATATAAACGAGAATTAAAAATATAATTACAATGTGGAACACAATACTTATATCTTGCAATCTAATGCAACCAATCAATTTCTTAAGAAACACTTACTACCCAGCCATAGGCTCTTCCTCAAGACGAGTCACCCATGAACTAAGGGCCATTATGTGACATGAAAAACTCTTAGAATTTGTCCAAGGATTTATTATATGCATAAAGCAAAGACTCAATTAAGTCAACAAGGAAAATCACAAAAATCGCAATTATAGATCACACGTATATATCGAAAATGGATCAGTTAACTCCAAGAACCCTTTAGGGTCCAACCAAAACCAAGACAAACAATCACAATTCATGCTCATGGATTCAACCCTTCATATTGGCCCCAATAGTATTAGAGATGGTTTCCCCTCTACCAACTCTTTTATGCCAGAGTCCTTTCTAGTTGTTGCTACACAAGGGATTTACACAAGCACCTACTATTACAACAAATTCTCTCACTTCTATTCCATGTCAATATCTCTCAAACAACATTGGAGCTTAATTACCACAAAAGGAATGCCTCATGAAAGCACAAAATGCCACCATGCATAGTCGAAGGGTGAGGAATTTAAGATAATATATGGAATAAGTAAGGTGATGTTATAAATGCAAAAATGATGTAGGGAGAATACTTCATTTCTTCATATAGCTATTTATTTATAAAAAAATTAAATTTATAAAAATATTCAATAATAATATACAACCCCCCACCTTCTCACCTTCATTTAATTATTGCATTGCATCACATATCTATTGTATCTTATATCTTTGATCATATAAACAAATTATAACTCTTTAAAAATAAAACCTTTACACTTGAATTTCATAAGTATTATAATGCAATATAACAATCCTATCATATATATACAAAATATACCTCATTGAATAATGAAACCCCTGCACTTGAGTTTGCAACTATTTCAATATATCATAACAAAACAATAATATTCACATAACCAATTTTATATATTAGGGACAACCTCTTCTATTGAGGAGAGACCTGAACAATATGAATTCGTTAGGATTAATTTCACTAATGATCCTGGCTATGGTTTTACTTCTTTATAAAGAAAATAATATAAGTGTAATGGAAATTATAAACCCACATTTGAGTGAAGATGTTGATTTATCACCTTCTTCTATTAATATATGTTAATTGGGTGAGTATACATAAAAATTATAATATAGATATAGAGTGATAGGTGGTACTATATGATATTATAATAATGGGAGGTGGTATTATGTACATATATATATTTTTAATATGATGTTAAATTATAATGAGGAATATTAGATTTTTAAGTTAAAATTATTGTATCGAGAGTAGTGAGGTATTTACAACCTAGTATGGGGGAGATGTTGTCACACTTGTCACATTTGTCACGTTACATTCCCATGTCGGCTCATAACTTATCAAAAATAAAAAAAATAAAAGTAATTAAAAAAATTCATGTTGGCTCATACAATTAAAAAATTAAAACCAACATAGATCCATCTTAAACCCGCATCTATTCAGCACCAAGAAGGATCCAATTTCTTGAGGTGTAAATATTTTTTAAGATTTTTTTTTCTTAATGTGTAAAAAATTTAAGATAAAAAAGTACACCTCAAGAAATTGGATGCCTCTGGGTGCTTAATAGATCCGGGTTTAAGATGGATCTACGCTGGTTTTTGTTTTTTAGATTCAAGGTATAACTAGACTTACATAATTCACTCAATCATTACATAGTCAATACACAGGGACTCAACAAGAGCATCATGTCACTTATAAGAATGTACATGGGTGGGGAGGGTAACAATCATTCCTCCCAACCACCCAAGCTACATCCAATAGACAAAATTATAAATAGGTTTGAAAACTCCTTTTACACATCTATTATAAATAATAGATAAATAATATTTTAAATTAAGGTTATAGTTTAGTTAAATATTAAATTGATGTACGAAAATATTTTTATGTGAAATATTTTAAACTTTTTTAAAAGATGGCAAAGTTTATAATAATTCAATTGCTATTTGGGAATGCAAGTTGACCCATCATTATTATTCAAGGAAAACTATGTTACTTGAAATGAAATAATTGGTAGACTCACTCTTAACTTGTTTTTTTATGTTCAAGGAAGAAGGATGGGTGTCTAACCTAGGCCGAATGGAAGCGGGTGAGAAGATGATGACCATCCTAGATGCCCTATGGGTTCTTCGAGGCTGCTCCCACCCTCAACACCTGACTTGCACAGATTAAACAAATAAAACAAATACCCTGTAATAACCTTACCTCCACAATTTCCAAGTACCCTACCAATTCAATCGATACCAGTGATCAAATTTGCACCCTTCACAACCCTTCCCATGGGTCTACGCCCGTCCCTGAAGTGTAAGTAAAAAAATACCCTTCAAAAAAATTTTAAAATCCTAAATTGACCCTTCCATTCCGAAGGGAAAAACAAATACCAATATTTCAAAAGAAAGATTACATCGAAAATAACCCGTCAAGAGTTTTGGACAACGAGGTGTGGGGTACTCGAGGAATCGAGAGTCATACTGGGCACGTTGGAAAACACTAAAGGTCCTAAGTGACTCAGTTGAGGTGAATGCAATTATACATGCATTTACTTCACTATACATAAGCCTTTAATTCCCGATCTTTGGCCCAGACTGTAGTAAATTTATTCAAACTTAGAGCCCCATGCTCTTAATTTCCCTTCCCAAATCCCGTCCCACTAATTGTGGCTTGAACCGAGTCATTGACCAATTGCTTGAACCAGGACATTTTCATTGCAATTTTGTTTAAACTGCAGATTGGGGAGTTTATATGCTTGAAACCACCAATTGCTTGAACGGGGATGTTTTGAATTGTGTTTGTTTATATGTTCAAAATAGTGGTTGGGGAGTGAGAGGAAGAAACAACCTTTGCAATGGCCGATACTATGGATATTGATGGGGATTATGGATATGTTTCCTGCTGCAGTAGTGCAACACTCTCTCTCATTTGTCAAGAATGCCAAAGATGTGGCCATGCGTTGCTGTGTTAGTAAAAACAAAGAGAGGTAATTGAAAATATTTGCTCCCTTTATTTTCCGAGAGTGTTTGTGATGAGAGAATCAATCAGTCCGATGTTGTTGTAATCCACATGTTATCTTCGACATCTGCATTGGAAGGGCTGATTGTTTATTTCCCATTTTCTGGGAATAGCTCGTGATTTTGGTTGTCACACACACACCATTCATTGAAGCACTTAGAGCTTCGACTAGATAATCTTATAGAGAAAAGTCATGCACCTAATTTTCCCACGAAGCTTGATTGCATTAGGTGTTCGCCTTATCTTGAAAGCCTCAAGTTATGGGGTGTTCATTTAACACGAGCAACAAATTGGAGACTGGAGTCCTTTCATGAGCATTCATACCTTCGGAGTAGTTGGTGTTTGTGCATGTGATTTTGCTTTATCCAACATGGTTCATGCATGTCCAATGCTGAAGGGCTTGGCTTTACTAGGTTGTGATGGTGTTAAAGGGGTAGACATTGACTTGAAGCTTCTAGAGCAGTGCATATTGGATTTTTATGGAATAGGTGATTGCTCTGTCAACATAACTGCCCCCAAACCCCAATCCCTTGAAGTACAAGGATCTGCTTGGATTTGTAAAAGGGTATTCACTTCTTACCACAGTTTTCAATAGCAAACAATGTAGGTTCATGGATTATGTTTTATAATGCTTTTATACATTTGCTTTTAGTTCTTCTATTTAATTTCATTTCTTTAAATTTAGTTTTTAATTCAAACGCTCTCAACTATTCTAACTTCTTATCTAAAGGAGCTGCCCTTCGGGAGATACTATTAGATCTCCCTTACTCCCACTCCTGTCACTGCCATTCCGGCTCCCTCTGTCCAACTAACCAACTATCTGCCTAGTTGAAATATAAGGAAGGGAGACAACTGAAATAGACTCTTGAGGGCTCTCGACTTACTCGTACTTTCCAATGCTCTGCGCCTATTGCTATGTAGGGATATAGATGACGAACCATAGAGCTGATTGTGCATAAATACAGACCACTTGAATGGAGGCTTTTGAGTGAGATGTTAGCCTAGATATGGACTTAGTATGTATAAGAGATGTTCGTTGACCGGATTTTCCATTTGCCCTTCATCTGGCCTTTCACTCTGTTTGTTGCATGAGTAATGGGCGGCCTGTCTTCCTTCTCCCTTGTTTCAATAATTCAAATTATTCTATTTTTATGTTTCTGGGCCAGGCAAAGTAAATAAGAATAAGGTTGAATGTGACAAAATTTTGGATTTAGAGTCACTCTCCATTAGTTGTAGATTACTTCAACCATAATAAATAAAATATAAAATATATTTTTATTAAATTTAATGAAAACTATTATTTTTCATAATTTTATTGTTTAGTTATTTAAAATTGTGGACATTATTTATATTTTATTTTTTTAAAGAAAGGTTTAATTAAATTATAATTTTCAATGGAAGTGAAATTATTTACATCACCCTTCTCCTTCTCCCTAAGGGTTAGATGAATATATGCCCTTCGGACCTACCCTTAAATTTGATCGCTTATCGATACCCATAACTATTTTATAGATATTAACTTGCAGTTTAACGAACTCATTGAAGTTCTCACTAAACTATTCACTGCATTAAATACTGAAAATGAAGAGAAGATACAAACAATACAGCAAACAAAATAGAGTGCATTGGGAAGAGCAAGGTCCACATGTAAGTGGAGCTCGGGGAGGAGCGAGGACGAGGACATGCATGACCATTACCCATGTGCTCCACCCGTTATTGTTGGCTGCACTCATATCCATACGGTAAAAGTCATGTGTACCTTGGTTGTGCACATAAATCATCAAATTCACCGCTTAATTGATTTCTAAATTCAAATTAGTTTTCTAGTGTACGTGAGTATGAGTACAAGTGGGAACGAGAGGTGTGTGATTGATTGATATATTTCAGCGGTGATGATATGTTTCAGCTGAATGCTGAATGAATGTAGTTGATTGAGTTGGTCCACACCCACCTTAAATTGAATTGAAAGCTTCCCTACATTTCTTCATTTGCTCTGTATTCTCCATCTTCACATATCACATCTCTGTAAGCTCTGAAAATTGTATTACAAGAATCATGCACGAATCTGCATTCCACAGATTGATATTGGCATTCTCAATAAGTAGCCGGGATTTCTGAGGTGTGGTTTCTTTCAAGGATCTGGGCTTGTGGGTTGCAGATCTGGCATTGAACTTAACAAAACCAGACATGTGGAGTAGAGACTGGAGGCACATTATCTTGTTAATATTAGTACTAGCAGTGCATACTTCATGTGCATTGGAGTGTCAGGATACCCGCTGCAAGACCAAGGAATGTGACGAGGATGGAGAATGCATATGCAAGCTTCCTGATCCCTCCACTATACTCGACGGTGATCGTCTATATCTTGGGTAAAGCCCTATTAATTATACTCTGTGTTGTGTTCTCTGTATAATTTTGTTTCAGAGTGAACCTTGTATTGTATAGGAAGAGTGAATTTGATTTTGAGCTTCCTTACCTGCCTAGTTACAAGCTTAGGATGCAGATTGACTTTACGGAAGGGAAATTATTACTTTGTGTTTAGGGGTAAACTTTGTGACGAGGAGCAAGTGATGTGTGATGGCACAAATTCATTTTGGTGTGAGCATGGAGGGCGCTGCAATGAGATTATCCAGGGAGAGAACTACACTTGCAACTGCCCACCTGGATTTATTGGAGAGCATTGTGAACACAGTGGAGCTCCCTGTGGAAATATGTTTTGCTTTCACCAAGCAGAGTGCATAAAAGAAGACAACCTGTGTGATTGCCCCTCCAATTGGCGAGGAAGTGCTGATTGTTCTCTGCCAACTAAAATTGGTAACTCACCCTTCTCCTCTCTTCATGTCATGTCTTGTCTTTTTGTGGAACTCATCAACAATGGCTGATTAGCATTTCACAAGATAGACTCAGCTAAGCTGTGGGATGTCCCTAATGTTTTAACATCAAGTTATCCATGTGATGTTGCGATCTATCTTACTATATAGGCATGTCCCTATGTTGGGATTTAGTTCCACATTAATACTCCTCTGTTCATTATACTTATTGTTGGGTTCCTCAAGAACACTAGCTATCACCGTTAACTGATAATGACTTTGCTAAGAATATATGCCAGGATAAAGATTGTCCAGTGCGAGTGCCAGCTCGACCCAATTTGCAAGGGAGATAATGGCTCTGCAAATTGTTGCAAATGGTGGGTGGTACCAGTAAGGTAATGCCAGCTGGAAGAATGCCATCAGGGCCATTACTTGAATTGTGCATGAAGCCATTTGCTGCAGACCATTACTTGAATAGCCCATGGTGCATGAAGCATCTGTAAAGCTGGCATTATTCCAGATGGCATTGCCTGAATGGTGCCACCTGCCATTTGCAGCCATTGTATCACCATTAGCCGCCTCCAAATCCAGTCAAGCTGGCACTCGCTCAACAATCTTTATCATCACTTTATGAATATGCACCTTTTAGTTTCCGATTTCACACAAAACAAGATTACAAAACTTTCAGTAAACCTTTTGTTGTTGGTGGTAACATCTACCACCATAAGATGGACTGTAAGAAATCTATAGTGCTGTAATTAGAGGGAAAACTTCAGATTTATTGTAATTACACGGAAGCATTCCTGATTGTTCAGTAGGAAGTCAACCTCATTTCCAAGTTAGAAGATACAACTATGATCATAAATTGTGGTAGTAGTGTTTTAAAATTTACTTAACACTAGCATTTGTAACTTGTTGCCAACGGTGAATATCTATTTTTCAATTGATGCTGAAGTCTCTGAAATAAATGCAAAATTTGAAGCATTTCCTATGCCTGGTCATTTTCGTTTTAATCTTTCTCCTTTAATTTGCATGACATTTCCTACTGCTGTGGTTTTCAAAAACTAGGAAAATCTTTGTAAGTTTTCTTTACATCTGTCAGACACGCTATCCTTTACCTCATCTGGCTTCTTTTCGTTTTAATTGTAAGTGCCTCTTCAACTCTTTATTCAGCCAAGTTGGGCCTCTTCATCTTGAACCCGTGTCTTCTAGATTTTCCACTGGCATCTGAGCCTTTGTTATTGTTTAGTTATCTGTCTTTTGAGATCCAAAAGAAATTTAACTTATATGCCAATGGGTTGCACCCATTAAATATTCTATTTCATCTTCCAGTCCAGGGTTGAGATCTTTGGTCCTCAAGATTACTTCATTCCAAGTATCTATGCAATATACATTTAGCCTGTCTAGCAATGTCTGTTAAAACCAGGTAGTGTCAATATTATTAGTATTTCAGGAAGGCTTATATGTGATTATATGGTATTGTTTCCTTTCGACATCAACAAATTTTGCTGCCTCTCTTGCCCGCATATACGATCCCTAAGTTGATATAGAATAACTCCATTTTATATCCCTATCACATTTGTAATTAGACTTAAGTATGGTATCCTTTCACTTCCATGTTTGGTTTCCAGTTGACACATCGTATGCAACATATGGTTATCTAGAGTTTACATCTTCCAATTGCGCTTTTATTCCTAAACCCCTTAGAAGAATTCATGGCCACTTTAATGACCTTTCTATGATAGATTGAATTATGGTTGTTTTGTAGATGAAGTAGTCAAATTATTGGATAGAGGCCTTTTGTCTCACAAACAAGAAAGTCATATACCAATTTGGTATCTAGCTAAGCTATAACCTTAAATTAAATAATTATTATTATTTTATTATAACAAAAGAGATCAATATTGCCTTAACTCTTACCTTAAACTTTAAAGCTATGCATTTTCATTACATTTTCTCCTTCATTCCATGATGGTAGCCATGTATTCTGGCTACATCTCCATGATGACTGCACAAAAAGGTTTGGCTTCTTCTTCACGCTCCAACATTGTTATCTTTTATTCCTCAAATGATAGAACCTCTTATCTTCATGGCTCATGGTTAATATTTTCATCGATTTGGACAGTATTTTATGGAATTAGTGGTGAATTTATTTTAAACTTTTATATTAATATAAAATTTGTAATTTACTCTTTTTCCATTTTTAAGATCCACCGTATTGAATTATGGTACGAAAGTTGTAACTATGCCTGCAACCACAGATTTGTCTATGCATAGAAAACAAGTTAACATTCAATGCAGCCCATGCAAATTCTAAGGGGAATCAGTTATCATTTTCTATTCTAAATCTCAATTGAGATGAAGAAGCATGTCCAACATTAAACCTTTTAACAGCCAAAACACATGTGGTCAATGCCACTTCATTCATCACCATTGCTCATAAATCTATGGTTCTATCAACTTTGACATGTCATCACACTTTTAGATGAGTGAAAAGTGAAACCTAGAACGAGAAATGTATCTTGTGCATGTGTCAACCTCATTAACAGTAATTTGCATATTAATTAAGTCAAGCAAGGTGCATTGGTTTTATAGGAAACTTTTCCTGGATGACATTAGTAATTGATAAATTCCAATATACAATGTTTCTTATGTCAATGGGGCAGCCACAAGGTAGTGTAGCCTCCTATTAGTATAATGGTTGATTAGTTTTAGTATAATGGTTGATTAGTTGAAGTGCAAATATGCTTGCTGCTCAGCCTTCCTTCTCCCTTTGTGCAAAAAGTAAAAAAAATCTTTCACTGGCAGTACTCCACAGTACTTCTTTTACATGCCTTCTCAAAAAATGCCCATTACTAAGTCGAATATGCCTAACAACTATGTGTCTTGGAATTGTTTCTACAACATATATACTTCTCTATACAAAGATTACTATCTCAGATTGGTTGAGAGAAGTGGTCCACGAAAACATATAAGCTCCAATATGCAATGATCCTTATGCTAATGGGGGAAACCACAGGGGAGTGGTGCCTCCTACTAACATAATGGTTGATTGGTTGTGGTATGAATATACTCGATGCTCGGTGTCCCCCCTATGCCAATGGGGGCTCCTACAAGGGAGTGGTGCCTCCTGTTACCAAATGAACTAGCAGGGCTAGGTTTGCATTTGAGTGGGATGACTAAACCCAAATGTTACCTCGGTTTAGTTCCCTTAACTTCTTCGGGGGTTGTACCCAAGGGAGAGCCCTATAATGATACCTGCAACAACCTTCGACACCAAACAAATACCTGTCTGCGTGATTGGCTTGAGATCAGTGCCTTTGTATGGAGTCAAATATAACAATGATATGCAAGCATCCAATTATGTAGCAGCATATATGTCGCTGTAGGTTATCCCAATATATCAGCGATTAACAAACTATGGGTAGTCAACCATTGTGAATCAGTAATGGTTTAGGGTTGTTAACATATTAATATATTATGCTCATTCAATCTTCAAATGGCAAGATGCAGATTCAGGCTTACAACCAGTACTAGATCAGATCACAATGTTTGCTATCAGCACTTGTAGCATATTAAGTATATATCATGTGCAAGACAGTGAGCAGGGTTCTTCTCAATTATCAGGGCATTAACCTCAGTAGTTAACAGTAGCAATGGAGTTTAGCTAACAGAATAAGCAGTGATCACTGTGATTAACCAACGTTAGGCATTCATGATTCATAGGCTGCCAGCATTTATATCAGCAACTACCAGTAAGAGAGCATAAATATTGGCATCAACCCAAGGTATAATAATCAGTATTTATCAGCAACATCAATCATCCACACCAAATATTACATCTCAGCAATTCTTCAGTAGAGATCAGGTCAAAGAACAGTAAATACAGTCATGTAATTTAGGGTTTAAACACCATGAAATGGCAGCAGTAAGCAGTAATATGTACTCAGCAGTAATTACCAGCACTTATTCATATCTGTCATGCATCAGTGGTCACCTCTTGTAATCAGCAGCAGCGATGAACAGTATGTAAATTGCAGTATGCAGTCTGTTGCTGCCTTTCACACACATGGGTGTTAACGTGGCAGAAATCTTCAAGCCACTAAGTGTGTCCTTGGGGGCAAGCTTCGAGTCAAGTACTGTCACTTGATTCTTGACTCCTCCGTTTAGGCAAACTCCTAACGAAGCCAAGGGGGGTGGACCCTAAAAGTTACTAAGGCTGATTAAGCTTTAGGTGATGGTTTGGTGGATGAGTGAGTTTTTTAGGAGTTTATAAAAATGAAATTGAAACAAGAGATTTGCAATATAAAATTAAAGCATAACAACATAAATATCATATAGGTTTCCACAACCATTCAACACATGATAATATTTAAGCAAATGATTGTAATGATAAAGGAAAAGACCAGTGCTGAATATGGAGTCAAATGGAGTGCTGTTGTAATACTTGAAAAATGTTGTGCGAATGCTCTTGGTCAATTTCAAATTATTGTGAAAAGATGAGTGGATTATTAGGGAGTGGTATTCCCAATATACCACGAAGGTACTGGGAATATGTCCAGACTCGCTAAGTGTGGCTCCACATGAGAAAATGTGGGCTAGATCGGAGTCACGGGGGTGTGTCCAACACTACACCAAACGAGAGTGTAGTTTGACGGGGCCTCGTGGTCACTATCTAGTTGTTCCCGCTTTCTCTGTGAAATTTTCCCACACAGAAGCAAAATGGAGACGCTGAATATTCGTTTATGGGAGGTTAATTAAAAGATGTGAAGACTAATTACTAGTCACTAAGTCTCTTTCTGGTATGATCAACTGTTCAATCGAGGCTGCAAATATCTAGAGCATACTTGGGACATAGCCTTGTTAATTTTAAAGATTTTCGAATTGAGTTTTCTTGTTTATTAAAAACCCCGAGAGTCTCTTTCAGGTCTGTGAACCATACTCGGGAAAGCAAGGGGGGTTAATTAAAAATAAAAGAGAGACTAAAAATAAACAGTTATCTAATTACTACACTACTGAAGTAGTGGGTTAGTATCTGATTACTTTTTTCAAAAAAAAAATCAAATTGTAGCTGTAAAAAAGTATACGGTCTGCAAAGACAAAATTAGAAATTCCTATGTCTTGAGTGAGTCAATGTCCCAATATTTGGATTGGACCACAATGGTAAGTTTCAATTAATCTAAGTTGATTTTAATCAAATTAAAACTTAAAGTAAGAAAACTAAACCAAAAAAAAATCTGAAAAAAGCACACCGATGCGGATCCCCCCTGAGGGATGGGGAGTGGGCTCTTAGGATCCTACTCAAAACTTTTATTACAAGGTTACAATGAGATCTAAAAGAAAAATGCTTCCTTTTCCTTATAAAGTTGGAGAAAGGAAGCTTACAATTGCTTGGGAAAAGCGTTATAGCAAAAATGAATGCTCCCAAAGGCTCTTGAGATCAAATTATCGAAATTTCACCCAAAAGACCTTAAAACCTGCTAAAATAAAACAAAAAACAACAAGCTTGTTAGTGGTTAAAATGCCCAAAATCACTTGGAAAGTGATCTCGGACAACCAAAAAAGGGCTAGAAAAAGGACTAAATAAACTAGATCTAACTACAACAAGTAACCAAGAAACTTGGAATTGTAAAACCCAAATTCTTAGGATCTTGGACAGCCTTTAAAGGGATGCCAATGAGGCACTTTGCTGCTTGATTTAATTTTGAAAGATCAAAGAAACTATCTTTTAACAAAATTTTAGATTTGCATTATGAAAATTTGTAAAAGAAAGACTTTTTTAAACTAGATCTAAGAAAATCAAATGATTTTGCACTTTAAAAGAAATTCTAGATCTATGCAAGCTAACTTTATGTAGATCTATGAAATATTTAACTTTAAAATGAATAGATCTATAAGCTAGACTAGTAAGAAGTAACCAAAGGAAGATTTTAATTTAAGTTGAGAGAAGGTGAAGAAACCAAGACCTCTAAATCTTGAACTTATGGAGTTTTTTGGGTGGAGCAAAGAGGGACTTTGTCTTTTCCAAGAGATCCGGAATGAAGAAGAAGTCACGCAAGAATCGCCTTCTTTCTGGATAGAAGTATCTGCAAAGCTTAGAAAAAATACTTGCCAAAAAGAACCTGTCAAATCTGTATAGCCTACAGGATATCATGCAAGTAAACAAACTAAAACATGAAAATTCCTTAGTCTTGAAGCATAGACAAATAAATGAGAAAACTAATCTAGATCATCTTCTCATTCCTATGGATTAGACATAATCACTACAAGGCAAAATGATTGACAAAACAAATAATAGACAAGTAAACTAAACTACAGTTACCTCAATGAATCATAGAGACAATTGACATCCACACAACCAAGATGATACACCCATGTAGCCTCCAAAGCCTCTTATTCATTACTCAATGATAAATAAATACAATAGCAAAATGGCAGAGCTTCAATCCTTCTCTCAACAATGAGGAATGAACTTTCTTTTATAGCCAAACCAAGAGGAGATCCTTTTTGACACTTGGAGAAATGAGTTGATACAATTGGAAAAGGCTTGTTGACACGTGAAAGGTTTGGGGAGGTTAATGACACCTTTCTCCAACCATTTGACACTTTTCAACCTCCACTTGATACCTCTCCAACCACAAATTCGCCCCCCCCTTTGGTGGATCTCCAATCTTCAATCAAATCATCATTTATTTGCTCAATATTCTCTCTGATTTGATTGCCAATCAAAGGAAATTTGATTCCAACACATTTCCTTGATCCGTGGGATTGAGATTTTGCGTTTATTATGTCTTTTTTTGCCAATTAAATTGGTCTTTTTGGGTTTTTTGAGTAAATATTATTTTTCTGAGATAAATACTTTACTCAAAACTTAGGATAAGTGGGTTTATGGGTTTAGTGGATGCTCTAGCTTAGAAAACGAGCATCCATTTGACAAAATATGCCCACAAACCATACTTTATTACACTTTTAATTTTTCCAATTAAACTACGAAAAATTATTTTCTCAGAAATTAAAAAAAAGCCTAGGGGGACCTAGCACATGTCCATGTGACTCAAGTTTAATGTCTAACATGGTCTAATACATTGACACTTAGGCTCTAATAACCTCCTAAGGCCGAAACACCATGCCGACCACCCCAACTTTGGAGGTATGAGTGAAAAACTCGAAAATTATTAGTTGTTTGTTCAACAACAAATAATTAACAAGGGAAAAACCACTCTAGGCTAGTCGGATTAATGTTTAAGTCCTAGGAATCCTAGTCTTTTACATACAACTACCATGCCAGCACATTTTATTACAATTACCCCAAGGGGGTATGAACTTATGGTAGAAAAAATAAAGGGCCTAGAAGGACTGATGGACTTTTGAACTCTGATGATGAACACTTTGACATGTTCAAGCTTCGCCGGCTCACTTTAAATCCAACTAAGGATGACTTAGTAGGCAACATAGTCAACGAGTCATCCTTGAAAGGGGCTTTTAAGTGCTTAAACAAGTTTGCCTTAGTATGCAAAGGAACAATCAGGCAAATCGAATTTATATTACCCAAAGAAAAGGCTTGTCCACTGAACCCTAATCAGACTTGACTGGATTTTATAGGTCATTTTACAAGCAAGAAAAAAGGTGACGCCCTTAGGGCTGGAGGCTTAAGAAAGGAAGGCTGCAGCCTTTTAAGGTCTAAAAATTGCAAAAAATGAAATTTTTTGATTTTATGAATTTTTGACCTTTTAAAGTTTTTCTGATTTGTCTGCGTTTTTAGCTGCCACAAATTTTGGGCTAGGGTTTCAGATGCTAAACAACCTAAAGAGTGACACCCTAGGGTTTTTATGGCTAAAATGGCAGGCCGAAATTGTAGGGATGCTTGAAATTTGGAAATTTTATATTATTTTTGGTTTTTGGAAATTTGTGTAGTTTTAGGGATTTTTTGAAAAAAAATATGCAGACCTATTCCAATCCTAACTAACCATGCAAATGCAATAAATTGCACATTAAATACTGAAAATTGGATAAAAATGACAAAACTTAGGGTTTTTAGAGCATTACTTCAAACTCTAGGCCATGAGGGATGGGTGACTAGCCTCCCTCTTGGAATACTTCTCTAAGGCCTCCAAACTAGGGCATCCAACAAGAACCTCTAGGGTTCGTTGGAGGAGCCTAATTAGGGAAAAACTCAGAGATCCAAGGCCCAAACATGAGGAAACTCCTCCAAGAGGACGTTTTCTACCATGCAAAAGAAGACAAAAGGCTGGTAAGAAGCTCTAGATCAGAAAAAATGCAGCATTACACCACCATTCAACCCATAAAAAGCATAACTCACCAACTTTTACCAAAGAGAGACCAGAGTAAGAAGCCCTAGATCCTCCTTGTGCTTGTGTTAGTCCAACAATGCTAGCATCAACTTTACATGTGCATGAAACCCTAGATAAATTCTCCAACATTCACCTTAAGCCAAAGAAGAAGATCATCCAAGAGGTTCGCATCACTTAAAGAGGCCAAGAAGGGTAAAAAAGTAACATAATGATGTTTTATCCCAAGTCTTGTGCTTTACAAATGACAAATGGATGGATATTTATATCCATCTTAGCACACGATTATAATTTTTATCAAGCCTACATGTCAATTTCAAACTAAAACAATATAATACTACACTATTCCAAAATAAGACAAAATTAGGGCATGCCACCCACACGTTGGGGACTAAACCCTAAAACCAACATAAAATGATAAAAAATACTAGAATAAGCAAGCCAAGGCCTCACTGTGACTGCAAGAGTGAGCCTAAGGAGGACGTTATGCCCCTACTAACCCCAGAATGATAAAAAAATGTCCCTCAACGCCCCCCTTGCCTTAGCTTGAGGCTTGATCAATCATGATGACGTCATAGGGTCGATTTGGTTAGAGAGGGTAAAATCAAATGAAGAGAAGGTCCAAGTGGGGTGATCCATATTGGATCAATGTATAATTTGTCATATATTTTGGTACTTTCTGGGTAGAAAAATTGGAGCTATTGGCATGCAGGGTCCTTTTTAAGGGCATGTTCTATTTTGGTGATTTGGGGTCTAGAAACTTTCAAAGCCTATTTAAGGCATTAAATGACATTTTTTCTGGGTCAAAACTTTGTGACCAAAGTTTGTAGCCTCTTGACATTGTCCACACGTTGAGTTCTTTCAAATGGTACATGTTGTCTGCCAGATTGCACACCAGCAACGAAAATCTTTCGAAAGCTGTCTCCCTCACTGGAAGTGGGGAGAGATGTGGCCTTGGGGGCAAGCAATGAGCTAGGTATTGTCACCTGAATCCTAGCTCCTTCGTTTAGGCTAACTCCTAACGAAGCCAAGGGGGGTAGTCCCTACAAAGAGTTTCACTAAGGCTCTTGCTATTTTATAATGTTTTTGATGAAGTGATACGGATGGGTGTTGTTTAGGAGTTTTCTTGTGATGAGACCAAAAATATGTAAAGATAAACAATAGATAATAAGCAATCCACGTTGCGAGATAAGATAACAAGATGACAGTACGATTCAAGATTTGATAAATCACTAAAGCATTCACAATATGAAATAAACACAAGGACAAATGGTCCTGATCAATATATAAACTTTTAGATAACCAGTGCCTTATGGAGTCAAAGAAAAGTAAGGATTGTGATGCTGAAAGTGTGGGTCTTGAAAAAGTGCTGTTCGTGAGATCGTTATGCAGATTATCTTTGTAAATTGAATATTTTAATGGTCTTGATTATTAAGCTAAGAACAAGGATATCAAAAGAGTAAACCTAACCAGGAAAAATACTGGCAACCTCTTAGATGATAGGTCGGGAGCACCCAGATTCAGAGGATAAGTGTACAATGGCTTGACCACCCTCGAGTCTGACAATGGATTCCCGACACCACCTGTTTCAGGAAGCAACCTCAGTGATTTGACGCTGGTTTGGATTTGGGGTAAAATTTTAATTAGGTTATCACTTGTAAAATTAGCAAATCCTTCACCTTTCTGAGTACTAGTCCAACCCTTTCAGGTTGGCAGAGCATACGGGTGTCGGATGATCAACCAAAGATAAATTAATTAAGGGGAATGTGAGTTGAAGTATTTTATTTATTAAGAGCACCGTTCAACCCTCCGATAGAGAGTGCTCTTGACTTAGTCTTAAGACCAAAGTTTAAGAGACTTTTCTAATCTAATATGCCTAATGCAGAGGGGAAAATGCAAGTCTGAAAAATGCTCTCCGACAAAGAGTGCTTTTGACTTGGATTTGGCCAAGTTCAAGAGGCTTTGTTTATTTTATTGAAAGTAGAAGCAGTTGTGAAAGTAAACCATGTGATAGCTCAACATATATAAAAGACAACTAACATGCTACTTGCAAAATGAAATTAAAAAAGAGACTTAGTGTTCTACCAAACAATTTTACTCTAAGGTGGGGTCTTCCTCCGAACAAGGTTGACCACTAGAATTGCTAGCACTTGAGAACTTTCCAGCTAGTTGAAATTTCAACCAAGGAAACTAACGGGGAAAGAGGAGTAACGACAAAGTTATGTGGTCCTGCCCTTGGGATGAAATCCCAAGGATACTGCCTCAAGTCAAAACTTGGAAGAGAATATGATAATGAAATAAAAGACTAATCTAAAGCAAGAAATGAAAGATCTAAGCTAACCAACCACAACACTCTTCCCCAAACGGGGAAGAAAACCAAAAAGTGAAGGCCTCCTCCACTTGTATTTTTTATTAATTTTATACAAATGCCTTGGGAATGAGATCCTTGCAAGGTCTTTGAAATGAAAATAAAACTTGAAAAAATTGAATTTAGCTCTTAATAGCCATTACAAAGGATAGTGAGTGATAGATTTATATATTGGACCCTCTTTGTGTTTTGCTTGAATTCTTGCTACTCTAGCTTGGTTTTCTTCACTTGAACTTTTTCAAATCTTTTACACTTCCAAAGTACCTACAAGAAAGCCAAAACTCAAGGCACCCTTAAGTGTTAGAAAAAATAAAATGAAATTTGAATCTAAGTCTATATTTGCAAAATGAGGTCTAAAACATGGAATGACATGAAAATTGGTTCAAAAAAGTTAAGATGGGAAAACGGACCAGCGAACAAAAGATGCCCTAAATATGCTAGAAATGAGATCTAAGACTAAACAAAATTTCAATCTAGAATGCTCTAAGATTAACTTTTCAATGCATGAGATGGTGTATGAGATGCAATAATACTTGAGATCTAACTCTAACAAAATACTTTTGCAATCTAAAAGAAGGAAGCTAACACTACTCAAACAATTCGTTTTTGGCTTGTTTTAGGGCTTTTTTAAGGTGGACAAAATGAGCTTGAAGAGGAAAGGCGAATGGAGGATGGAAGGTGAATCCTAGGGCAAAACGAAATGAAGGAAGAGAAGGTGGATCTAGGGCAAACGAATGGACAAATGAGAGCAAGGGCAAAACGAAATGGGTGAATGAGCTAGTCTAATGGAGATGGGCTAGAAGAGGTAATCTTAGAACAAGTAACCAAGAAAGTGTTGAGAAGTTTGTTGATGGAGGAAGAGGCCAAATCTCTGTTGAAGTGTCTCTTTTCTTTGAACAAAGAATTTTTTGGAAACCTGCAAGACAACTCTGATTAGGTGTTGATAACCATTCGAATGTAAAGAGCAACTTGATCTCCAAGTCATTCTCCACCTTATGTGAATCCTGCAAAACCCTTAAACATCAAACAAGTTAAACCGAGTAATACATTTCTATGATTTATAGAACATATAATAAATATTGCAAAACTTGAGATAAGAGATAGGGTGAGAAGAATATCACCAAGCAATGTGAAAGACAACCCCAAAGCACTTGTATGGACCTCCAAACTCAATATATTATTCAAAAATCAAACAAATATTACAATAGTATTTTGGCAGAGTGTTCATGCTCAAAATATCCATGAAGAGAAAGCCCAAATGGCCTCTCTTATATAACAAAACTCAATGCCAAAACCCTAATTCGAATTGGCTTAGAAGAGAGCCAATAACATAGTAAAAAATCCAAATCCAATCAATCCCAGGGCTTGGAGTGGAGCTCCAACCCATAGACAAAAGACAACTCATAGTTCTGCATTGAATACAAGTAGGTAGAGGTGGGGAGGTGACCTCCACCTAGGTAAGGCGCCCCCCATCCCCTCCTTGGTAGTATCACCCTCGAATGTCATGCCTCCAAGTGTAAACACGTGAGGATGTGAGAGATATGCGTGAGCTTTCAAGAGGATGACGTGAGCTTCAAGGGAGATCAAGTATGAGTTGTGGTAGGTGCTAACTCGACTTGTAAAGAAGCCAAGTCTTGGTGATTGCATATCTTTAGGAGGGCGCGCACTTTTCCTTTATTGCACTTCACTTAACCATTAAATGAACCTCCACATCACCAAAAACGAATTTGCATGAAGGTGGGCGAATTTCTCTAAGAGGATCTTCTGCTGGTGACTGGATAACTCACTGAAAGCACTGGGAGTTGACTGGAATCTTCATTAATGACTGATGCCATGTCATTTAGCCTTTTACTTTATTCATTTTTGATTATTTTGGAGAGATTTGGATTTCTCCAAAATATTCAAATTTATTATTTTAATTAATAATTTCTCTGTAAATGGCTTTTTAGAGAAAATATTAATTATGAGGCCTAAATGACATCCGAAACTTGGATTTAGCTGGTCCACGGGTCACGTGTGATTTTTGGCTTATGAAACGAGCCATCAATCACTGAATTCGGACCCCGGACGACTGACATATTACAAATTGATATTTCTCTATTTAAACTATAGAGAAATTTATTAATTTAAAAAATAATTAAAAACCCAAATTCGACGGGCCCGGTAAATTTTTTTCGAAATTTTTTCTGAGGGTTCTAGAGACCTAGGACATGACCGACAACTATTCTAACAGTGTCTAGTAGGCTTATATACATCAGTTGGACTCTAATAACCCCCCATGGCTAAAATTTTCAGAATAGGGCATTCTAGCTTTGGAGGAAGCGGGAGAAAACCTCATCGATTATAGCTCGGCTATAGGCAAAGTATAATTGACAAGGGAAAAAACTCCCTGGAATACCTTAGTTGCTTAATCAAGTCATGGGAAACCGAGACACTCAGATCCTACTAGCACACTTTATTACAAACCCCATGGGGCCATGGTCACATCAACTGAAAAACAAAACTGGCTAGTCACAAATGCCGGATCATCTGATACAATGGAGTACAAACATTCATCATGTTTGTCAAATGGCGGCTCCTCAGATAATCCAACTATGGTACAAAATAGGTGATAACAGTACAAAGATCACCTCAATTAGAGTTTGTATGAGTAAGCTATGCCTCTAGCAAGTTGACCTATCTTGTCGACTACCATCATACCAAGTGGATGCTAGATTAGCTTCCATTACTCACACATGTGGAGCTAGTCATGCGTAGAATTTCAAGAAGATTCTAGAGATTCCAAACCATAATGCTAATCAAGAGTTGAGGCATGTAAAAACTCTAACTCTAACCCTAACCCTAGATGGCTATTGGGACATGTTAAATGTTGGGCCACTAGGAAAGGAAGGGGTTCCAAGCTTATTGTATTGATTATTGCTCCATAGTTGAGCAGAGAAATGAAGTGGGATATTGGAGCAGAACAAAGGAATTAGAAAACCTTGTAGCAACCATACAAGTCATAGTGTCTATGGCATATCCATAGCGAGTTCACCTTTCTTTGTATTCACAATTCATAACTGAGAAGAAAAGAACAAGGCATTGTCCTCACCTCCTAGCTAGGTTTCCCATATCGGGTTTCCCACGATACATCTTGTGTTTATTGTGTGGATGGTGTGTTATTTGCTTTAGCTTCTTTCATTACAGTCTTATCTTATTTTCATATTTATGCACTAAGCTAGTAATATTAAATATGAATTTGAAATAAAACACTGCATAACCAAGAGTTTGTAAAATCTTGTAGGATCTGTTGTGCTGAATTGATCCAGTGGAATATCCATAACAATTTATAGATCATGGGGTCAACCTCAAGGGAGTGGTGTCTCTGGCTAACATAATGGTTTATTAGTTGTGATGTGAATATGCTTGTTGCTTGGCCTTTCTGCCTCCTTTTGTGCAAAAAAAGAAAAACAGTAAAAACTCTCACTGACAACATATAGGCTCCGATATACCATGATCCTTATGCCCCTTTCACATGCCTTAGTAAAAATGTCCATTACTCATTACTCATTGATTCCATAGGGGAATTACTTTCCAAGCATCAATCCCATAGAAAATTATACCCATGACAATGTTTTTTCTAATAAATACATTCCATGCATCAATCCCATAAGGAAATACTTCCTTGAAGCACTTCTTTAAAGAGGTGGAACTAATATCAATTTATAACCACCAATGTGAGAACTAAGGCTCCACAAGATTTTTCTCCTTCTTAGTAATCTCAGGAATTTTATACGTGCACCATACCAAAATTTGATAATGAATCGTTTGAATAAAATAGTACTTGGAAATGACTAAAAAATGCTGATTAGTATTAGCAAATTAGAGCTTAGTCTATAATTGGAGAATTTTTTTACAAGCCTTAAGCCTCAAATTTGGTCTGCTGCAACAAGCTGCATTGATCATTGAAGCCAATGTTGACTTCATCAACTTTAATCACCTTGGATGGTTGGTATGTTGTGGGTTTAAATAGTGAGATTCAACTGACTAGGCCTAAGAGTTGAGGAAGCACAATTGTTTGCATGTTGATCTGTTATTGACTAAGATTAAGTGACACACGATATATTAGGTGTGGGTCATGGCTGTGTTGAACATGGCGAGGAACCGGGGAGTCCGTTGTAGATGGACTTGCAATGGAACCTACTGTGAGTAGTCTCTTAGCCACACTAGAAGTTGAGAGGGGCTTGTCTCAAACTAGAATTACACTAAGGCATAGATTAGGAGTTCCCCCAGTTAGTAGCAATGGTTTGCAATGGTCCCCTTTTCATTAAAGGTAGTAATGTTGGTCCCAAAGGCGACAAAAGTTGGATGCTGATGCAGAAAATTCCAAACGTGGTCTACCAACTAAGGAAAGTTTTGTCGCACCTACTCAAGTGTTCGATACTTGGCCTGTGGAAGAAACTGACTTGCTTGACAATTTAGTATAGTTATGTAGCCTTGTTGTGGGTGTGCCAAGTAGTTTGATCTATCATGTGGTTAGAAGAAGTTGCATGATGAACTTAGATCAATGTCAACTAGAGGATCCAACTATGTTGTCCTTTGCTCAAGTAATGGAGTATTGTAAATCCTAAGAACTCAGTAGTGAAAACTAGATGCATACCAAGATAGGGTGTCCAGTTGAGCTTGAAAACATTGTCACAACACTACTCGATAATGGTATAATGATTGTATCAAAGTGCCACAACTTTCAATGTGGACTTTTGAATTTTTCTTCTTGAATATGAAGTCAAACTATGTTCCCAACTAAGAAGTTTTGCAGGACATAGTGCTTGTCATGTAATATTTTGTTCTTGGCCAAAGTGTCATAGAATTCTTCAACTTGGCGCTGAACATCCTAGATGTGCTTGATGAAGGAGGAAGATTTGTAAACTTCTTTCCATGTAGACACTTGAGTGTTTTGAGCAATAGGACTTGGATATGTGATGTACGTGGGAGCTATTGTTTGGAAGCTAAAGCAAACCTCAAAGGCCTATGTTATGTTGCATTGTGTTGGGTGTGATTGTAGTTGTGTTGCACGAATATAAGGTTCTCATCCCAAGTGTGTATGCACCGATGGCTATCCATCCTAAGCAAATGGACAAGGATGCAGTTCACCACCTCAGTTTGTTTGTATGTTTGTGGGTGAAAGGTCGTGGACATGTTGAGCTTTGTGCCAAACAAATTCTAAAGAATTCATTGAAAGGTTGAGATGAACTTGGGATCTCTATTACTGAAAATAGATGCAGGGAATTTTAAAATGACCTAGGTGTGGGTGAACAAGAGTTTTGCAATATCTTTTGCCAAGTTGGTCTTTAGGCATGGAACCATGATAGCCATCTTTGAAAATTTATTAACCACAACAAAAAACATGTCATGGCTATGATGTGTGGTTTGGAGTCTTGTTAGAAAATCGATGGAGATGAATTCCCATGGGTGTGAAGGAACGCACAAGGGAGTATAGAGCCCTTGATTCTTGTTTTTGTAATGGCATATATTACATAACCTTTCATATATCATTGCATGTCATCATGGAGGTGTGTTTAGTGGAAGTAGTTTTGCAGTATGGTCAAAGTATTATAGATGCTAAAATGGCTTAAATTGTCTTGGAGTAGTGAGCTTCCCAAATAAGCTTGTTTCCCTCAAGAGCAACTAGGAATCATGATACATAATTTACTAGGAATAGCAACAAGTCATTGCACAAATGGAAATCCGGTCATGATGTGCCTTGGATGAGGTTAACATGTATTGGAGAAAATGTAGAATTTGTGAGATATTGTTAGGCCAAAGTTGAAACACATGTTTGATGTTTGTGTGTATGCAAAACCATGAACAAGGCATGTACTGGTGGTTAGCTTGAATAGCTAGTGACACAATTTCCCTTGCCTTTCTTATGTTTGATCATTAGGTAGAATGATTGCAAGTATGCCATCCACTTCAATTGTTGTGCTCTTTGCAATTTGTTGTGGGTTTGCACAAACTACACAGCCTTATGGTTAGAATGAATTATGATCTCCCAATGAAGGATATAATGGCACTATTGTTTGACAACTTGTACAATGTCATTCAACTTATGATCGTAGGTTGAATAACAACTAACACCATACTGAATGATTCAAAGTGGTATACAACTAGGTGTCCATGTTGAACAAGGCCAATGTTGAAGACAAATTCCCATGGGTGTGAAGGAACGCACAAGGGAGTATAGAGCCCTTGCTTCTTGTTTTTGTAATGGCACATGATACATAACCCTTCATATATCATTGCATTTCATCATGGAGGTGTGTTTAGTGGAAATAGTTTTGCAATATGGTCAAAGTCTTCTGGATGCTAAAATGGCTTAAATTGTCTTGGAGTAGTGAGCTTCCCAAATAAGCTTGTTTCCCTCAAGAGCAACTAGGATACATAATTTACTAGGAATAGCAACAAGTCATTGCACAAATGGAAATATGTTCATGATGTGCGTTGGATGAGATTAACATGTATTGGAGAAAATGTAGAATTTGTGGGATACTGTTAAGCCAAAGTTCAAACACATGTTTGATGTTTGTGTGTATGCAAAACCATGAGTAAGGTATGGACTGGTGGCTAGTTCAAATAGCTAGTGACACAATTTTCCTTTCCTTTCTTAAGTTTGATCATTAGGTGGAACGATTACAAGTCCACCATCCACTTCAATTGTTTTGCTCTTTGCAATTTGTTGTATGTTTGCACAAACTACACAACCTTATGGTTAGAATGAATTATGGTCTCCTTACGAAGGATATGATGGCACTATTTTTTGACAACTTGTACAATGTCATACAACTTATGATCATAGGTTGAATAACAACGAACACAATATTGAAGGACTCGAAGTGGTATATAGCTAGGTGTCCATGTTGAACAATGCCAATGCTGAGGGAATAATAAGAGGCATTGGTCTAGATCTCAAAGGGTTGATGAAGCTATGGATATTGCAAAATGGACATAGAGCACATTCTATGTTTCAATGAATACGAGCTTGGTAGTTTTTACCTTCAACAAGGAGTGAAAGGGGCAAGCAACACTAGAGAAGACAAACATGAACCATTTGTAGAAGTTGGCCAAGCATAAGAAGGTTTGTAACTTCGTTGGATTGCTTGGGGTGGGCTAGTTGTGAATGATTTGTGTCTTCTCAAGATCCACATGCATCCCATTGTCATTGACAATAACACTAAGGTACCAAATGTGTTTCATGGCACAATCACATTTCTCTAGGTGAACTAAGAATTGCTTGTCACAAAGAGTCTTGAGAGTTGTGGAAATATGTTGTAGGTGTTCCTACCAAGTCTTGCTAAAAGTCAAGACATCACTAAGGTATACGATAACAAATTTGCCTAATAATGGTTGTAGAACATAGTCCATAAGGATCATGAATGTTGCAGGTGCATTGCTTAAGCCAAAGGGCTTCACCAACCACTTGTACAACTCATCCTTTGCTTTGACCATGGTCTTCTAGACATCCCGAGGGTTGACAAGCACTTGGTGGTAAACATACTTTTAAGTTGATTCTACTAAAGAAATTGGCTCACTTCAATGAGTCCATAATGGCATCAATTTGAGGAGTTGGGTATTAGTTCTTCATTGCGATTTTGCTTAACATTGGATAATCAATGCACATGGGCCAAGATCCATATTTCTTTGGCACAAGTATAATTGGGTTGCCACAGGGTGAGGTGCTCGATTGAATGAGTCCTTCTATAAGTGATCTTGTGTATGCCATTAAATTTCACCATATTAAAGCAAGGATCCACAATACAAAGGTTTGTTGAGAAAGGATGCTCTAGGAACAATGCCAATGTTATGCTCAACATGACAATGGAGGGAACTCCTTTGTGGTCTTTAAAGACAATTGTGTACTCCTCTAGAAGTGTGGTCAACTGCTTCTATTGTGCAAGGGTGCACGATAGAGGATACTTGGGTGGGAACTAGGGTCCTATGCATAATGGTCAACCAAATAGTCAACAAAAGGAATTTTTGTGTATGATCATTTTGCAACTCTATTTAGTTGAAATGAAAGAGATGTTCAATTTAGGTTTTACCTCTGGAATACAAAACAATATTCCATTGATCTCAAACATGACACTTCGAGGTTGCAAGTAATAAACTTTGTGCCACTCCCACAAATAAGAATGTCCTAACAACATGTGACATATATTCAAGGGCATAACATCGCACACTACATCATCCTTCCAATGATATATATTATATAGTATACTAAAAAATGAGGTTGCCAAAATCTTTGATTTTTAAAAATTTTTTAGGTGGTCAATTTTTCTAAGTTTTTCAGGTTTGAGTTTATTCTCAATGAGTTTACTAATTTCCTGAGTTGATGACGTCCACCAATTTTATGAAGCAAAGAGGTTGTTGGTGTATCCATATTTGAATGAGGATCAAGTGCTCATGTTCTTCCTCCAATCCAGCTGTGCTTGATGGGGTAATAGAGTTTGTGTGCATTGTGAGAACAACAACCTTAGAGGAGTTGGGTGCAAAGGCAATCTGCGTACCCTTGTCAAAATTGCATGCATGAAAATCTATGACTTGTGCCAAAATAGATTTGTGCACATGATAATAATTCTTATTATGATTGGACATCGTATGAGTGTCACACCACATACTTGTATCTTTCTTATTCTTTTGTTGGTGTTTACTCATTTGACCTTTTTTGTTAGTTTGAAGGAATCATCAAATTGTGTAATGTTGTCTAGATTGTGTTGAGCCAACATACTTCTGTACCCTTTTTCATGCTTGGTGGCATCATGTTGTTGGTAATGAAACTCACTAGAAGAGTTGGTGCACTGGTTGGATTTGTGCCTCTTCTCCATTTGTTGTGCAAATCACTATGCGTTTACAAGTGTTTAAATAGTCAGGTACTACAACTTTTGCTTGATATACTAGTGTGGTTTGCTTCCATACTTGAATACTAGATTAGTCTCACCGTCTTTAATGAATGGACAAATCATGAGGGCATTGAATTCATTTATGTAGTATTCCACAAAATGGTCATGACATTGCTGCAGTGGTTGCCACTACATGTTTGGTCCTCTTGACAACTTAGTGGATAATACTGAAGTCATACCACATAGTGATGGGCTCACCACACCTCACATTTCTCATTGTGAGATTTCTAGCGAGCTTTGGCTGTTAATGCCATTTTCATGGCTGTGATCTTGATTTTATTTGCATTGTCAAGGTCTTTTGCATTAAAATATGACTAAAGGGAACTAAGTCACTCGTTGAGTTCTTTAACATTGATTTTCCCTTTGAACAATGGACAACTATGGTTGATTTTGATCTTGAAAGGGTCTTGGCCACCAAACAACCCTCAGTCCACTAGATGGGGACCCAGGCCTCACAAACTGTTTATTATTCTACAGGGGACACAACCCCTGTCCTCCTACTCTAAGCCTATTCAACTCGAAAAGAAACCAAAAAGAAAAAGTCCTAGCTCTTAGCCCATATCTGTATTTTTATTACATCTGGACTATTCTAGTCCACCCCCAAAAGATCGCTAAATGCTCCTTCTCACCAAGACAAAGCCAACGTAGGAATGTATTACTAAATTTATAAACAACAAACTCTTGAAATTTCTGAACGACGGGATGGAACTATGAGAGGTGTAGGCAGTCTGTTACAGAACATTGGAGAGACCTGTTAGTTGACGGATGCTCCGCATCATACTCCCCACATTGAAAGAAAATATGAACCTCCTGGTTCATAGTTGTTTTCCTCCGTTTTCTCCATTGATCAAAATAAGATTCAAACTGCACATTATCTGATTGCGCTGTTTTGAACAACTAGTTCATCATTCCTTTCGCAAGAAGGCATCACCGTGCCATGTTCTTCACTCTACCCTCCATTGAATCTATCGATTGTCCAGCCATGCTCTGAATGGGGTATTGTTCCTCTATAGCCATGCATGGATCTAGAGTGACCAAAACCATCTTAACATGGAAAACGAAGCCACATACACATAGCATTCTCGCTCTCATATATATGGGAAGAAATCTACTTCCCATTTATGCTACCAGCACCAATCCCCTTTGGCATACAGTAACATTTCCAAGTGGCAAACTTATCCACTCCACCTGGTTGCTACAAAGTTTGTCTAATGCCCTATCACACATAAGTGCATAGTAGCATACTGCTTGGCTACTTGAATATCATCTTTGCGCTGGTATACCCAATCAACAACACTAGCTGCAACTTCCTCTTTCATGTCTACATGCACTGTGACATTGTGGCCTCCATAATTTTTATCTAAAATGTCAGAAAACCTGCCAGTGTTAGTCCCATTGCAATCACTTGATTCTAGATCAGATATTTCATCTTTTCCATGATACACCTCCTCAACCCATCGTCCATCCAAGTTGTCGGTGAGAACGCCTTTATTCTCATAAAGAAAACACCCTGATTCAAGCTCCTTGTCAACATTTACATCAAACTGAGCTTCCAGTTCACTGTTCCTGTTTGGCAAACACTCCTTTTCAATCTCATCATTCTCTGGAAGAACAATATGTGATTCGTGCTCAGTGGATTTCTCTACTACATACTCTAATTCAGGCCCTTTGTCTGTATTTAACACAAACAGAGGTTCATGCTGCTTCCTTTCATCTGTTACATGGCTACATGCATCGTCCTCATTTTCCAAGTTCTGGGATTGACATTCGTAATTTTTCTCCAGCTTGTTCTCCTCACTCACCACAATATGTGTTTCTCCTAGCTCACAGCCCACATCAACTGAGGTCAATGATTCCAGTTCCTGTCCTTCTGTTGAAATACTCTGAGATTCAAACTTGCAGTTCTCATCAGCCAAACACTGGAATTCAGCTTCTGCAATCTTCCTCTTCTCACTACTCTGATTTTCTTCTTCCTCCAAGGCCCTTATCCTTCTTCTTAAGGCTCGGATCTCTGCCTTTCTTTGCTATTCTTCTTTCCACTCTTTAATTATTGTTTTGATCGCTTGCATCTCTTTTCTTATCCATTCTTTCTCTTCTTGGCTCAACTTCTTTTATCTCATCGACATTTTTTTTTCTGCACAAGCAAACAACACTTACTGCAACAATCCTCACCCTTGGTATGGCTTTCTCTGGCCAACTCAATGTCCTCAGACACTCACATACACCCCAGGGCTTTCTAATGCTCCTCAATGCAAGGCAAGGATTACTAAAGCAAATGAATTCTTGCTCTGCATTTTAACTTTAGCTCGCCAATCCCTCTTTGGCTTCTCAACAACTCACTCTCTTAAAGTTGTTCACAATATGGCTTTCCATAGCTAACCAGTTACTCACTGGTAACAATAATGCACCTCCGTGCAATCTAGTGCTCCTCTGAGAACTCTTAGTTCTCTTCTCGAACTAACCATTAGTTTTCAGCAGCTAAGTCTCCAGCTGTAAACCTGCAAAAATGGCTCTCTTTTCTGGGCCATTGTGGTTTGCTCTGATACCAAAATGATGTAGTCACTCCAGCTGTAGGGCACACACAAATCTGGAAACACAGATTGTATATAATAGTGGGAAAACAAATAAATCCAGGAAGAACATACAAATCAATAAACAGGAAATTTCCAGACTTAGATACATCCCTCTCCTCAGTCCATTGGATGGGCACCCAGGCCTCACAAACTGTTTATTATTCTACAGGGGGCGCAGCCGCTATCCTCCTACCATAAGCCCATTCAACTCGGAAAGAAACCAAAAAGAAAAAGTCCCAGCTCTCAGCCCAGATACGTCTTTTTATTACATCCGGACTAATCTAGTCCCCCCCCCCTAAAAGATCACTAAATGCTCCCTCTTACCAAGACAAAACCAACAAAGTCCTGAAACAACAAAGTCCTGAAATTTCTGATTGGCAGGATGGAACTGTGAGAGGTGTAGGCAGTCTGTTACAGAATGTTGGAGAGACCCGTTAGTTGACAGATGCTCCACATCAATGAACCAAGTGTGGTCTAGCGCACTATCCTGTTAAACGAATTTGCAAACTAGTATAGGATCTCTTTACACTAATTATGGAGAGCTTCTTTGATTCAGATCATGTTGAGAACAAAATGAAAGATGGCATTAACAAAGAAAAAATACAAAGAGATGTAGTGAAAATTGATTTCTATTAATGAAGCAATGGTGGAAAACATTGTGCAACAACAATACTAGAATAGTAGTAGCTATCTCTGAAAAAAGATATGCCTGCTGGCTGCTACAATCATTCACAAAAAGTCTCTAACTAGGAGGAAAATTCCTTTTATTATAGTAGGAAGAAAAAACCTTGTAGTGCACAAACCTAAAACAAAAGACCTAACCCTAGGAGTTGAGGTGGTGAAGGGAGGGTAGGCCCTGAAAGGCTAGTTTGAATGTCATCTCCTTAGGGCCATAACTTTCACATACTAACTCCAATTGGGGTGCTCTTTAGACTGTTGGAAAGCTCTCTGTTAGATTTGCAAGATGTGAGGTTTGAATTGTTCCAAGAAAAAGATTCTAAGGGTTTGTGACTAACTGCAAAAAGTATTGTTTAAAGCCCGAAAAATGCGCCAGAACTTCTTTTCCTGTGAACTGACCAAAATCAAGACTGTATCTGCACTGGCCCAGAATGGCCACTTGGACCATTCTTTAATTGCGTTTTGCACAACATTAGTGTCGGGTATAGCAAAGCTAGTAGTATTATGTCCTATCCTCTTTGGGGATGTCAAGTGTATAAAAGGACATCTAGGAGATGTAGGATCAACCTTGTACCTTTGGTACTCCAAGCGTGTCTAAACATGCATTGAATTCTTCTTATGTCTGTAATACCTACAAAGAGACCTGAGAGATGCATAGAAGGAATTTTGGAAAATTCTTCAGAAAATCACCAAAGCTTCTATTAGTGTGTATTGTTGGACTTGTCAGTGATGGTGAAAGGATAAGTTGCAAGAGGTTGGATCTGATCTTGATGATACCAATATCCATAGTTGTCAGACAGTAAAATCTTTAGATTTTCTTAGAGCATTTGTGCTATAATATCAATGATTTGGACCCATTGTGGGATCAGTGACCCCATGCATATAGTCCTTTCAATGTATGTAAAGATGGTCAATCTTGTGGCTATATCGCATTAAGCAATGCAACCAAGATTGTTACATTGATCAGACATAATAGGAGGTAAGTTGTGAAAAGGAACTCAACAAAGTGAAAGTGATTTATGCTATGAAAACGTTCAACAAAGAAACATTGAATTATGCTAATGCTACTTAAGTGAGTTAAGTGTGACACATATGCATGATTACAACAAACAAGAAATTAGGGAGACATCAGAGCCAATTGAGGATAACACATATCGATAAAATATCATGGCTCAAATGCATCTATTTCTGATACATATCGATAAAATATGATGGCTCAAATGCATCTATCTCTGATACAAAAAATGGGCTACAAATATTAATAGGTATTGAAGAGATGTAAGGAAATTGTTGTGGCCCAGAACTGTGAAGACAATTATGTAGAGCTTGACAGTGATCAAAACTTTGATGTGTCTCTTCATTCACACTACATATTTATGCAAGTAAACATATAAGTTTGCCATCAATAAGGGAAGTACAAAGTTGACTTAAGTTGTAATAAACTCCTCGCAAATCTTTGACACAATTAGTTGTTTCTAAGTTGATTACTAAAGTTGGGGTTGACTCAGTCAACTCTTATCACCTTGGATGGTGGACACATAGTGGGCCTCATTTGTTAGATTTTGCTAACTAGGTCTTAGAAACGAGAGTTGATAAAATGTAGTTGTATGCATGCTGATCTGTTGAAGGTGCCACATAGAATATCTGTTGAGGAAGATTCAGTGACACATGAAAGATCAGACACAAGTTTTGTTGAATGTGACTAGGAACGAGTTTGTTGTAAATGGATCCATAACAAAACCTACTGTGAATACTCTCCTGGATGAACCAGAAGCTAAGAAGGGTGTGCCATGAACTAAAATCACACTAAGGTACAAGTCATTGGACATGTCAGGAATTGGGATAGCTTGGATTTGAAAACAAGTTTATCCAATGGTTAATATCATATTTGACAATTCTTCATTCAAAATTTGTGTTAATCTGTGGTTTTAATCCAACGTTATATTCATGATCTATTCATTAGGTTTTTCTTGAGGTCCTATACTGAGTACTCTATGTTTCATCAACACATGTCCTGACCCCTCAACTATCTTATTGATGCAGCTGGTCAAGTTAAAGGCATTTCAATCCCAAGGGTTCTCTATGTAACAAAGTCTCATTTTGTTGATGGCTCTATTTTAATTTGATTTCTCTGGAAGAGATTAGCAAATAATTTGATGAACTACCTTGACACTTTTGTTATAATTTCAGGTGGTGTTATTAACCGGATCAAGAACCTTTTTTTTTGGGTTAATATATCAAAATATGCAATTTTAAGAATATGATAACCACCCATTCCTTGGGAATCCCTTTCGATGTAGTTGTTTCTCTTGGTAATATGTGGAACTCGATTTTAGAAAAAGAAACAAGGTTAAGACCCTAAAATGGTGCAAGTGTAACCTTCCTCTTACTTGTAAAATCAAATCCGTATCTATGATGTTGAGTTTTGGACATGTATACTTCTCTCACTAGTTTCATATGATGTGAACTATGCCTTATTAGATAAGATTTTGAGAAGTTTCCATTGGAGCAAAGGTGTTGTTTCTAGGGGCTTACCTCTAGGTAATTGGTCAGACAGTATTATGCTGAAACATAAGGTGGTTTAGGCCCAGTGGATATTTGTCTAATCTTCTATGAGTAAGCACCATTCACATAAGAAAATCAAGAGAAAGTACAATAGGCAAGAGCACTAAGATTCATGACAATCCACACCAAAAATAGATAATGATGACCTATTGTGGATGAATAAAGACCTCAAAAACTCCTCAATATATAACCTCTATAGTGAGAGACCTCTCCACATAATGAATGTGAGACCAGCTACATTAAAGAACGAGCATCATAACTGTCTATTTTAAGTAAAAAGAACCACATAATGAATGTGAGACCAGCTACATTAAAGAACGAACATCATAACTGTCTATTTTAAGTAACAAGAGCCACATAATGGTACCATTACATCTAATAATACCCCATCACATGTACATAAATACCCCACAAATTATAACTTCAAATGTTTCAAATGGCATCATAATTACATTGAGTACATCAACAAATGAGTTTACTAGACAAAATTACATGAATTTTTAACATAATCCTTGTTAGATATAGGACAAAACAAGATAGTCATAAAAAAGGAATTAAGGGGACTTTTGACTTGCAAGACATCATCAGCCATTCAAGATATTTCAACATAAAAGGTACTACTGTGATGAAGAGGACATAGATTCTGTAATATGGATTGATTACATTGCTTAGAAAGTGTTTGGCATCTACCTTTAGGTTTTAATAATCTATTTAATTGTGTTGGAAATTGATTCTACAGCCTAGTATGGGAAAGATGTTGTCAAGTGGGTAACACCGACATCATCATATGTCGGGCTTGAAAACAAAATTATAATACTTGTAACAAATAAGAGTAATAATACTTTATGTTGATTAAATATGGAGACTAATAGAAATAACAATATCTCTATATACATGAAAGAGAGATATGAGATTTACATATAAAAGTTTTATTAGAGATATAAAAAGAGAGATACAGATTTACACATATAGAAATACTGGTATATAAAAAGAGATACTATTTTTACAATAATCAAAATTTTATTTCTCTATAGCTATATCTGCAGAAGTTCTTGGTTCTTGAGTTCTCAGTGCTACTCACAGTAACCACACTAGATCCATTTTAACTAATCAAAAAAATTTACCTCAAGGGATTTGATCTCTCCTGGCGCTTGATAGACCCAGGGTTATGATGGATCTAGGCTGGTTTAGGCAAACACCACTACAGTTTACAATTTGAAATATTTCCATTCTGTACTGAAGTGCTTATCTCTGTTGTGCATGGTTAGCTTGAGCTCTAGATAAGGCATTAAAATTTTAGCAATAAAGGCTTCTAAGCATTTCCAAAGAGCTGTGCAACACCACCTTCAAAGAATTAGATATTCATAACATATCACTTTATTAATGAATTGAGGCTAGCTTTACATAATCAGTCATTGCTAGGGAGACAAAAACTAGTTGTAGCCTATAGAAGTCTTGAAAGGCAACATCTATTTTCCTGTAACAACTAAACATGTTTTCTTTGATCAAGGTAAATCACGTTCCTAGTTACACCAAAGACCTAAGAAAACTAACTAGAGTTGAAATCATGTCCTTGCCTGTTCTCACAATAGCTTTCCATACCTTCAGTACCAACCAGAAAGGTAACCTTATAACTAGTAAATAAGTGTTTTCCAGATTTCCGTTTGCATTAAGTACCTCTGACAGTAGATGAATTGTGGTTCCTTAAATAATCCCCATAAGTATGTTTCATTCTGTTGAAAATCATTAATTTCATGGTCTAACTTAAGTCAATTTAGTCCTTCAGTACATTAATCTTTTTCTTCTCTTCTAGTTGTTGCCATTTTGTCAGGTTGTTAGCAAAACGTTTATTTGAACTTCGAAGTAAGCATCCAACAAATCATTCGCTTCAGCCATGCAAATACCTCATATGATGTGGCAACTCCAGGCTTGTAGCTCAACTTCATGCCTTACATTACTGTGTAGGCCCCAGTACTGTTGGTCCTACTAATTGATTATGCACTTTGAGGCATAGCAGTCCCTACATTGGTATAGAGGGGACACACTATAATCTTGATATTCTTGTGCTTTTAACATCATATATGCATTCCAAATTTCCAACTGTATCTTGTAACCTCTAGACTGTGATAGAGTTTATTTTCCTGTACCTTAGTTTAAGTTGGAAAAATAATAAATATAGACCAGAGATGCTTTAGCTACTTCTTATTGATGGATAACCATATGCTAGTTTTCTACTTGAAAGCCGTTGTATTATTTGGGGACAAAGATTGATTTCTTTCTGTCCTTTACATGCCTCATTTTCCCTACATTTTGTTCTGCTGGTTTACATTTAGTTTTGTTCAATTTAACGTAGTTTCTTATTTTGTTTATTCCTTTGAACTCTACACTGAGGTTTCCTAGACACAAAACATATCTATATATATGGTGGATGCAGATGATTATATATTTACTATGGTATTGCATGTTTAACGGTTATAATTGAAATTGAGTTGACACCATAGGCATTGAAGACTTGCAATCATCCTTGACCAAATGCTCTCTCAGATTCTTGTATTGGACAGTTTTTTGGTTGTTTCTCACCTCTTATCATGCTTATATTTAGCAGATGTCCTTAATAACACAGCACCAAGCACCGACGCAGTGGAATATACAGATGGAGGAAATGAGGTACTTGCACTAATCATTATTCTAAAGTTCTCTAAATATGTCTAATTACTTTTGCTGAGTTCTGTTAAATGTACATTTTCAATTTTTCATCATGCTGTGGAAAATGGAAACCCACGATACTAATTTCAGATTACTTATGGCTTCTTCTATCATTGTATTTAAAAGTGGCAACAGCAAATTTAGCTATTCCTTTCAGTTCCATATGAGCTTTCTATGCAAAATTCGTTGAGTTTACAAATGTCTTTTTTATAGAATATGCCTCTGCATTGCTGATTTAATGTGAAAGAAAGGAAAAGGGACTTTGCTTCTCTAAATTTTCTTGTACCTATGAAAACAGAGAATAGTAACAATGATATTCTTCTTGTGTGTACAGTGGCTTGTTCCAATTGTCTCTATAGTAATTGCTGTGGGAGTTTTAGGCATTGCTGTTTCTCTGGTGAAGAAGTTGTGCAAGAAGGGTAGAGGAGGGGCCATGAAGTTCCAGCAACTAAGCCATTTACAAGTGCAGGGATTTTCAGATGACGACGATGATCCACTTGCACATGAACCTCTTGCGAGGGGCAATGGGACTCATTAGTTTACAAGCAAGTCACACAATGCATATCCATCTTGTCTAATGATTGGGTTCCCTCCTGGAATTAGTAGTGTTTGCCTAGCATTCAACCATAGTTACAGCATTCCCAATGTAATTTATACTTGCAGGCAGGAAGTCCAAAATAAATCTGTATACGTTTCAATGTCTCCATAATATTTTTTCTCAGAATTTGATGATAATGATCAATGAGTAACACCAGAGGTTCACCCTTTCATTCATAAATACAACGCTATTAAGATTACGAGTGCTGATGCATCGTTCCTTTGGTGATTATGGAAAGGCCCAATGGCAGTATATTACTGACTCCTGATTACTAACTACACATGATAAGATACTTATTCTCTCCATTTTATCTATGCATCAATGAACTTTTATCATCTTTCAGTGCCCAAAGTCCATGCATCAGTTTTTCAAGTGTAAAAGTAAAAAGTTTTTTGCAATCCATCCATGATGGAATTGGTAGAATTTAGTTCTAAGCAAATTTAGACCTGCATCAAAATAATCACTTGCAAGATTATCAGCATTCAACTCTACACAAATATGTTATATTTTGGTTTGTGCCAATTTTCCCTCGGCCCTGGGCACACCCACAATAATTTGTGCCAAACTTTATTTAGCTCTTGTCGCTCTTAACCCCTAACATGCAACCACCACCTACCCTTTATCGTGCTTGCGCTTTCATGTGCACATGTGACTGATCCTTGATCTACAACGAGTCATTGATCTTGCATCAACATCCCATCTGCATGGTGACAACTCTAGTGATAGATCAATATCCAATCATGCTTGCCAATTCAACTCTAGCTAATCAATCTACACCAATGATATCTTGCACTTTGGAGGATCAATGCGTTTGCCTTTTTTGGTGTTAAAGTTTGACAAGGTTTGTGTGTATCAAGGGCGACCCAATTTCAAGGCCCAAGATGAAGATCATGTTCGGTTAATGTACATGAGGCCGACCTTAGGGACCGCCTCTCATTATCATTTAATGCTCTTTAGTCTTGTATAAATTTCTAAGTTGCATGGAACGTGGAAATGTGTACAAGTTTTAGAAACGTGAACGCTTGGAAATGTGACCTTCCAAAAGGGGTACGTCACGGAAAACACGATATATATATTTATATGTATAGTTTTTTTGAATAAAACATTATCTCACAATAAAATAAGAATGAGAGGTTAATTTGTAGGTAGGTTTAGAAACGATTTCAAGGTAAATTTGTTTTTATTTTCCATAAACTAGGGTTTTTTTAGATTTCCTATGGATCCCAAGCCACTCATGGACCTTTGGAGGTTTCCCAGAAGTTTTCAAGAAGTTTCCGAGTTTCCACGAGTTTCTGGTACTGGTACATGGGCATTTTAGGAGTTTAGTGCAACATAGATAAATATGTAACACTGACAATGCAAATATATTAGTATACATTCCTTCAAGCAAGTTAGTTTTGGTGTAGCATGGTAGTCAAGGAGTTGTTGTGTACAAATATGCACATCTATCAGGGTCTTAATTTCCCTCTTGTAGTCTTTGTGAGGTCGAACTCACACAATTTTTACCTCACACAACTAGAGTTGCAATGTTTTCACGATTCTTTGATCTTTGCCAAATTTGTAGCTCATTTTTCCAACAACAATATTATCTACATTTGAGCAATCTCCAGGGTTCTAATTCCCATTTTCTGGTTAATGGTTAATTGTATAGTCCATATACATAAATTATACTTTTTGATCTGAGAACACTTAAACCTCATAAGTTGTTATTGTACAAATTGCTATGAACATAAAATAAGATAATAATTAAATAATTAATAATTAGGTTAACTAAAGTTAGGTTATGAAATGAGGCGTCTCCTCAACATCAAACGCCCGAGCCATATTTAAGGCAGGGCCATCATTGTAACATATCATCTTTTATTCTATCATCTATCATTATATTATTATCTTTTATCTCAAATATGGAAGGCGGATTCGCTTCTTAACCTAGTGAATGGATACGTTCACTGCATTTGGTATCAGAGCCGGATTCGACTCCTTCGACCTGAGCTCGGATTCGGCTCAAAATCAGAGCGAACTCGCTCCTTCTTAGGTAAAGCTCGGACTCGGCTCATTCCTCCATTTCGCTGCATTCAACTTACTTCGGCTCATCAACTGTTCACATCATCCCACTCACACTACTCCAATTCTACCACAGCCGCCACCGCTCATCTCTCCCACCTTCATTCTCCATCTCCACATACACCTATCTTCCCATCACGCACCTGCACTCCTTACTCGCCTTCCCCCAAGCTGCACACTTGCATTCACCTCCTCGCAAGCCATCGTTGCCTCTAGAATTAGTGCCGCCCTACACCTCCACCTGCTCTTCCTCCACTCCCGCCACCTACACGCTCCTTCCCCATGCTTGGCTCCCTCCTGCACGCTCCTTCCCCATGCTCGGCTCCCTCCTTCTACTCTCCACTCTCGCCACCTGCACGCTCCCCCTCCATAGTCCTGCATCCACTCTCCATCTCTGCCAACCACCCCTGCTCCCTCCCCTCCATCCTCCTCACTCCTCTCATCCCTCGCAGCCACCCCATTGCTCCCCCTTCAATCTCCTCTACGCTCTCCCTCTGATCTCTCATGCTCCTCGCTGCCATACACCTGCTCCCTCAAACCTGTGTCAGTTTCCCTCACTCTCCACTCGCGTCCTTTGAATCCTCCACCTCATTTCGTGCACCCTCTCATATCTCCATTACACGCCTCCTTACCCTCCATCATCTCATCCTCCTTGGATGATCCCTCTACCAACTCCCTCCTCCACTGCCAGCACCTCTCCCTCCCCGCGCTCCACACTGCTCCCTTTTCCTGCGTCCATGCCGTTCCTCTCCCCTTTGTACCCTGCAACCTCCAACCCCTAACACCGCTGCTACTCCTCGCTACTCTCTCCTTCATTCGCAGCCCCCATACCTCCTCTCCTCTTGCTGCACTTGCCACCACCTTTGCCTACATCGCCCTCCCACCTACCATCTCCATCGCGGCCGCTCTCCATCCCCACGGCCTTCACACCCACCATAAAAAAAAACGCATATATTAAAATTATTATAATAGTTCAAGTATTTGATTTAAAATAATAATAATAATATTTTATTATTATTATACTAGATCATATTTCAAAAACAAAATATTAATAATAATATTATTATTAAATTTTTAATAATAATTATTGTTATAAAAAAATAAAAAATTAATTCTTTTGAAATAAGAATTGTTTGGAGAAACAAAGCAAATTCAAGCCAAAGAAGGCTCGTCAAGAAGATCATTCCACCATCGAAGAAGACAGAAACCATGGAAGACAATTTGCGAGAAAAATTAGAAGCCACGTTAAAACGTTATCGAAAAGACAATGAAGAATTGCGCGACATAAATAACAGTTCAGAAATAAGAATTGAATTACAAGAAAGGTACAATGAAATAAAAATCTCTAACCAGGAAAGGCGTATAGAAAAATTGTATGCGCAAATTGATGAATTAAAAGCCGAAAATAAATTCAATCAGAGGTTAGGAAATCAAGATATAAAGAAGGAAATAAATAATTACGAAGCAGAAATAATACGCTTGAACAAAATCGTTAGTGACAAAGATGAAGAACTAATGCAGTTACGACATAAATTAGAAAGTCAAGAATCAGAGGTCAGCCAGTGTCGACAATAGATAAAAGTTCTTCAACAACAAAATGACGACTCTAAAAAGACACATAAGTCAGAGATCGTGAAGAGTAATAAAGCATTATCCAACAATGCTGAAGAAATTTTTAGACTAAGAAGTCATAACAAGATACTAGTCACAAAAATTAAGAAGTTGAAAAATAGCCAGAAGATAGAACAATCTATGGACGACATTGAAGGGAAACTTTTAGACAAGCAGGAAGAAAATAGTTGTATCAGAAGTCATAATGAAGATCTTAAGGAACAACTTAAGACATCTGAAGATGACAGAAAATCGCAAGTCGAATTGATTAAGAAGTTTCAAAATGATAATAGGCAGTTAGAAATAAGTTGGAAAATATACAGAACAAAAACTTAAATCCTCAAGAGACGAAAATACAACTTCCAACTCAGATCAATGCTCTAAAGGCGACATTCGTAAACGAAAATGATATCGTGAAAGTTCCCTATCGACACCCCAACCATAAAAACCGATATTTGACAAAGTGGGAAATGTTGAAAGATAATGGTACTAATGTGATCAAATCTCCCAGTAGGGAATCCCATCAGTCCACAACAAATCAATTTGGGATGGATTGATTCGTCGACATATCAGAAGTTATGTTCGACTCTTAACAATTTGTATCGACATGTTTTGTCATCTACGACACCACATAAAATGATGCAGAAACATTATAAGGCTTTGAGGACAAAGCCTTTCTAAGAGAGTGGCAATGCTATGAACATAAAATAAGATAATAATTAGGTTAACTAAAGTTAGGTTATGAAATGAGGTGTCTTCTCAACATCAAATGCCCAAGCCATATTTAAGGCAGGGCCATCATTGTAACATATCATCTTTAATTCTATCATCTATCAATATATTATTATCTTTTATCTCAAATATGGAAGGCGGATTCACTTCTTAACCTAGTGAACGGATACGTTCACTGCTATGAACATAAAATAAGATAATAATTAACCTAATTATTAATTATTTAATTATTATCTTATTTTATGTTCATAGCACAAATACACTGTATTTCTATATTTATTTGTGCATACTCTCCTGTTTCCATTATGCACTTCAGTTTTCATATATGATCTAAATAGCAT
This sequence comes from Larix kaempferi, assembly GCA_027924585.1. Taxonomy (NCBI): domain Eukaryota; kingdom Viridiplantae; phylum Streptophyta; class Pinopsida; order Pinales; family Pinaceae; genus Larix; species Larix kaempferi. The sequence goes on from BSBM01000831.1 coordinate 9,852,215, forward strand.
CTACATAAGTTGTTATTGTACAAATACACTAGATTTCTATATTTATTTGTGCATACTCTCCTGTAACCATTATACACTTCAGTTTTCATAAATTATCTAAATAGCATCTACACTTCGTTAGATAAACCATTACCATCCTTCATAGTTGAAATATTGCTTTTGGAAATCAACTATTGTTTGTGATAGTTTCCTTATTGCACTATTCATTTTGCAAATAGTTTCAGTTTCTTAACTCTACTGCCACTGAGATATGCAATTCACATTAGAAAAATAGAGCAGAGATTTACAAATGAAATACATATGTAATAAACCAATTGTCATAAATTAAACAATAAAAAAAGATGCATTCACATAACAAAAAATATAGGGAGAAAACTGAGGCAATCCTTTCTGCAACTGGTACAAAGAATAGAGCAATGCTCAAGGGGCATCTACTCTCACCCAATCCCTCTACTATAATGCATTTTCCTTACTTTTATACATTCTCTATGCCTCTTTGTCAATTAGATTACATGAAACTTCCCCAATTCTTCACAAGAATCTTTACAAACTCATTAATAAACATTACATTCGAAACTTCATGTTTCAAACATTCTTAAAACATGTAACAATATGTTTAATGGTATTGTTATTTTCAACATTTTCCCTCAATACATTAAAGCTGCAACATAATGTATGAGTCCTCATGTTGTCACAGTTGTCCAATCTCCATACCTAGCATCAATCCACCAATATTGGATCAACCTTTGTCTTGCACATGCACATAAACTCTGCTTGAAAGATACCTTCCCCAAGTCTAAAACTCAACACCTACAAACATGCAAGCCCCATGCAATGATGGGATAGACATACAAGATAGCATGTAATTCCACCAGCAACGTTGGGATAAACACCAAGTAGTACCCATGCAATTCCACTTGCAACATTGGGATAGACATCCAACACCCAAGCAATTCCACTTGCAACATTGGGACAAACTCCCGACTTCCATGCAAGTCCACTTACAATGCTAGTCAAAACCTCTTTTGAGTTGATTAAAGGCATTTCCAGCGATACCCAATCTATATTCACATGCAATAATACAACAACAAAACTCATCATGGATCACACATTCCTATGTAGGCCTTGTAGCTAACATGTGCACATTTACAAACTATGCGAAATGGGAATGTCCTCTTTGAACTCTCATGATGATGAAAAAATTCAAGGTTCTGATACCAAATGTTAGAAAAAGGAGCAAATTTCTACAAACAAAATGTAAATTTTCAATGCTTTGAAATACTCTAATCCCAACTTGGTTTCAAGTCTCAATAAATCATTGTTTAATGCCCGAACTCAATTTTATTGCCCCGGAGAAAAATATAAAAGCAGAAACAAATTTATAACTAGAAATACATGAAGTCTTTTACTCTTTTCTCATCAACAATAATCACATACACAAATAATTGACACAGATTTTTGGTCAATGTGACCCTAGAAAAACCCTTGCGGGAAAACCAGTGAGAGAGAGTTCTTTAATTATCTCAAGTAGATTTACAATGAAGTACAACATAATTTATTTGAACAATTACATAGACTTATCTCTGAACCTCCTTCCTTGAAGTTCATGCATGATCTTAGCTGGATGTCTTGGGATTTGTGCCCCTCTCTTCTATTGGATGTCTTGGGATTAGTGCCCTTCTCTGTTTTCTCTCTGATGTGGGATTCACGCCCCTTTGCTGCTGAATCACCCTCTCAGTAATTCACCCTCTCTTTTTGTTTGATGAACTCAATCTCTAAATTTGCCCTCCTCCATTGAAGTGCACCCTCACTCTTTGAAATGCACCCCCTCTGTCTGTCTACTCACTCTCTAAGTCTCTTAGCTTCTCGCTCATGTTATTGTGTATTCACCTTTACCCCCTAGACTCTCTTTTATAACACTTCAATTACTTTTAGGGTTTTAAATCCCTAATTTATTTTCCATGCAAAAGTTACACTTCCACATTAAAAAATTACACATGCATTAATAAAAATATTTTTGACTAATTAGAAGTAAAGGGTTAAGGTTCAGACACTTTTCCTCATTAACATTTTCAACATTCCCTCTTAAGAAGGAAAGTGTTCTTCACCACTCCCATCTTGTCCCTCAAATAAACAAACTTGCCTTTTATCAATGACTTCGTGAGAATGTCTACTACCTTCTCATTTGTAGACGCATACTGAAGCTCAACTGCCCCCCTTTGAACATCATCCCGGATGAAATGGTATCTGATTTCAATATGTTTCGACCAATCGTGAAATACTGGATTCTTCGTGAGTTTCACGCAACTCTGATTGTCATAGTGAATCATAGTTGGCCTCAACTGTTGATCAAATAAGCTCACTAGCATCTTGCGAATCTAGATAGCCTCACAATTAGCCAGACTAGATGCCATGTATTCTGCCTCTGTAGAACTCAGTGCCATTGAATTTGGTTTCCTGATGATCCATGACATAACTGTCGAACCCAAGTTGAAACAACACCCAGAGGTGCTTTTCCCGTCCACTGCACTACCTTCCCAGTCAAAATCTGTATAGCTAATCAACTGCACTCCATCCCCTCTCTCATAGTTCAATCCATAATCCACTGTACCTCTAAGATACCTGAGCATGTGCTTTACTACCACCCAGTGCACTCTTCTAGGATCCACCATATACTGACTCAATGTATCACAGATCTGGCCTAGTGTTGACTAGATACAACAACGATCCAATAAGTTGACGATACCTAATGAGATCAACCAACTCACTCTCAGAAGCTACTAGCGTCTTCTAGTTGATGGTCATAGGTGTGGCCATAGGTCTACAGTCTTCCTTTTGAAATCTCTTCAGAATGTCAACTACGTATCTTTCTTGTCCTAGAAATATATGCTCATCCTCCTGTTAAACATCCATACCCAAGAAGTAATGCATCGGACCTATGTATTTTATCTCAAAATATGAAGCAAGATCGCTCTCGTAGTTGGATATGAGTTTCTCTGCTCTTGTAATAAACAAATCATCCACATATAGTACCAGAGTGAGTGGATCCCCATCAACCACAATGAAGTAGAGGTTGGGATTTGCCTCGGTCTTCTAGAAACCCATTTGCTGCAAGTAAGTATCTATTCTTGAATACCAATCTCCCGGAGCTTGCTTCAATGCATATAGTGTCTCTCTCAGTCTGCATACATGAGAATCTCTCCCATTCACCTCAAATCCCTCAGGATGCTCTATGTACACCTCCTGTATGAATCCATTCAGAAATGTTGTCTTCACATCCATTTGGTGGATCTTCCAACCCATCTCTGCTGCAATGGATATCACTACTTCGATCGAAGTATACCGAGCAACTGGAGTGAAGGTCTCATCATAGTTAACTCCCTCTACTCGTGAGAACCCCCTCGCCACAAACCAAGCCTTGTACTTCTCAATGCTACCATCCACATCATACTTTATCTTGTAGAGACACTTAGAAGTCACCAGTAACTTCCCCTCATGTCTCGACACAACCTCCCAGACATCATTCTTCATGATGGAAGCATACTCTTCCACCATGGCATCTCTCTAGACCTGCTCGCCTACTGCCTGCTCATAAGAAGATGGCTCAGACTCACTAATACTGCTCACCATAGCTAAATAGCTACAAAATCTCTTTGGCACCTTACTCTCTCTCATAGTCCTCTTGGGAGTTCCCACAGACTAAGATTCCTTCAAGGTATATTGAAGCCACTTGGGATTCCTCTTCCTTGAAGTAACTTGCTGTGGAGGGAACTGCTCCTGTTCATCCCAATCAACTGCCTGAGACTGTGTACTTGATGAAGTAGCATCAGTGGTTTGTGACCTTGAAGGTCATGAACCTGTAACCTATGAACTTGAAACTAGGGGACCACCACCATGTGATCCTGTACCTATACCTGGGGAACCTGTAACATGTGAACCTGTCACCCCTGATACTCATGACCCTGAAATCTGTGAAGCCAAACTTTGCACAGAACCATCCTAAGGTGTAGGAGCCTGCTGATCCCCCTTCTCTAACTCATGTGACTTCCTGAAATCCCTGTCCTCCTCGAATCTCACATCCTGCCTCACAACTATCTATCTCCGTGCAGGAATGCATACGTGGTATGCCTTCGAAGTCTCATCAAACCCAACAAAAATATCCTTTTTTGCCATGGGCTCTAACTTTTTCCTCTTCTCTTCTCAGAAGGGACATGTGAGTAAGTAAAGGATCCAAAAATCCTGAAATGCCCAACCTCAGGATTCTTCCCTATGAAAGCCTCTTCAGGAGTCTTACATCCCAAAACTTAATGGGGACTCCTGTTCTGAATGTACACTGCTGTAATACAAGTCTCTACCCAGAGAAAGAATGGAAAACTCTGATCATGTAGCATAGATCTTGCTACACCAATAATTGCCCTATTCTTCCTCTCTACCACCATATTCTGTTGTGGAGTATATGGTATTGTCAACTGTCTCTTGATTCTCTCCTATGCACATAACTCATTAAACTCCTTGGAGGTATACTCATCCCCATTGTTTGATCGCAACATTCAGATATTCCTTCCTATTTGGTTCTCCACAAGAGCTTTAAACTCTTTGAACCACTGAAGAACTTCTTTTGATTCTTTACTCTCCAGAAAGTAAATCCAAGTTTTCCCGAAGAATTCATTAATGAAGGTCACATAGTACTCATAACCCTTCAATGACACATAAAACATTAGACCACAAAGGTCAGAATGTACCAGATCAAGTGTCCTTGCTGCTCTGTTGTCACTGCTTGGAAAATTAGTCTTGGCATACTTGCCAAGTGTGCACCCATTGCATACGTCACTCTGCTTTGTACTAAACTTTGGTACACCTGTCACCATCTCTCTCAAAATCCTTAGAGTTGGATGATACAAGTGGGCAATCCTCTTGTACCACAACTTACATAAGTCACAACTGTTGTTGTTGTTGCTATGTGCCAAGGCATGATAAAGTTGAAAGTTGAGTTTGTATAGCTTTCCACATCAAACACCAATCCTAGCTGATGTAGTGTCACTAGGTACCTTAGGATGAATGAGTACATGCCCATCTCAGAACAATACCACAAATCCTCGATCCTCAATGGTGGAAACTAATACCAAATTCTTCTTCAACCTAGGGACATACAAAACATTCCTCACCATCATGGACTCTCTAGACTTCCTTTGAAAGGTGGTTGTCCCTTGTCCAATTGCCTTCATGACAGAGGTGTCATCTCCAAGTACAACCTTGAGATCTAAACCACTCTCAATAAGATCTATAAAATACTTCCAAACACTAGTCATGTGGATGGAGGCTCCACTATCTATGTACCAAAAACTGGTAGTAGATGCATTCAATGACTGGCAATAAATCAACGACAATTCCTTGTCATCCTTAGTGGAATACTCTTCCACATCTGCTGAATTAAAATAATGACAGGTAATCAGGGAAAATTCCTTGCCAAACTTAGTTGCAAACTTATCAACTTCAACCAAATCTGCAGTTTGCTGCTTCTTCTTCTTAGGACACACTACTTCATAGTGCCCCATCTTGTTGCAGGAAAAACACGTTACCTTGCTCCTATCTTTTTTCTACTCACCCTGTTGCTTCACCCCACCCTTGGGACCCTTCTTGGACTTCTTTCCTTTCGCTATAAGTGCCACATCTTAGGCTCATTATTACCTGCATATGAGCTCCCCTGAACATATCCTCTTTGGGTCTCTTCCTAAATGAAATCACCCCAAAGACAATCCCACTTGGGTAGATTTTCTATAGCTACAACAACCTCAACAAACACCACCCATTGCTTGGTTACCCCATTCAAATATGTCCGCACAAGCTCATTGTTAGCAACCACCTCCCCAATCGCTTCAAGCTAATCTCTAACTTGCGTTATCCTGGTAAGATATGTAGCCACGTTCTTAGTCTTGATCATTTTAATGCTCTTCAATTTATCCCTTAGTACCATCTTCCGATTTTCATTGGAACTATGGTACAACTTAGTTAAGGAATCCCACATCTGATAGGCATTATCCTTCCTTGTGACATGTGGAATCACATGGTCCTTGATGGCGTCAAGGATGATTCTCTTGGCCTTTATGTTCTTTTTATCATAATCTGCCTTCGTTGTTACATCTGTAAGAACCGTCACGAGATTTGATGTAGTGTTATTCACTATGTCCCACAACTCACACTCCTGTAGAAACAACACTATCCTTTCCTTCCATGGACTAAAATTACTAGCCCCATCCGATTTGTCCTCAACTCTCAAACCTGTAGCCATGATCTTCACAACTGAAAAATAACAAATCCAAGTTTTGCCTCGTTGAACAAGATAACCCTCTCTATAAATACTATGTAAGTTTATTGCTTTGATCTTTCAACTACGCTTTGATACTATGTAAATTTTCAATGCTCTGAAATACTCTGACCTGAACTCGGTTTCAAGTCTCAATAAATCATTGTTTAATGCTCGAACCCAATTTTACTGCTCCCGAGAAAAATATAAAACCATAAGCAAATTTATAAATAGAAACACATGAAGTCTTTTACTCTTTTATCATCAACAATAATCACACACACATAAATAATTGACACATAGATTCTTGGTCAATGTGACCCTGGAAAAACTAGTGAGAGATAGAAGTTATTTTATTATCTCAAGTAGATTTACAATGAAGTAAAACAAAATTTCTTCCAACAATTGCACAGACTTATCTCTGAACTTCCTGCCTCGAAGTTCATGCCTAATCTTAGCTGGATGTCTTGGGATTCATGCCCCTCTCTTCTGTTGGATGTCTTGGTATTTGTGCCCCTCTCTGTCTGCTATCTAACGTGGGCTTCATGCCCCTCTACTGCTGAATCACCCTCTTAGTAATTCACCCTCTCTTTCTGTCTGATGAACTCAGTCTTTGAATTTGCCCTCCTCCAGTGAAGTGCACCCTTACTCTCTGAAATGTGCTCCCCCTGTCTGTTTTCTCACTCTTTGAGTCTCTTAGCTTCTCGCTCTTGTTATTGTGTATTCACCTTTACCCCCTAGACTCTCTTTTATAACACTTCAATGCCTTTAGGGTTCCAAACCCCTAATTTATTTTCCATCAAAAGTTACACTTCCGCATTAAAAAAATATACTTCCACATTAAAAAGTTACACTTCTGCATTAATAAAAATCTCTTTTAATAATGAGAAGTAAATGGGTAAGGTTTGGACACTTGTACTTGTTAACATTTTCAACACAAAATACATATGTATTTAATCAACAAGCATAAATTAACCAATGAAGGGAAACATGCATTCATATAACACAAATATGGAGAGAAAATAGAGACAATTCAATATGACAATCCTTTTTGTAGTCGGTACAAAGAATAGAGAAACACTCAAGGGGCATCTTGCCTCACCCAATACTCCATCTATTACAATACATTTTCCTTTAATGAACACATTTGGAATATAGTGTATTGTTTAGAGTGGATTTTTTACCCCATTGGGGGGTTGTGCATGTAGATTTATTTCTTGGGCTAGTTTAGACATTTTAGTCTGCAAGTTTTTATTTATATTTTTGACAATTGTTAATAGATCCAGTCTTGTAGGTTATGCCATTGACGATGAAGCCATGTGAAGGTGGGTTGCAACATGCAGTAATAAAAAAGGGAACCTTCTTGTTGGTTTTGTTGTGCACCTCGATTTCGTGAGTGAGGAATGTGCTTGCATGTGGATCTCAAAGTTGCACAAAATGCATGTCATTTGTTGTTGTGAGGGAGGTTTCGAGTTGTCATAGAGCACCAAAACATGGTGCATGTTTGAAAATTACAAGGAGAGCATGACATCTAGATCATAGTTGTTGCAACAAAAGACAGATTGTGGCGAAGCATGAATTAGGGAGTAACTCCCATGATAAAAGTGGTTTTTTCCTCTCATTGAATGGATTTTGTAACTCGCAGTTGTGTTGTCATATCTAAGATGGCTTTCAATATGGTTGAATATACAAAGGAGAATTTAAATTTCTTAATTGTTAAGTAGACAATCTTACATGCTAGCTAAAGATGGAGGTTGTGAATGATAACTTACAGGAATGCCACAGTGTAATGGTAGAGATAAGGATTTGCAAGGATGTATATGGAATTTATTTGGGTGCTACATGTTGCAGAAGATAATTTGTATAGCATTGGTTTTGAGTAGAAATACAAGTGCTACACAATCAATTGCTGCATAGAGGGGTCCCTTATCCCACAAACAAGGGGGTCTCATGCTTTATTTTGGCATTTATATACACTATGAACTTAAATTAGATTAAAAAAAATAACAATGTATTTTTTGTACTTGTGTAACTCCATGTTTGGACTGATATTTAAAGTGTTGTTCCATGATGTAAATGGTATATCTCTATAAGGTCCAATGTGGCATGCATAACCCTTGAATTATTGGTCTTGCAAGGTATGGTTGTAAATCTAGTTATGCATGATTTTATCCCTATTGTTGGAAACAAAATAGACGTGTGTTAGTGAGGGCGAGAGTATGTCTCGAGACCATGTAGCTTTGGTTAATCTTGTCCTCCATAAGCTCTAAGTGCATTGATAAGGATACCATGATTGTTGACATAGCACACACCAGTTATAAGGGAGTATTCCTTGATAGGTCTGAGACAAAAATGTTATGAGGGGAGTCCAACAAGAGTTAGCTAAGATGTTAGACTCACAACAAGGAATATTATAGGGGAGAATGTTGGAAATGTAATTGCCACTTGTTGTGTGATGGGCATGTTAGTAAGGGCGTGTGAGACATGCAAGGGATAAGTGGATGTGTGAGACTATATTTAGTGAGAAGAACTACATGCAAGGAGTTACATATACAAGGATAAGTAATACCTATTTTGATGCTTAAAAAATCTCTTACAATGTGTGGAAACTCTCGTTAAAGTGTGACTCTATAGAGTACTTTGTGTCATTAATGAATGCACTCCAAATACAATGAATTTTTGAGAGTGTATTTTTTACCCCATTGGGGGGTTTTCTCCACTATAAAGCTTGGCGTCAAATGCATGTGCATGCTGATTTATTTGTTGCGCTAGTTTAGGGATTTTATTCTACAATATTTTATTTATATGTTTAACAATTCAATCAATCTCCCCACAAATTGACTGACAATGTGTGGTTAAGGTATTAATCATGATATCCATCGTGATTAATTAAAATTAAGTGAACCAGGAATAAATTTATATTATAAAGAACCTCAAACTTCACAAAGTACTTTTCATAGATCATTTTAATGTGTATATTTAACCTCACATGACTTCAGTTAAGAAAATTGTAATGGAGCACAATGTAAAATGGCCAAATTTTAATATCAAGCTTGGGTTAATTCATTTCATGTTGTCATGCACAAGGGACTTAAGAAAGTGTACAATGGATTTATAATTGCTGAACTTATTATAGATTTGGGTCTTGAACTTATAATATCCAACTTTCTTGCATGGTAGATTAACGCTTATAAATTTAGAATGTAACAACCCAAATAAAAATCAAGCGAAACTTATGATTGATGCCAATAAAGTGAGGTTACTTGACAAATGTGAAGGAAAGCAAATATAAAGGGGAAGGTGAAATACCAATATGGTGAAAATTTTCAAGGAAGTAAAAAAAACATAAGTTGAAGAAGAAAGAGAAGTAGAACAATAACTAGGAAATAACTACTGTTGAGCAAGATATGTTGGTCCATAAGGGACAAACATAGAACTTGGGAATTATTTTGAGAATTCGAGGATTTAAAGAGAAATAATCAATATTGATATGGTATAATGTAGACGAAGAAAATAATGGGAGAAAGGTAGCTTACGCATTGGATCTAACACTGTGATTATGTTACATTGATGAAATGATTTTAATCTTGAGATTGACAATCCATATATCATAGAATTCTTATGGTGAAGAAGGTAAAACACTAACCATGGAGAAGTAGACCCAAGAAAAGTTTAGGAGAGGAATATTTATGACACTCTATACATTGAAGCTAAAATAGGGAGTGTGATTTAATAGGATTTGGTGCTAAGCCCTGAGTGGCCAAGTGCTTAACCCTCACTTCCTTGAATATCCCTAAATCCAACTTACATGGTTGTGATATGATTGTAACCAAGATCACATAAGGCAACCTAATATGTGCCTTAGCATAAATCCATTCCACAACATGACCTTTTTAGTGTTTAGTGTGTGTTATGAAACCAAGTCCCAGATATAACATAAAAATAATAGAAATAGACTAGAAGAAAGTAATCCACACCTTAATAATGAAGAACTGAGATGAATAACAATCCTCTTCGAGAGAGGAACCTCCTTACACAATGTACTAAGTACATAAGACAATACAAGATACAATGATGACTAAAATGAAAGGGTCTCCTTCCTATATATGAGATAAAGGGGTAAAATAACAACTAATAGACCCACTAATAAACCCAAGACGACATCAATAATATGTAATGCACCATAATAAAGGGGGTAATGTGCCACTACATAGGGGGTAATGAGCCAATATTTAGGGCTTAACATGCCCCTCCCCTTTAGACAAGTGTTGTCCTCAATGCTTGATTAGTTGTGGATGCTTCTGTATGAAGGACTCATCTTCCCACGTGGAATATTCCATTGTAAGGTTCTTCCATTTGATGAGGTACTCCGTAATAGCCCGATTTCGTAGTTGTTTGGTCCTTGTTTCAATGATTTTTTCAGGATCCAATATGACTCTTTCTTATTCATCAAGCTCGGGAAAGATTGTTTGAATTGGGATCTTGTCTCCTATTACCTTCTTTAAGAAAGAAACATGGAAAACTGGATGCACTCTTGAAGATGAAGGAAGCTCCAATTTGTAAGCCATACTAGCAATCTTTTGCAACACCTTATAAGGATCGTAATACTTGGGTGCTAATTTATTGTCCTTATTTAGTTGCTTGAGGGACATCTATTTGTAAGGTTGTAGCCTCAGAAATACACAATCCCCTTCTTCAAAACTCCTTTCACTTCGATGTTGATCAGCTTGTTGTTTCATCCTGTTTTGTGACACAGCTAGGTTGTCGTTAAGTATATGGAGAACTTCTTGCTAGTGCTCCATGTGATCTTCCACGGCTTGAAATTTAGATTTTCCCTTTAATGGAGATGTGATAGATGGAGGTTGGTACCCATAAAGTGCCATAAATGGAGACATTTTTGATTATGTATGGAAGGAAGTATTGTACCACCATTTTTCCAAAGATAACCATTTCACCCACTATGTTTGTTTATTAGATGCAAAGCAACGAAGATATCCTTCCAAACATTTGTTCACTATCTCAGTTTCCCCATCAGATTGAGGATGATAAGATGAACTATGAGCCAATTGGGTACCCAAACAAGAAAATATTTCAGTCCAAAAATTTTCAGTGAAAATTGGATCTCTATTGCTTACAATAATCTTTGGATTTCCATGCAACTTCTAAACTGTTTCCAGAAAATATGCGGCTACTGTACTTGCATTAAAAGGGTGAGAGAGTGCACAAAAATGTGCATACTTTGTGAGTCTATCAACAACCACCATAATAACATTATTTCCTTCTGACTTGGGTAGATCTATGATAAAATCCATTGAGACTTCTTCCTAGCACAGGCAAGGTATGTCTACTGGTTGTAGAAGTCCCGGGGTCTTAACTGTTTCCACATTATTTTGTTGGAAAACCAAGCATTCGACCACGGACCTTTGAACATTAGATTTAATTCCTTCCCAAAAAAATTCCTTCTTAACCCTGTGGTAATTTTTTAGGAATCCGGAGTGCCCAGCTATAAAAGAGGTGTGTAATTTTGAGAGGACCTTTTGTTTGAGTTGGGAGCCTTTGCATAAATATAAGCGATCCTTATACCATAGAGAATCATTTTTCCACACAAAAGTATCTGATAGGATCATCCTGTAGCTTTTGAATGAGCGTCCACACAGATAGGTCATTTTTCCATTCTTCCCTAGTTTCCACTACCCAACCAAGTTGTAGAATGGAAATTGCACAAAGTAATGCCCTAACATCTTCATATTTTCTGGAAAGCGCATTTACCACCACATTATGTTTCCCTTTTTTATATATGATTTCAAAGTCATATCCCAACATATTGGTTACCCATTTTTGTTGCTATTCCAAAGATAATCTCTGTTCCAAGAAGTATTTAAGACTATCATGATATTTTTTTACCTTGAAGTGTCAACCTATTAGGTAAGGACTCCATTTCTTAAGAGCATGTATAATTTCCAACATTTCCTTCTCATAAATGGGCTTCTGTAAGTGCGTTCCCTTGATTGGATGACTTGTGAAAGCAAGTGGATGTCCTTGCATTAGAACAATGCCGATGCCATTTCCTGAAGCATCACATTCCACAATAAATGTTTTTGTGAAGTCTGGTGTGGCCAAAACATGAGCTTTGCACATTGCCTCCTTAAGTTGTTCAAAAGCTTGAGTTGCCTCTAGAGTCCAAGAAAATGTATATTTCTTCAATAATACTGTTAGAGGTGCTACTATTCTTCCATAGTTATGAACAAGCTTGCGGTAGTACCCTGTCAGACCTAAGAATCCTTGAAGATTCTTCAAGGTTTTGGGAATCGGCATGTCCATCATGGATTTAATTTTGTTGGGGTCCACCTTGACACCTTCCTGAGATACAATATGACCCAAATATTCTACCTTTGTTACCCCAAAGAAACATTTGGAAGGTTTTGCATATAGTTGTTGCTCCTTTAGTAGTTGTAGTACCATGTCAACATGTTGAATGTGTTCTTCCCAAGACTTTCGATAGATTAGTATATCATCAAATAACACTAGCAAAAATTTTCTAAGGAAAGGTTGAAAAATGGAATTCATCAAACCTTGAAATTTGGAAGGCGCATTTGTGAGACCAAATGGCATGACCAAAAATTCATAATGACCTTCATGAGTTCCAAATGCTGTTTTTGGAATGTCTTCCTCTTTCATTCTAATCTGATGATATCCGGAATGGAGATCCAACTTTGTGAATAAAACTACTCCATGTAATTCATCTAACAATTCATTAATGGTAGGAATCAGAAATTTATCTTTAATGGTGATCTTGTTGAGCTCTCTATAATCTGGATACATACACCATGATCCATATGGCTTGTGTACCATTACCAATGGTGTAGAGTAATAACTTTGGCTAGGCCTTATTATGCAGGCCTCTAACATTTCCTCAACCATACGCTCAATTTCACTCCTCTATCCATAGGGGTATCTGTAAGGTTTGATGTTAGGAGGAACACTTCCCAGAATTAAGTAAATAACATGATAAAAACTCGAACAGGTGGAAGAACTTTTGGAATATCTCCAAATACCTTGGAATGCTTATCAATCACCTTCTGGAGATCCGGGAAAATAGGAGACTTAGATGTTTGAACATCTAGTGAGAATAATTGTGCAATTACACCTTGATGTCCCTTTTTTATCAATTTTTTCATACCATTAGATCTTATCACCTTACTTGGTTTCCTTGTGATACATTTAACTCATATTCGTTTCCTTCCCATAAAAATTTCATGAAAAGCTACTGAAAATTAAAATCCATTGTTCCCAATGATTGTAACCATTGAACTCCTAAGACAACATCAACACCCCCCATTGGAATAGAAATCATTGGACTATTCAATACATATCCCCCATAGTGAGATTGATATTATGGAATTTTCCCGAGCAATTGATAGTTTCTCCATATGCAATCATTACTTGAAACTATGGTGCTGGATATACAAAGAAATTGAGAACCTTTGCTAATTTACAGTGAATGAAATTATGAGTACTACCAGAATCAATCAACACTGTTACCTTTTTCTTTTTGATATATCCTTTGATATTGAGAGTTTGAGGAGTGGTAATTCCAGCCAATGCATGACAGGATATGGTGGGATTAATATCTTCGGAAGTAGTATCTTCTATTTATTCATCTTGAGACGGTTCTTGTTCTTTTGGTGCTTCTTGTTCATTTTCTTCCCCTGCTTCACAATCTATGTAAAATAGTTTCTTCTCAGTGCACTTGTGGCCCTTACTGTATTTTCTATCACAACTGTAACAAATCCCTTTTGCTCTTTTTTCCTCTAGTTGTTGTGGTTTCAACCTTATAGTTTTTGGATGACTCGAGACCACACTTCCTTCTTTATAGTTGTATATGGTAGACTTCCTTGTTTCCATAATTTTGTTTTCAACTTTTCTTGCCACCCCGAATGCATGCTCCAAGGATTTAGGTTCCCACAAGCGAACCTCATGTTGGATGTTATCTCTTAAAGTTCCTATGAAGACGTCAGTCAGATGCTCCTCTGGAATATTTTTGACCTTGATATTCAATCTTTGGAAGTTCTCAATGTGCTCCCCAACTGAACCCTTTTGTTTGAGATTTATCACTTGGATAAAGAATGTATTGCTCTTTGTGTCCTCATAATGTGCTATCAATTCCTCTGTAAAAATTGTCCAAGTGACAAGTGGTTTATGAGAGCAAAGCCATCTATACCACACAAACTGATTAGGTTCTAAATATAAAGATGCAATGCGTACCTTTTGTGTGGATTGCACCTCATGTAGCTCAAAGAGCTGCTCCATCTGTAGTATCCATGTGACTAGATCTGTTCCATCAAACTTCCTCATATCGATCTTTGGGATGCAGTTGGTTTTTGAACCCATGTTGGAATACCTAAAGTCATGATGTATGTTCCTTTTTTTTTCATCATGAATTTCATGGGGGATATTCTCACTTCTAGTAAGCCCTTCTCGCAACAACTTTGAGAAAAAATCGTTCAAAACTTCCATATCCCCATTCAAACCCTTCAAATCATCTATGTCCTTTGTCAAACCATCCATTTTCACTTCAATTTCAATCTTGGTTTGACCTAGGATTGATGTTAGTGCATATTTTGTCACTATCTTCTCTTGTAAATCATATATGTCCTTGCACATTTCTTCACCTTCATCATAAGTCCATGTAGAATTGTCTGGAGGCTTGTTGGGTGTAGAGGTTCCCCTTTTAAGAGGAATTTAGGGAAATATAGATAGGTATCACACCCTAGGGTTCACCACAATTTGATCCTTCTACTCAAGTTATTCAAATTTAAAACAACATTTTGTTTTTCAACCCTGATTGGAAGACAGTTTTAGGGACGACTTAGAATTGAGGTAAAATTGAAATTTCAACTCCTCCAGGTCGAAAAATTCATCCTGTGGTATGCCTAGGTGTCCTCTTTCCGATGCCGCAGGTCTAACTTAATTCTGATGTACCAATAGAAAGTTATTGCAAATCTCCCAACACTTCTTATTTTTGGTCCTTTAGAAGATCGAACTTGTACGGCCTTCTAAGTCTTCACTATTTTGTATCTAAGTCCAAAACTTCTACTACAGATACTTTGGTCTGTAATATTTCTGATGCAATTAGTATCACTCAATTTGGACCTCGCATGCCCCAAATATGACCTTTTTTCCCAGAACACTTGTTTTAGACTAGTAAAAAAACATAGATTCCGAGGTCAATATATCCGAACCTGTGATGTCTCGGGACCTAAATTTCAGATCACAGATATCTCAGTCTGTTATAGAAGTGGGTTTTTAATATTTCTATTTGAATCCTTGTAGAAAACAAATTATAGCGAAAATTCCAAGATGAATCGTTTTGAAGAAGCCACTCCCAAGGAAAGAGTTTTGATACCAAATTTTATGTAACCAAGTCCCAGATATAGCATAAAATCAATAGAAATAGACCAGAAGAAAGTAATCCGCGCCTTAATAATGAATAACTGATATGAATAACAATCCTCTTCGAGGGAGGAACCTCCTTACAAAATGTACTAAGTACATAAGACAATACAAGATACAATGATGAGTAAAATTAAAATGTCTCCTTCCTATATAGGAGACAAAGGGGTACAATAACAACTAGTAGACCCACTAATAGACCCAAGCCGACATCAATAATATGTAATTCACCATAATAAAGGGGGTAATGTGCCACTACATAGGGGGTAATGTGCCAATATTTAGGGCTTAACAGTGTGACTAGCAGTGTTCCTTTATTAGGCTTCGTCGCATTTTCATCTACAACCAACACTTGTTTCTCATTGCATCTGCACCCTCGATTTTAACTATGATTTCACCTAGTTTTTAATGTGCCTTCAATAGATGTTCCACAAATCAACACACATCCAATTACACTTCCCCAACTTGGATTCTTCAACCATATCAAAATTTTTTTATCGTTGAGAATCCTAATGCACCCACCATTCATAGTGAGGAAAGTTGATAGAGTCCACTTTAGCTTCAATGATATCATAGAGTTAGTTAGAATTGAGGGTTGACTTTGTAACTACCTCATCATAATGACAATTTCTCTTAGCGTGTATACTTAGGTATAATTTCATATGTAAATCATCATGTAGTTTTGGTCATGAACCTTGAGCAAGATTGAGCTCACACAATACTATCCTCAAAGTTATGTGCCATGAAATTTATTCACATTGTTTTGAATTACAACATTTTGTGTAGATCATTTTTTTGTACTAGGAATATATAAGTACTTGTGTTAATCTCTTGTGCATTAGTCTTGTTGTTTGTTTTGGGTTTGTAGTGTGATAGTTAGAATGGTGCACCACACTACCACAAGATAGAAGGCCCAAGCTAAAGTGCTTGGACGGGACTTGGAATTGCCCCTTGATTTTTGAGAAAGATAGGGAAATTGGGAGAGTGGGAGGAAAAAGGAAAGAAAGGATAAGGATAGGGAACTAACTTGATTAAGAGGTTAATATTGTTTAATGATCTACAAATTATATATTAATGTTTAATGGGATTTTAATTAGGTTTATTAGCCACTTGATGTTTGAGAAAAATCAAGAAACCAAGAGAGGGGAAGAAAAAAGAAAGAAGGGATAAGGATAGACTGCTAAGTTTATTAAGAGGTTAATATTGTTTAATGATCTACAAATTATTTGTTAAGGTTTAATGTGAGTTTAAATAGGTTTATTAACAATGATGATACACTAACTAGCAAGTGAATGAAGTGGAAAGAGACAAAATTGATTATTCATCTTTTTCACGTGTGCTAATTAATCTATAAAAATAAAAGTACATAACCTAAAGAGAAAATATGTAGTATAGCTAATCCTTTAACCAAATGAAAACAAGAAAAACCAAGAATTAGATTTATTAATACACTTCACTTCAATGATAAAGCAATCTGGAAAGGGATCCTAGGGTTTATTATCCTCCTTGGCAAGTGAAAAACCTTAATTATGTGGGATTTATCTATCTTAATCTAATATAATCTACAAGAATCTATTTTCTTAAGGAAAAATAAATAAAAAAGCAACAAAGGAAGGTTAGAAATCCACTCTCATACTTGTGAAGTCACTCCTCTCCTTGTGGAAACAAACAAGGATATGTCTTACCATTAAAAAAAAATCGAACAAGAGATCCAAGCACTACAATATTTTTAGTGATTTACCACCCAACAAATGTCCAACACATATTTATCCCAACACTCCTTCAAAATGGTTGCTAATTTTGCAACCAATGGACTCAATATTTGATGTTGTAGAGTCTATATAAATGTCATACAACCATCGGACTATGATAATGTCTATTTTAACATCCATTTAAATGTCTCAAATAATTTCTACACGATCATGTTTGCATAACCATGTACATTAGCTTAAAAAACAGTGCCTCTTTGAAAGATGTTATTTGAATCCTAATTAGACATTGAATAAACATTTGAAATAATATTGTAAACACAAACAAACAATATATATAATAGTAAAGTTTAATTTCTAATCTCAATTAGCCACCTATCTTCTTGTAACCATAGAGATTATGTCCTCCATTTCTAGTATCAACCTATGCACCCAAAATTAAATATTGTTTATCCTTATTCACTTGTGTACTAGCCATTCACTTAATTACCTAGCCATTTCCTCCTCCCATCAGAAACCAAAAGTCACATGGTTGTTAAAATATGGAACACAGATAAAACACATTAAGAAGAGGAGAAACACAATGGGCAATAGCTTGCCTTCTCAATATTAACCACAAGTATATATAACATTACATCATACCAAAAACCACGGGTAAATACCATGGGACAACAAGGCGTCCTAGTCATACTTAACTAACTAATGACTTAACTAATTAATGCACCAATAATGGATACTGGACAGGTGAGATTACAATTCTTAATCTCAACCGGGACAATATTCAACACTATCAATGCCTAAGTGTTGTGCATGCTGGTCTATGTCTCAGCTAGGCATACATTTCATTCAAATAAAATTAAGCTTTACTTTCTTCCTTGGTGTGTACTTGGATTGCTTCTTCTTTGTCTTCTTGAACTTGATACTAAGTAGGTGCTCTTCAACATCTTCTTTGGCTTCTGCAAAATACATAGTTTTATTGCTTTTCATTGGTACTGGAACATAGTGCAAGTCTTCTTCTTCTTCTTCTGTTTCAACATATTGTATGTTGATGTCCATTTTACCTGCACACTCAAAAATTTTGTCAGAAAAAAAGATGAATATATTTCAGCTCTTCTTGGAGAGCATTCACATCTTCCTCTTCTCTTGTTTCAATGATTTTCAGCTCTTCTTGGAGAGCAATCACTTCTTCGTGTTCCGCATCTTCGTGTTCTTCATCTTCGTGTTCTTCATCTTCCTCATATTATTCTTCTGTTGTTTCATCTTCTTCTACATCAGATTCCTCTTCACTAAACTCTGCTTTCAATATATCCCATGCTTCTTTTGGAGTATAAATTTATGCAATGTTATGAAAGATGGAATAATCTATACTATTTTGTAAGAGACTTAAGGAAACAACTTGTCTTCTTTCTTTTTGATACTCTGTCAAATTCTCAAATGCTTCTAGATCACTAAGATCCACTTCAGCTACAAAATGCCACAAATCTTATGACCTTAACAAATTCCTTATTTTGAAAGACCATACTTCATAATTCTCTCCATCAAAGGTTTTCCATGAACCTATTGAAGTTAACAGATTTCTTACCTCTTCGATTTATTCTGGTAGCTCTTCTAGCACCATCTTGGAGATTCGATCTTCGCACTTCCAAAGGAAAAATAAAAATAAAAATATTTGATGTGGCCCCAAAGCTGTGAAGCTACTCCTCCATGCCGATGTGTTCTATCTTGATCTACACTTGTGTGCTTTCCACTATGTGAAAAGGCTTACCCAACAACAACAGGTATTGATCAGGCCATATGCTCTGATACCATGTTAAAATATGGAACACAGATAAAACACAGTAAGAAGAGGAGAAACACAATGGGAAATAGCTTGCCTTCTCAATATTAACCACAAGTATATATAGCATTACATCATACCAAAAACCATGGGTAAATACCATGGGACAGTAAATACTATGGGACAACAAGGTGTCCTAGTCATACTTAACTAACTAATTAATGCACCAATAATGGATAGTGGACTGTATTGAAGTTAACAGATTTCTTACCTCTTCGATTTCTTCTGGTAGCTCTTCTAGCACCATCTTCAAGATTCGATCTTTGCACTTCCAAAGGAAAAAAATAAATATTTGATGTGGCCCCAAAGCTGTGAAGCTACTCCTCAACGCCGATGTGTTCCATCTTGATCTACATGTGTGTGATTTCCACTATGTGAAAAGGCTTACCCAAAAGCAAGATCGAAGGATCAGGCCGTCAGCTCTCATACCATGTTAAAATATGGAACACAGATAAAACACAGTAAGAAGAGGAGAAACACAATGGGCAATATCTTGCCTTCTCAATATTAACCACAAGTATATATAGCATTACATCATACCAAAAACCACATGTAAGTACCATGGTACAGTAAATACTATGGGACAACAACGTGTCCTAGTCATACTTAACTAAATAATGACTTAACTAATTAATGCACCAATAACGGATACTGGACCGGTGAGATTACAATTCTTAACATACCCCCTTAATCTCAACCGGGACAATATTCAACACTATCAATGCCTAAGTGTTGTGCATGCTGGTCTATGTCTCAGCTAGGCATACATTTCATTCAAATAAACTTAAGCTTTACTTTCTTCCTTGGTGTGTACTTGGATTGCTTCTTCTTTGTCTTCTTGAACTTGATACTAAGTAGGTGCTCTTCAACATCTTCTTTAGCTTTTTCAAAATACATAGTTTCATTGCTTTTCATTGTTACTGGAACATAGTGTAAGTCTTCTTCATCTTCTTCTGTTTCAACATATTGTATCTTGCTTTCCATTTTACCTGCACACTCAAATTTTTTTTCAGAAAAAAAAAAAAGATGAATATATTTCATCTCTTCTTGGAGAGCATTCACATCTTTCTCTTCTCTTGTTTCAATGATTTTCAGCTCTTCTTGGAGAGCAATCACTTCTTCGTGTTCTTCATCTTCCTCATCTTCATGTTCTTCATCTTCCTCATCTTCCTCTTCCGTTGTTTCATCTTCTTCTACATCAGATTCCTCTTCACTAAACTTTGCTTTCAATATATCCCATGCTTCTTTTGGAATATAAACTTCTGCAATGTTATGAAAGATGGAATAATCTATACTATTTTGTAAGAGACTTAAGCAAACAACTTTTCTTCTTTCTTTTTGATACTCTGTCAAATTCTCAAATGCTTCTAGATCACTAGGACCCACATCGGTTACAAAATGCCACAAATCTTGTGACCTTAACAAATTCCTTATTTTGAAAGACCATACTTCATAATTGTCTCCATCAAAGGTTTTCCATGAACCTATTGAAGTTAACAGATTTCTTATCTCTTCAATTTCTTCTGGTATCTCTTCTAGCACCATCTTCAAGATTTGATCTTCGCACTTCCAAAGGAAAAAAAAAATTTGATGTGGCCCCAAAGATGTGAAGATACTCCTCCACGCCGATGTGTTCCTTCTTGATCTACAGGTGTGTGATTTCCACTATGTGAAAAGGCTTGCCCAAAAAGCAAGATCGAAGGATCAGGCCGTCAGCTCTGACACCATGTTAAAATATGGAACACAGATAAAACACAGTAAGAAGAGGAGAAACACAATGGGAAATAGCTTTCCTTCTTAATATTAATTACAAGTATATATAGCATTACATCATACCAAAAACCATTCGTAAATACCATGGGACAGTAAATACTATGGGACAGTAAATACTATGGGATAACAAGGTGTCCTAGTCAAACTTAACTAATTAATGCATCAATAACGGATAGTGGACCGGTGAGATTACAATTCCGAGCAATGGCCACCTTGTATTTTGTGCAACCCCTTGTGGAAGCTTCCCTATTATACATGTTTGTTGACTCAAGCCCAGTCGACAGGGGTTCCCATCACTGTCGACATCAACCCACCACGATTTCCCTGAGCACCGGCCCAGACAGGGTTTACCCTGCCCAGCAACAGCTGCAGAGTAGATGAGGTCTCACCCGAGGCGATCAAGGGAGAGTGGATGGAACCATGTTTCTTCCGAATGAAGCAGGATGTTGCGGCATCAGCTAGTTAATCTTATTGCAGCATTCAACGATAAATTTATACATTCACTTCGACATTATTGTACTCATATCATCATTTAATGGAAACACTCATCGTTATGGCATATTATACCAGTAAAGCGACTATTGCATCAAAGAAACATTACATTATCATCAAAAGACAGAAGATACATCAGGATTGCACAGAAACAATTTCATCACATCATATTATTACTGCAAAAACCCAATACAATGCCTCTGCAGATTGCAGAATTCGGCAATTCCGCACCAAAACATACCAAAAGATTTTTGCTTGATCTCTCTCTCTTCTCAATCTCTCCGCTTTGATCTACAACTTCCTGTCTATATATAGGCTTCCGCCTTTACAATGTTTGTCCACTTACTAACAACTTCCTAACTGAATCCTGGACAAATTACTCAAATTCTAACTGACACGGTCCAAATGACCCAAAAAACATGCCTATTGCGGTATACTTAACTTGAAATTACATCTCATCTGGTCCAATGACCCAAAAAACCGCCTATTGCGGTACAAACAACTCAAAAAATACATAAAATAACAGAGCCTTCTTCCTTCTGCGACCTTGTCTGATGTGTCGCAGCATCGGTGATGCTGTGATTCTTCCTTAACAAACAGCTTGCCAACAGGCCCCCAACACAATCTTGTGGCTCACCCTCGAGCCACGTCAACTGGACATGGTGAACTTTGTGGTCTTTAGTTTGAAATCTTCGTACTGCTGCACGACTGTCATCACCATTTCTTTGACTTTTGTAGCCACCACCTGACTATTTACCACATCTTCTGCAGATGGATGCACAGTGAGCTTTGCCGTCACCTGTTGACGACCCTTCTGTACTGCCTGAAGCGCTTCTCTTGCCTTGGTCATGAACTGGCCCCCAACATCCTAACACTGCTCCAACTGCGCAACACACTTCTTCTGGTGCTCATCAGCCTTGGTAACCCGTTGCTGCAATTCTTTTAAGTCCTGAGACTTGGCGACCTATTCCATTGGTGGCATTGTGCGCATGACTACCTTGAGTGTCGCAAACTATCCCTCTGTGTTTTGTTGATCTTTGATCAACTAGTCAACCTGCTCGTCCTGGACAATGTGGCTCCAAAACTGTACGGTATCAGTTGTGAGCTTCGTCGCGAATTTTTCCAGCTCCTCCATCTGAGTTGCGACCTCCTCAATTGCCCTTTTTCTGTCATCAACTTCAACTTGAGGTGTACCATGATTCACCTAAGCCTTCAACTCTTGATTCTCCTGTCGCAACTGAAAAATGGCAGCCCCCAGTCGCTGCACCTGTTGGAGCACATCCACCTCTTCAGTGGGCTCCGACACATGCTGATAAGCTTCCGTGATGGCCCCGTACACTGTCATCCCACATACGGGCCTTCTCCACAATAAGGAAATCGTGTTCCCTTTTTAGGCCTTCGATTTCGCGCGCCTTCTCATCCCGTTCTCCCTTAATGTGTTCTTCGAGTTCATCCACAACCTCTCGTGATGAAGCAGCCCTACTGATCAATTCTTCAATAGTGCGCTTTGCATCGGCCTCACTCGCCTGCAGTCGTACGCACATACCATTGATCTGCTGCAGTCGGTCTGTCGTTTCCTGGCTGGTAGCTTCCTGCATAGTGGTCAACCCTTTCGTGGGCAAGGCATTCACATTAATGGTCACCGTCTTTAGCTGCTGTAGCAAGGCATTTGCAACTTCATCTTTAGTCACAATCGTAATAAGGGGAATCTCTACATTCCTCACCCGTGGCTCAGTGCTAATTGTGCTAACTGGTGGTGCTGCTGCATCGTCTGGTGCCCATCGCGAAACCATGTCGTACACCAAGTCCACACAAGTAGTGAGCATGTGGAATCCTTCATTTGTCGCCCTTATCATCTTCTGAGCTGCTGCGAAGGATGCCTCAGCGATTGCGTGTATCAGTCAACCCAACTGTGCTTCCGCGGCCAGGGGCAGTCCACTAATTGTTGGCGGGTCCTGGTTTCCTTTTCATCTGTGCTCTTCCAAGGTACAGTTACTGTTGTCAACCGTTGGTGTTTTGATGGAATTTTGATCATAATCATGATGACTAGGTGGGTCCTGTGCCAATATACGATTGTTTAGACCCTTTGCAGGTCCACCAGCCTCAATCTTGGCCAACGTCACAGGTTCACTCCATTCCGCTATCTAGTCATTCATGATAGCCTCCAATGCTTCATCTGTTACCTTGTAAGGGGTCAGCAACCATTGCTAAATGGGGTCAAGCCTTTCTTGCACATAAATAGCATGCGGCCGAACCGCAAACTCCATGAGTGGCTTAAATCTTGCCGTAGTTTCTTCGGATATCCGCGGTATCTTTGTTGCGGCATTGCAAAGCATCTCCTAGTAGAGCTAGAATATCAATTGGCAATCCCGGAGTCACTCAGGTTCCCGTACATACCATAAGTTATGATAGTGCGCACCCTGCTGCTCCTTTGTAGCCTCAACTTCCATGACCTAGTACACGTTGGGCTCCTTCCAAGCCACAAATGCAATCAAGAGTAGCAGCCAGCTGTATGAAAATGAGCCCTTACCGACCTGAACGACCGCAACATCCACTGCTAATTGATTAAGGAGAAACAAGGACCAGTTCATTTGGACGCCCTCCGCACATTGTACTGCACATGTGACAAGCCCTGAGTTGCACTGGTTAGGACGACCCCCTCAGGTCATCTTGTAGGATAAAATCTTGGTTCCAGTGAGTACCGCCTGATCATTAATACTACTGGTGCGATACCCACGACCATCTGTTACCAAGCCATACTTCTTTACGAGCTGTCCTGCTCGCTTTTTGTCATTCGTCTTCCCTTGGAAGAACTGCGATGGGTCGACCCCATCTTTAGGCAATCCGGTAAGGTGCAAAATTAAATCAACAGTGACCGAAATTTCGCTGTCCAGCCACAACAAACCGCCATGGAAGCATGCCAGCAACTGCTTCACGCACGCATTAACTTCCTCCAGTCGCCCAAAATGTGGCATGTTAATAAGCCCTAACAAACCAGCCTGCTTCAATCTGTGTGCCCAGTCCTGTAGAATCGGCGTCATAGTAAGACGTGACCCTGGCACATATGGGGCCGATGCAATATCGGGGTGGGCCACCATATCGTGATCATCATAGCGGAGGCACATCAATGCCGGCCCAATATCAACAGAGCACTCCATTCCGACAGGGAGTGCAGGCATCTTCACGCCATATCTCTGCTTCGGGTTCAGCTTGCACGGGGTTACATCCGATCGACTGGGAGGGATATACCCAGGGATGTCAATAGCTGATAGTCCCTCCCATGGGGAAGATTCATCAACGCGACTACTGGACTACCCGGCCTGCACTTTAGCTTCTCCAACCACCCCAGCGGATGATCTCAGTTGCCTCTTGCTCTGCGGGGACTCAGAATGCTGGCCCCCTCGACGCTTCTTGGTGATGACTGAGGCTCCCACTGACATGTTTGCAACCTCTATCTCAAGATTGATGTCTCCTGTAGATGCAACCTCTTCCTCAACTGAAATCCCGGTGAAAGGAGACTCAACCTCACTACTAATCTCCACCGTTTCTAGCTCTCGTGGCATACCTTACCCAACACTTACAACGGATAGCTCCTTCAATGTAGCAGCACTCTGCAAGTTCAACTGAACCTTGCCCAACACACTACTGTACTCACCAAGCTTATGCCAATAATCGTCGGCTCTGCGCAGGTACTTAATAACGAAAATCTCGGTCGCTTCCGACCAACTTCTACCTGGTTTTATAGCTTCCAGCTGAATCCTCCGTAATCATCACTAAATCCGGTATTAATTCAACCAAAATCCTATATTAATGACGCAAATCTGCCATTGATCCTATCAATCGATCGGTCGGATTTGCCATTAATGCCCATCATTCGAACAAGCGTCGTTAATTAACTGTTTTAACTTTTGGCATTTATTGTTGATTTGACCCGGTCGTAACGCTGCCACTTGTCGCAGACCGCTCCAAAATTACGGCAGAAGCCTCCCCGCGTCCACATTCCGTCTCTGTTTGTGTGCCATCCTGCCACTAATCAATCTACAATTGTTTTTTTTTTTTTTTTTTTTACCTGATGCAACTCAGGCATCGCGCTGTTTCAAGCCCGACCGATAGGGCTTCAACCTGCTACCAATAATCAACTTGGGGAGCATCGCCCCATCCAATTGCTGCAACTAGACCACTCCTCTTGAAGTAATGCTACTAATGCGATACGGACCAAGCCAATGCATCTGCAATTTTCCTGGATGTTTCATAAACTTGCTGCCATACAACAACACTAAATCACCCTGTTGAAACTGTTTGTTCTTGATGTGGCGATCATGCCAAGCTTTCTGGCGATCCTTCTCCACACCCTGATGGAAACCGGTGATGAAGCGATCTTCCTCCAGCTGTACTAACTGCGCAAGACGTTCCTCTAATGCTGCTATATCATCCATGCCAGTTGCTGCCGCTATGTGCAGACTCAGAATGATATACTCCATAGGCATAACTGCCTCTTGCCCATACACTAGCTTGAATGGTGTCTTCCCTGTCAGCCATTTACATGTGGTGCGATAGGCCCACAATACTGCTGGGATTTTTAGATCCCAGTCATCGTGGTTCACATTACACACCTTTGTCAGCACATGCTCCAATATCTTATTGAAAGCTTCCATCGTTCCATTCTCTTGCGGATGATAGGGTGTACTCTTCTTATGTTGTATCTGCAACTCCTCCGTCAATGCGCTGATGGTGCGATTGAGAAAGTGGTTGCCTTGATCGCTCAACAATATCTTGGGGCAGCCAAAGCGAGTGATGATGTGGTCAAAGAGAAACCGCGCTGTTGTGGATGCGGAACAATCAATGACTGGTGCAACTCCTGCCCATCCTTTCAAGTAATGTGCAAGTAATCTATCGCCATGATGATATACCTAGAACCAGTGAGCTTACCCGGGGGATAGATAGGTCCCACAAAGTCTACTGTCCATTTTTTGAATGGCTGCAACGTCAACTGAGGCATCAATGACATCTCATCCCGTCTGGATGGCTTCTTGGTTCTCTGACAAACGTCGCAGGACTATGCATAATCTGTCGCATCATTGTGCAGCGTAGGCCACCAGAGCCCCGCTCGAAACACCTTCCTTACCGTTGCACGACCACCATAGTTCCCTCCAGCCACTCCTGCATGTGCTTCAAAAAGGATCTGCTCTTGCTCATGTGGCAAAACACACCATCGCAATATCTCATCAGCATCCATCTTGTATTGCGCTCCTACGATTAGCTGGAAGTCCGTAGCCTTGACTACCAACTGCTTCTTCTGACTACTAGAGAATTCTTCTGGTGCGGTACCTGTCGCCATAAACTGAATGATTTCTTCAAAATATCCATCAACGATTCCAACTTTAAATAATTGCGCATCAGGCAACCCATCTTCAATGTTAGTTGGCTCCTCCCCTGTTTCAATCCGGGAGAGATGATTAGGGCCAACATTTAACCGCCCTGGCTTCACAATTACTTCAAAATCGAACTCCTGAAACAGAAGTAACCATTGACAGATCTTCCCCCCAACACAGGCTTATTGACCAGGTATTTTAATGCAGAATGATCTGTGAACATCTTGAAATGGCCTCCCAGTAAGTAATGGCGAAATTTCTGCAATGCGTAAACCATTGCCAGACCTTCCCTCTCCGTAGTAGTGTAGTTTCTTTCTGTAGATGACAACTTTCGACTGGAAAAAGCAATGGGGTGATCAAGATCCCCCTCTCTGGGCTGGGCCAACACTACTCCTAGTGCGATCAATGAGGCATCAACATGAACATGGAACTCCTTACTCAAGTTAGGAAATACTAATATTGGTGCCGAAGCCATCTTCGTCTTTAGTGTCTCAAAACTATCCTAACATTTAGGGACCCATTGGAATACCGCATCCTTTTTCAACAACTTCTCCATAGGGGAAGTAATCGCAGCATAATCCTTGATGAACTTGCGATAATACCCCGCGTGTCTTAGCGTCACCCGTAACTGCTTAACAGTAGTTGGCGGTGTCAAACTCAGAATAAGCGCAATCTTTGCTGGGTCAACCAACAATCCTTGCTTACACATAATATGACCCAACAATATGCCAAACGATGCATAGAAGATACACTTCTTTAGGTTCAACAAGATCTGGTGCTGCCGACATCGCTCCAACATCAACCGCAGATTCACTAGATGATCGCAGACCAAACCATAGACTGTCCAATCATCCATGTATACCTGTAAAAACTTCTGAATGAAATCTTTGAATGCAGCAACGACAACCCGTGAAAATATCGCAGGTGCATTCTTCAAGCCAAACGGCATCACGGTGTACTGAAAGCAGCCCCATTCGATAACAAAAGTTGTCTTATGGTGGTCTTCTTTTGCAATGCGGATCTGATGGTAGCCAGAGAACTCGTCTGTGAAAGAGTACATCTCCTGGCCACCCACACCTTCGAGCACTTCGTCGATAAACGGGGTTGGGAACGGATCGTGCAAACATGCATCATTTAGCTTCCTGAGGTCGACGCAAATGCCCACCTCGCCAGTCTCTTTATCCTATACCACCATAGGACTAATCCATTCTGACTCCTCGACTGGTTCAATGATACCAGTGTCCAACATGCGATCCAATTCTACCTTGACCCTCTCCTTATGTCACAGATTCAATCGATAGGGTTGCTGTCGGATCGGCTTAGCATCTGGTTTTAATGGAATCTTCATCTCCCCTAATTCACCCAGAATCCCCTTCATGTTAGAAAACTTTGTGGGAAATACATCCTGAAACTCATGGAGCAAATTAGTGACCTTGCTAATCAGCTCATCATCCCAGTAATCCCTGACATTTGCGAACTTCGGATTTTCCTCTGCCCTAATGTAATCTTGCGGATCTTCAGCGGCTGACTGATCGGATCGATTGGCGAATCAGGTGGTACCACAGCACGACTTCCTTTTGATTTAGGGATATTCACATTCCGCGGATCATCACCATCTTCTGGACCACCACTGATATTGAAGCATTCCATGAGAGACTGCATCTGGCAGTGCGTATGCGGATCCGCAGGATATGCCACTGGGAAAACCTGCAGAATTACGTCACGGATGAGTTGTAATGCATTATTGACCTCTGGATCGGCATCCGCAAAACTGAATGTATGGTTCCATTCCAAAACCCATTCTTTTTACACTACTTAGTTATTGCAGAAACAAAACCATAGTCAACATTTATTTTCCATACTTGTTCTTCCACTAACTCAGAAGTGCAAAACGATAGACATCAGACGTTTAATGCTGGGAAACTCTTTGCAAACACGAGGGTTTAAGTCCTAGCAAGTTCACTGAGCCAGGAGATGGCCGACCATATATTTTAAGAAATATTCACATCACCTACACTAAACAACCGAAACGTAAACTATAACGTTTTCCCAATGCTGCAGGCGAGACAAAAGCCACTGGCGAGAAGGCATGCTACCAACACCCTGCTCATCAAGTCCGATTCCAGGAGAACCACGAGGGAGGGGTACCACCGAAGCTTACCGGTGGGTTCGCTATATTTCTTCTCCCCGTCAACTTTCCCGGCACCTTGCTGTTCGCCGAGAGCTACCTGCCACATGAACATGCTCTGAGTTAAATATCAATCACGAAACAACTGTACCTGAGTCGTGACAGAAGCTTGACGAAGCCAACCATCCATCCATTTCGAAGGATAAGCACCCAACTCGAAGGCCACACTGTGTGATACCCTTTGAAACTTACAACCCAATCAAAACCCCAGATTTGCAAGTCACTACAACGCCACAGTAGACGCACTCATCCAACCTGTGGATTGCCACACCTTTCAACTCCAGACTCGTCCTCCATTGTTAGCATTCACCTACAGTTTGAGGATTTCTGTCGGTCTCAGGATCGAGCCCGAGGAAGGCTAGAAAAACATCAAAACCCTAAGTGCCTCTCGGCCGGTTGGCCTCACCCCAAACCCTACCACCGAAACAATGACAAGAAAACGTTACAAGATCCTGTAAGTTACGTTAGGGTTCATCACAATCCCAACGCACAACAATCAACGATGGAGATCTAATTTCCTTAAGACACGATGGAGGGTGGTAGATGCGGCATTAACTCACCCCTCCCTCTCCCAAGCCACGAAGTTGCCAACTCTGCTGACACCAGGGCAGGAGGCCCGTTACAACTCAGCATCGACGAACCTTATCACATGCTGGAAACCCTTCACAACGTGCACGTAATATTACCCTTAACACGGTGGCCAGGTGAATTGATTACAAACCTAATAATTTACTACACCCCTGAATTCGTACGCAGGCTTTATGCATTGCCATCATTCCACCTGCCAACCATAAGGATCAACGTTAATAGCATCGACTTTATAAATTATACCAAGGCTAACATTCACCGGTAGCATGTATTAAAGACTTTGTATGTTCCATGAAAATCGATATAAGTATGCTCATAGTATAGAGCATCCACCTAGGTCACATTCGATCCTAAGGTATGGATTGACTACGCCCCAAACTTAATATAAAATCATTATAAATTCCATCATATAGTTCATCAAATTTTGCCCATTGCATAAATTCAGAAGATTACACCCTTAGGGTATAGTTTCCCATAGAACCATCACATACATTGCATGATAGGGTATTAATGCATAACGCATCACCATTATAATTGCCCAGGTAGTAGAGAACTAGAAACACCTTATCACTCTTTCTATGGTATGCTTAGGACCATGTGTCCTTGTCTTAAACTTGTCACCGTCGAAAATGATAAAAGAGTTGTTTTAACAGCCACAAGTCATTCATAGAATGACATCAAGTGAAGTCTCAAATGCCTGATGAAAACATTCATAACAATCACACTCTGAGATTGACGATATCTACAGTTTTTGAGCTAGTCAAATCCATCTTACAAATTGGAAGGAAACCATACCTGTAGCGTCGAAATCATAAGTAGTTTTTATTTATATCACGGTTATTAAACACTCTGAATTTTATCGCTATCTCTTACCTGTGAACCTGCGCATGAAGGACGAGTACAATGCTTTAGCTGGGTAGCTAAGTAAGCCTCTGGGCACCTCGTGGGACCCCTTTCATCATCATCCAGAAAAATTAAACTGTCAGTACTTGTCGAGAAGAATTCTGTTTTTCGAATGCATCACAATTTTCAATCATTTGAGCATAGGAATAAAGGACATAAGCATTAATTGGATTCATGACGTGTCGCCAACACGATACACCATCAGAAGAAAAAAAGACACAGCAGTTAAATTATTCCTACCAAGTGTAGCATTTATTAATTATTATTATTTCCGCATTTTACAAATATTAGTTTTAATGGTGATTTAATTTTTTTTAAATTTTGATGAAAATATCGAGATGTTACAGCATCACATCAAATAATTATTTACTTTCTCTTTATGTTTTTATGGGTGCAACCACAACAAAGACATCCCTTGCATACAAGTCCATGTGCCAAACTCATCTCTCATTAATGACAAGATCATTATCAATGAACAATAGTAAATTATATATGTATGATACATACAATGTACATTGTTTATATAAAAATAATAATAATAATAATTAGATATGGTAATGTTACCTTCTCTAACAAGATCAAAAAATCCATCACCATCAACATATACTATAATGTTATTTGATTCCAACTCTTCCCAGGTTGTAAGTGGCATTTTCTCATTTTGTTAATCTTTGTATGTTTCCAAGGTTTAACATATTTTCCTATTATGTTCTCATCTATCTTTATGGATTCTATGTCCTCTATGCAAATTGGGCAAAAGCATGTTTGCTTCTTTTTATCAAATGCAAGCACATTTTGGAAGGCTTTTGTTTGAATTGAGTGTAACTCTCTAGTTCATGTATGTCGTTGGCATCATATGGAACTGACCTATCTACATTTTGGATTCCAATATTCCAAAAAAACAGTGGTTTGAAGAATATGTAGATTTGGAAAATCCAATATATGTTAAAGACAAGTTGACATTCCAATCATCACATTAAAAAAATAAAACATTTTTTTTTATAAAGTGAATAAAATTTGCATGTACAAAATAGATACACACCTACGCACATCGTTTTATCGTTGATTATATTCATGGCTTAGATTTAATTACACCAATGAACAACTTGACTAGTTGATACAAATTGATCGACATAGTGGTTCATCTACCACCTTCAAAGTGCTCATTTTACACATGCCCCTGCACCATCATGCTCTCCCTTTCCATGACCAATCTCAAAGATATTCCAATAATGTTTAATGTTTGATTTCTTATGAAAGTGACACAAACAAATGAATGATCACGGGGATTTAAATTAACTTGCACATCCAACTTACCATATTGACTGTTCATTGAATTCAATCCCACGTTGTTAATGTAGTATCCCCAATCCAAACTAACCAAATTTTTTCCAAAGATACTTGGGAATGTGGTCTAAAGACTTCCATGAGTGTTTGATGTTTTGCTGCTATAGCTTACTCTATGATAAATCAGATTTGAAGTACACTGTCTGGTAGTGGCATTTTGACAAACATTTGGTAGTCTAAATATTGTAGCATTCTTTTACACTTTTTTAACCGCTGATTATTCACTAGGCTTGACTTATGGGGATGATTCATGGGAGTTCATATTTCACTGTTTACATTGATATGGTTTTTGAACAGCAATAATAGATAGCAATGTATTCATTACACAAATGCATAAATAAGATCATAAAATATACCACTTGCAGCACTAATGGAAGTCAATACACTTATTAAACAAGGCTAATATGTGAATAAGGAGAGGATTGTTTTACATGCCTGGAAGATCAAGAGAACAACTCTAAAATTAAAACCTTTCTGCACAATTGAAGCCTCCTTACTGCCATAGATAATGAATGGTAGTTCTAATAAAGAGATCACAAATATGCTATTGATATCCACTGTAAAAGACACCCCCAAACTCATGTAGTAGTATGTTTGTCTTCGAGAATTGCTTAGTTTATATTTAACGTCAATAATGACACAAGAATCTATGTCATCCCTTTAATATGAATTATTGTGTAGATACAAGCCGTGGATAGAGAACTATCCTTTCACTTCACATGGGAAACCACTGAATGTACTAACTTGTGCTACATAAATGCAACTTTACCTACCCATCATAATTCAAGTTCTCCACAAGGAATCACTGTGTAACTATTGTAGAAGTGGATATAAATTTCCAGGAAGCAAATGAAGTTCTAGGCTGTGTGGAAGATAGAGAATACACACTCCAATTCATCCTTCACAACTTGGTAGAGATTGAGTATTATCTCCCAAACCAAGAGGAATTATCCTGTACCAAGATGCAGAGAATATGGGTTGTTTATTGATGTAGATGGTCTCCCTTCTTCATACCTTTCGTTAATGAATTTATCAGATTAGATTCTCGCAAGATACACAGAAGAAATGTGCCCAGACTGGTTCAGAATTGGCATTGGTTGTTGATTGTAAATCTCTCCATAATGCTGCTCCCTTCCACAATGAGCATAAATGCGCCCTCTTTCACTACAACAATAACCCAACAACTGACTGCATCCTTCCTCACTGGAAGCAAAAGGAAAAACATTGATGCGCCCTATCTTGTTTTCCTAGGATGACTGTAAGTGCGCCCTCCAAAAATAGTGTCATTGCTGCACCAAGCAAGTGTTCCCTCCCTCAGATCTTTGATATTCAACCTCCAAAACCCTAGGTCTGTTGATAAATCTGCTAACACAAACTACAACAATGATATCTATGAAGAAATCTGAGTGATTCCTTCACCACTACCACTGAAACTTACTCAATATTCAATGATATGCAATAAAGTTGATTTTTTTTTTCACAGCATTGAAGCACAATGGGGAAATATAGATGATCTCCCTCTTCCACAAGCTAGGGAGGAATCTTTCACCCCCTAAACGAGTCAAATAAGAAAGGGTTTCTCAAACCCTGGACAAAATGCTCACGGAGCTCTCCAAGAAGTTTTTCTCAAATGCAAAAGTGTTGAATGTGAGAGAATGAACCCTTAAATCCTCTTTTTAATGCCTTTTTACCTTTTTAGGGTTTTCCCGCCCAAATCACTTAACACATTATTATAAAGTGTATTTATTAATTAAACCTTTTAATATTTCTCATTGTCACTTTATAACCCCATAATATTTAATCATTTAATATTACCTTTATATATGTACTTTTGCTAGGAAACATTAAATAATTATATACATTAATATTATTTAGGCGAGTAGGGAAAATGGGGACATTACATTCAATGAGTCATAAATTATATCAAAACAATGTTGAACACAATGTGTATCATGTGAATGATCATCACTAAAATAAAAATGGTTTTTTTAGTCACATGACTATTGTCATTGGTGCTTTCTATATTATCATCACTATGTTGAGCATGTCTATATAGAACATGGATAAGTATAGAGATTTGGTTGAAATGATAATATTCAGTTTGTATCTCTTTTTGTGTAGCGAATGTGTAATTGTTTATAAAATCAACCATTGAAAAATGGTTCTTGGTGGAAAATCATCACAATATTGTTTGAACAGTAGGCCTTGCCACTAGGCTCTGTGTGAATGCTTGGTGTATTTATAAATGTTTTTTTCAAACTTCTTCAAGAAATATGTAACATTGAAATATTGTATATATTCATATATTTTCCAACTAACTGTTATATTTGACAGTGGCTAATCATTCATTTCAATAGCATATTTCGAATGGAATAAAGTCAAATTTCCACAATTATTGCATTTCTTTCCAACAACAGATTTTTTTGGTAAAATAACTTGTTACTTTCTCTTTTGCATAGAATTTTGGATATGAAAGCATGGATTGTGAAAGGAGGAGGTGAATTCAGCCAAAATGTTTTACCAATATCAAGGAAAGTGTCATAATATAATTCAAATTCCACATGGTAACGACAACAACATGTGTCACGAATAATGGTAGGCCTAACATACCATGGTTTTTGGTGCACAAATGCATTGATAGAGATATTAATTTCATTGTGATCCTCTTTGAATTTATTGAACAACTCTATTTGAGTCATCTCCAATATATCTTTTGCATGGGTTTCATACTGACCTTGTGATATTCTTCATCACATCACATCCCTTGGCTTTGGTGAAACACAAGAATTCATCACCAATATTCGTGCTCCATAGCTCTAACAACTTCTACAAGTCTATCTTTCTAGGGTTGCTTACAAATAATTGACCAACAAGCAAGTTGATCATTTGCATCTAATTGCAATCAGAATTTGTTATACATGTACAATTATTTTTGCAAAGGTTCCTAATAGTTTTACCATATGTTTTTTCAAACAATTTTTTATAGTACTAGGTGAAATAATCATCGTTTGTATTTCTCTACGTGCAATTCTAACATCCTTTGATCGAGATCTTCCAAAATTATTTATTTCACCAACTACGTTTTCAAATACATTACGGTTCCCCTTTGCATCTTTTGTCGATTTTTTTAATACCCAATAATGAAGTAGCTTCTTTTAACTTCTTCACCACTATCAAATCTCTCAAAATTTGAGCTTGTGTCTCCACTGATTCATTTTTGAAAAGAGTTCATAAATCGGTTGAACATGTTATCGTATAAGATGGTTGGGTTTTTTTATCCCAAATTTGTCGATATTGATATCTTGTAACATTTCATCAAGGAGATTTCAATTTAATTTAAGCACATCAAATTTACTAAATTAGAAACATAACAAAACATAAATCACATTTACTAGATTGTAAACATAAAAACTTCAATCAAATGTAAATGTATATAATTACATTAAAAAAATAAAACATAATTATAAATTAAAAGTCTATTGAATTGTATTTAATATGAAAGGATACTTGAAAAATCAACTATAAACATAATTTAAATTATTGAAAATTATAAATATGAATTTCATGGTTTAGATAAATTATGATATATACATACACATACCCATGCTTGGCTCGATTTCTTCTTCAATTTGGGCTTCAACAACGTCTTCATCAACATTATGAGGCAAATTTCTATCTATTTGTTGCAAAGTATTTTCAAAATTACAAGTAATTATAGACAATAATTTATTGAACTAAATATATACATACCTGGTTTGATTTCATGTTGTTGAATTTGATTTCGGCATCAACTTCATCAACAGTAGGATGCAATTCCATGTTTACATTATCATCAAGTGTCTCTTCAATATGTGCAAATTGTTTTTTGCATGCAAAGTCTATGCTTTTCATTATGGAGCTTCATCTCGAGTGTGATAAGATTTCCTTTGGTGATTTATTTTATTGCCCATGATTATTCGACTTCTATTAGTAGAATAGGATAGGGTGTATTGCTTTTAGTTTGGAGGTTATACATTATAAAACGCTTTCGGATTTTTTTGATCTTTCTCCAGGATTCTCTAGAGATGTTGCAACCCCAAACTTCACAAACTTATAACATAATGAGAGTGATGATATTTTCAAAAAGGAACTTATGTTTATCCCACATCACAAGGTTTGTTGACTTACAATTGTTTTCAATACCAAAAAAAGCTTTCCACCCTCCATTAATCATTTTCTCAATGATATAGTTCAAGTTGAGCTTGTGATGAATATCAATTCCGATATATTTGTAAGAAGACACTTCCTATAAGTTGCTAATGTCATAAACAAAATTAGATAAGTGACCTTGGATTTGATAATCCTAACTTTTGTTTTATCGGTGTTAACAATCATACCTATATTAGAGAAGAAATATTTGAGAATTCTTAATTGCTTATCAAGATCAAAGGGACACCTTTCCATAAGAACCATATCATCAACATAAAGAAGGATGATGGCGACTATTCCAACTAAGGTTGTTCCAATGCAACCTACTTATTCTAAACAACATTCTAGATTATCGATGTATATGTCGAAAAAGGTAGGGAAGAGGGGGAAACCTTAATTAACTCCAATATTACAATTAATATCTTTCAACTGCCTCTCAGTACTCTTAAATTTGGCAATGATAGTCTCGTACAACCTTATCGTGGTAGCTCTCAACTCAAAAGGAACCTTTAGCTCTTCTAATCTATTCCACAAGTTATTACTAGGCATCCTATCGAAATATTTCCTAAAGTCCAGAAGGAAACACAAGAGATTGGATTTACTATTACGACATTCCTTCGCAATGATCTTAAGCATAACAAGGTGGTATGTGGTAGAGTGATGTCTTCTGAAGCTCACATGAGCCTGCTTAACTTCACTTTCTAGCCATACATTGATTTTATTTTATAAGATGATACCATAAAGCTTGACTAAGAGATAAACTTGACTAATAGAGGGCTAATCATAATGGTTTGATAATTAGAGGGGTTATTTTTATCACCTCTTTTAAAGATAGGACTAATGAGGCTCTTAGTCCATGGATTAGGGAAACCTTGCTTGACCGCTAGATTGAAGAGTTTGTGGATGTGAGGAATAAGGATAGACCTTCCAATTTTTAATATTTCTACTTGGTATCCTTCAATGTCCTGAGCTTTTCCATTTGCTAAGCGCTTAACCTCAAAATCAAAGTCTTCTAACGAGAAAATTTCTTCCATTGTAAGGAGGGTTTGAATGTTATCTATGGCATCTAGGGAATCATAAAGCTTTTAAGATAAGAATTCCAATCCTTCAAAGCAATCCTATTATTATCTTTAGTTTTAACCATAATAAATTTTGACCACAATATATGAGATACTATTTTCCCATCATTAATTCCTTTTTTGGCCCTACTTGCCTTGAGTAGGGACTCTTAGAAATCAATTCATATTGATTTTTGTGTTTTCAACTATTAATAACTTGTACTTTATCCAATGCACTCAAATTTCTTCACTTCTGCAAATTTTAACTTGGGATAAATTTTAATTTTGCAAAGTGTGTGCATGTCGTTGTTTGAGATGATATTGCCAAGCTTCGACTATTAGTTTGAATTATGATCCAAAAACATTGTTTGTTTGTTTGTTTGTTTTTTTTTAATTTTTATATTTTGATTTCTTGTAAGTTTTTGGGTAGTTTTTCTTGGGAAAGTTATAATAAATGCACCACTTTCTTCACTGCAATCATCACCTCTTTATTTGACATACATTCACCATCATCTCCTCTCCATGCCAACTCTAGCTGCATCCACTTCTTTATTCGATAGACCTTCACTATTACTATCTCTCTACATTGTCTCTTCCTGCATCTAGTTATGGATTGAAAATCAAAGAATGGCACCACTAGAATCTTGTGTGGTCCATATAACGTATACAAAGATCATGACAACATTATGCATTTGAACCATGCAAGGTAGCAACAACATTGTAACATATATTTTTATTATTTCAATAATACTGAATCTTAGTAGTGTATTTGTAAATAGTCTTTTGATTGATCGAACATGATGGTTTTGATTTCGCATCAAAAAATGAAGTATCATAGATTTCCAAGAATACATATACTTTGAATTAGTTTGATTGCCATATATGATCGAAAAACACCAAATTACTTGCATGTGAAACTTAAACCTTAATTGCATGTTCATTGCGCTGAGAGGCGCTCTACAGCCCATTATGGGGGAGATCTTGTAACAGATGTCACATGTAACGTTTGTCGAACATAATAAAATGTAAAAAGTAATAGTATGAGGGAGATCTTGTAACGAATGTCACATGTAACGTTTGTCGAACATAATAAAATGTAAAAATTAATAGTATGAGGGAGATCTTGTAACGGATGTAACATGTAATGTTTTTCAAACATAATAAAATGTAAACAGTAATAGTATGAGGGAGATCTTGTAACGGATGTAACATGTAACGTTTTCGAAAGTAATAAAATGTAAAAAGTAATAATATGAGGGAGATCTTGTAACACATGTAACATGTAACGTTTTCGAAAGTAATAAAATGTAAAAGGTAATAATATGAGGGAGATCTTGTAATGCATGTAACATGTAACGTTTTCGAAAGTAATAAAATGTAAAAGGTAATATTATGAGGGAGATCTTGTAACGCATGTAACATGTAACGTTTTCGAAAGTAATAAAATGTAAAAGGTAATAATATGAGGGAGATCTTGTAATGCATGTAACATGTAACGTTTTCGAAAGTAATAAAATGTAAAAATTATGAAAAGTAATAAAAAAATCGATGTTTGTTTATAAAATAAAAACTTAAAACTTAAATACGGATCTATAAATTAAAAAAAATACACCTCAAGAAATTGGATCTCTCTCGTACTTGATAAATTCAGACTTAAAATGGATCTACGCTGATTTAATCCATTTAAACTACGTCAATCAATATATATATATATATATATATAACATTCATGCATCCAATGTGAAGTGTGTTATATTTTTTGTTTTTTGAAAGCAACGTATTTCATGTGCTAAGAATATCAAATTTGTCGAGCATCAAATGCCTAGTGAAAATGTGCTTGTAACATTCGATATATTTAAGAAAATTCAAACTCATAATTAAAATATCAATTTCAACACACTTGTGAAATGATTATGTATAGTGAAATGATATGTTACCGTTGTGAATGAAGCTTGCATATAGCTATGCATTATTGTAAATAATAACATTGGCCAATTTGGAGCAAAGTCCAAAGTTATCTTCTAGATCCTATGTGATGCTGCCTTCATTTCCCAGTGCTATGTTAGCTTCCACTACCATACTGCATTTTAATATTTTTTTGTGTTGTTTTTGGTTTTTATTGTATTTTAATATTTTTTTGTTTGATTCCTTGATTTGTATAATAAAAATTATTCTATTACATTTAGGTTCCATTCTACTACATTATTGATATGCATTTGTTTGATTGCTTTACTACATTATTGATATGCATTTGTTTGATTGCTTTAACATTTAAGTAAAGCATGATTGAGCATTTATTTCAAGAAGTAATAGCTAACTAATTTTCCAAGAAATGCTTATGGCCAACAAC
Source organism: Larix kaempferi (assembly GCA_027924585.1). NCBI lineage: Eukaryota > Viridiplantae > Streptophyta > Pinopsida > Pinales > Pinaceae > Larix > Larix kaempferi. The sequence continues at coordinate 9,891,777 of BSBM01000831.1, forward strand.
AAAGTATATTGCCTCTACCTTTGGCTTATCGCTTATGGGTTTAATGTTGCTTTTTTCCCTACTATTTGTGTCTATGTCAATGCAATTGGTGGATCTCCAACTCGATGTATAAATGGATTTGGTTAGATAAAGTGATGGGCAATGAGAAATCAACCTAATGAATATTAATGTAGATAAATTTTTTGGGCTTCCTGGGCCTTGTGCTGAAGATTACTCCTTGTATACGTTATCTATTGATGGTGCATCACCACACTGTATGAGCATCACATTCACTTCATAACCATAGATCTAATAATTGATTTGAATTACTAATCCATAGATTTAATAATTGATTTGAATTACTAATTCATAGATTTAATAATTGATTTGAATTACTAATTCATAGATTTTTATAATTGATTTGAATTACTAATCCATATAAGTAGTGCCTAATAAACATATATAACCACTAATAACTATGTGGTCAATGTTACAAAATTTGATTTTTAGAATTTTTTTAGTAAATACCAACTATATTGTTGTAATGTATATATACACTTGGGATGATGCATACTTCTAAATAACAATAGAAACTCTATTTTAATTTTTTTCTTTCAAATATATTATTTATTACTTATGTAAGAGATCAATAATATTATTGAGTGGTATGAGACAAAATACATACCCATATATATGGGTGACATAAGATATATATAATAATTGTGTAGTATAATATTTTTATTATATATAAATAATTAAGATGTTAAACTTTTTAAGCAAGATCAAAGCGTCGTGGATCTTTATTAGAGATTCAAAAGAGATAAAGAAGTTGTTAGGAACTAAATAATTATAAATTCTTTTAATATTAAAAAAATATTTTATTTTTATTTTTACTAGGGGAATAGACAACTAGGATGGGGTTGGTACTCACTTGATACAGGTCCAGGGGTTCAATTCCTGCCACTATACTCCTAGGTGCACTCACATTGCCTGCAAGCATGGGCATGGGTAAATCGGGATGTTTTGAACCTGTGACCTCTATTACAACATAACATCTCATTTTCAAGTGAATCACCACTAGAGCTTCGTCACTAAAGCTACACCCCTAAGAACCATATTATTTTTTTTTTCCTTTATAAATTAAAATTGTAAAAAGTTTATAATTATAATTATTTTATAATATTAAAGGAAAAAAGATACAACAATAAAATTTATAATAGTAATTAAAACATCAATAAAATTTATAATATTTTAATTTTCTTTTAACCTTTAAATTTATAAGATACAACAAGTAGATTTTATAAATTATATTATAATAACAAGTAGATTTAAAGTAGATTAAGACATCAAGTATATTAAAATTTAAAAAGCTTAAAGAGAAGCGTTCACACAGTATAGTTTTGATAGGTTAGAAGGTTAAAAAGACTTGTATTATAACAAAGATTGAGATCTAACGTGGGTGTAAGCAAGGCACTTTAAGAGAATGTGAATTTTCTTTTTAGGGATTGTCCAATGCTATATTTCACTATCATAACTCAGGAGAGTTCATTGCTATCTTTTTTCTTCTTTATAATAGTTAAAACACCCAGATACTTTTGATATTTTAGATTAGGGTTAATGACCTCCTTATAATATTTTAATTTTCTTTTAACCTCTAAATTTTGATCGCACCACACATTTTCTTTAAACTTAGATGTAGTAATATTTTTAATATATTGATATTTTGCAAAAGGACATTGTTGTCAATTCCCCAATGGTTTAACTAAGCAAGAGCATCAAGTTATACCAACCCCCATTGAGCAGTGGGTAGTTTTGAGAGGATTTCAAAACAATTTTAGGAAGCCTTTGGTCTCTCATGTTAGTTATATGTGCTTGTACATCAAGTCATACCCATCCTTTGGATGGGGAAAGCCCCACTTCAATGAATATTGCTTTTAATTTTGAGGTTAGAAGTTATAAAAGGCTTCTGGATTTGCTCAATTTTTCTCCAAGATTCTCTAGAGATACTACAACACTAAACTTCACCACATACATAATTTCAAAGATGAACTTCTTTTTATCCCACATCACAAGGTTTGTTAATTTACAATTGTTTTCAATACCAAAATAAGCTTTCCACCCTACATTAATCATTCTCTGAATACATAAGTTGCATTTGAGTTTGTGGTGGATATCAATACCGATACTAAATTTAACTATGTTTTAATGACAATTTTGATGGTAGAAATTGATTCAACACCATCAAAAACAATTTTGATGGTAGAAATTGATTCAACACCATCAAAAACCCCTTAGACACCTAAAATTTTAGACATTGAGAGTTGTAACCAAGATTTTTGAAAAATTATGTCAGATTTTTTCAAAATCGTACCGGAAAAATCAAAATTTTTCAAATTTTCTATTTAAAGTCATAAAACTTTTAAACTACAAATATACAAAATTAGCATAAATAATTCTCTTAAATTTGATAATCATAACTTCTATTTTATCCATATTAATGATCTTAAAATTTTGAAACTTTACAACATTTACGTTTACAATCAATTTTTTTGAATTTTTTGGGGATCCCAAAAAATGCCCATTCTAGGGATAACATATTTGTTCTTAGACAATTAAATTTAAACATAAATGTTAGAGAACTTGAACAGTCCAAAATTATGAAATACATAATCGAAACCATAACATAAAGATTTATATTTATATTTTAATTTTTTAATGGACAATTCATTCATGACATAATCTGTCAGGTGTTAAGATTTGGCCGCACATGGCATGCCGTTATATAAGACATATGGATCACGTTCAACCTTTTTGGAAAAGTGGACAACGACCGTCATCCCCATGGTTCCATGAGCTGGCCGTATGCGTATCCCTGGCTTAATCTAACATGTTTCCTTTTAAATAATAATATATCACTGTCCACCTTTGCAACTAATAACAACCAACAAAAATATTAGGTAATGTCATATTTGGAAATTGTTCCATATGCTCGTAAAATAAAAACAATTTCCCGTGTGGTCACATGGTACGTGGAAAGATTCTTAGCATTTTGGATTTACACCGTTTTCATATTTATGATATGTACCAACATTTATTTTAGTTTTCGTTGTTTTTTCATAAGTAGTAAGTTTTTTTTCCCGCGAAAAAAAGTATACTATTGATATTCATATTACTGAATCAAATAGTACATGATGACAAAAATAATCAAGAAGCGAACTTCTCATAGTTCATGATAATGTCTTTCAACTGTTATCAAGATCACATCATAAATATCACAAAAATACAAGAAACCAAAAATGGTTCTCCAAATGATTGTCTAGTACATGAAGAACATATTCCTAGAGTCGATGAAGCAGTTTTCACAATACTCCTCCCAGTGTAAAATACCTTCCTCCCCCTCCAGTGCAAGCTTGGAAAGGTGATCAGCCTGTGAATTGTATTCCCTGTAGATATGCTCCAAACTGATATAGCAGAAAGTATTCAATTCTTCTCTGACTCTGTTGCACCAATAATCCAATTCTAATACTTTCAAAGCATATTCTCCCCTTGCCCATTTGATAGTGACTCTAGAGTCACCAAAAATCCTAACTTTGGCCAACCCAAAGATATTTGCCACTCGGGAGACACACCAAAGGGCAAGTAATTCTGCCTTCATGTTTGTTCCTCTTCCACATTTCAGACGGAGATTGTAGAAGTGCTCCGAACTGAGAAATATAACCCCCCCAACACCACAATCCCCCAAATTTGCAGCCCCATCAAAGAATAAAATAGGGTCACTGTATGTAGGATGAAAAGATCCAATAAGTTTAGATTAGTCAAGATTAGTATCTTCTTAAGTTTTGTTTTTTATTATTTTTGTCTTGATAGGGGTGGGAAAAACAATTTGTCCATTGGATGTAGCTTGGGTGGTTGAGAGGAATGATTGTTATCCTCCCACATAGGTTCAATTCCTATGTGTGACATGATGCTCTTGTTGAGCCCCTATGTAATGAATGTAATTCTGGCCATACCACTTTCTTTTGCTGTAAATTTCTCATTATCCTATAGGATACTACCCATCAATCAAGAGAGGCTATTTCAAAATTAAGGAAACATAGTTATTGTGAAATTATTGAGAAAACCAAGAAAAACAAATAACTATATAACTACTCTATTAAATATTTACAAAATTAAGTAATGAAAATATTAAAAAAATATTTAAACTAAAGCAATCTAATAAAGACTAGATACAACTGATCAAAGTTTTAAAAAACCAAATGTTTATAAACCCTAAGTTTCATAAGGCATATCTCAAAAAGAATAGAACCATAGTTTGAAATTTTTGAGTGAGATCTCATACTCTTAAATCTTTATACAACTTTTTGTTTCTATGATTGATATATATCATTTTCAATTATGATGTGTTTTTTGGATTTTATTCACTAGTCTAATACTTTTTTATGGGTATTTTTAGTTGGTTTTTTTTTACATATCTACAAGGATTTAAACTCGTGATTTTCTATTTCCAACTTCTCATCTCAATTACTCGTTATCAATTGCTCTACCTCCGTGGGGAGTACTTTTAGTTGGTTAATTTTTCATATTTATGAGACACAGAATTAGAATTTTTTTTTTCACAATTTGAGCTTAGATATAGAACACTAAAATCATTTAAAAAAAAATTGCTTTTTTTTAACCGTTTGAGTTTAATATTGAGCACTCAAATCACCTTTAATGTATGATAAAGACAATCTCATCGTGATAAAATCTATAAGAGTTAATATTTCCCACTCCCATGCATGACATGCCTTTGGGAAAAGAACACTATGTAATAACCAAAATGCCCATTCCAAATAGTCATCTTCTAAATCCAAGGAACATAAATTTTTGCAATCTAAACCATCTGTTATTTAAATTGCAAAAGTAGATTGCAATTCTCTTTTTATGTAGATTTTTTTTTGTAACTAGGGTAATCGACAACTAGGAAGAGGCTGGTACTAGCATGACACAGGGTCTAGGAATCAAATCCCGTCTCGTTATCTACTACTATACCCCTAAATGCACCCACACACAACCCACAAGCATGGAGCACTGGTGTTGAGCTACCCTACTAGCCACCCTTTATAAATATTAAAAAATCATAAATTTTACTAAAAATTTACAATCTTAAAATGCCCTTAAAAAGTCCAAGTAGCACCTTTGGGAAGATTTTTTTTGTTTGTTTTCAATCTCACCTAAGGATATAAACAAATTCACACAGGAACTGTCAGGGAGTACTTCAGATTTGGCAGCACATGACATGCCCCTGAACAAGACATATGGACCACGTTCAACCTTTTTTGGAAAGTGGACGACGACAATTATCTCCCTGTTTCGTATGCGTACCGCCGACTTTTTCTACCATGTATTTTGTGAACCCTAATATATTACTGGCCACCTTTTGGAACGTTTCTGTATAAAGCAGATTCGCTTTGCAAGTAGTAAGATGCCATAGATCGGAAATTGTTCCAGATATAAGTAATTTGTCATAGCTCGGAAATTGATCTCCTCTTCAAATAAAAAACAATATCCCACATGGTCACATGGTGCATGGAAAGATTCGCTCTAAGAAACAAAACTCACCGCTCTTGCTCTTCAATTTTTAAAAACGATATGAACCCATTTGTCTGCTCACGTGATCCTAAAAACCGTGCCATGAAATTCCTCTCCCAAGTATTATGAGCGTCCATGGCTTTTTTTTATGAGAAATCTCGATCACACACAGATCACCAGAGTATATATATAACACAATCTGGTGAATGTTGTCCGTTCTGTTTGTTCGTCTGTGAACGCCAGATTCTGCTTTTTATAATCCACGTGATTCACAGATGTTCAAATCTATATGAACACAAATTTATTATTATTATTATTGTTCCAGTTTTGAATGTCTGGTTAATCTAAGTTAATTACATCCCTGGCATTATTCTCAATCCTCCACTCTCAAGAATGTCTGCTTAATCTAAGTTAATATCTCTTGCATTATTCCATTGCATTCTATTGAAGCCATGACCTATAAATGGAGAACCAAAACATCTCTGAAAAACACTCAGAGATATTCATGCCACTGTATTGATCTTGCATTCAGAACATATTTCTAGAAATTTTTGGTAGTTTTGCAGTTGCCACCATTTCTGTCAACATGGGACGAGCTCCATGCTTCTCAAAATCTTCAAAATCTTCACTAAACCGAGGCTGTTGGTCACCGGATGAAGATATGCTTCTGAAGAAGTATGTGGAAAATCATGGCGTTGAACGTTGGAATACTATTGCACTAAATGCAGGTATGTGTTTATTACCTGCAAAATTAGGTTTCTTCAGATTTTGTTGATCGTCATGCTTGTTTTTCTCCAGCTAGATCCATATTAAGATTTAGGTTTCTGGTTTTGCATTTTAGTACATTAGCCTAGAAGGCTCTCCCAGCGTAGTTTGAAAAACATAAATCACCATTAAAAAAACCATTAAACACTTTGCATATTGTTGTATAGTTTGGAAAACACTAAGCACTATGCATATTCCTGCATATAACTGGCTTAAATCGTTGACTGTATAGTTGCAAATTTGAACGGTCTGGTTTCAAGCTGCATATTAATATTTTTGGGTTGGATTTTCAATAGTTGTGAAAAGTACATAATTGAAGACAGTATGATATATATTAATAGGAATTAAAATAAATTACATTACACTTCCAAATTTGATAGTTTTATTTTAATGATTAAATTCAATATGTAATATATTTATTTTGATATTTGTTTATTTTAAAGATTTATCAACCTGTTATATGTTTATTATTGTTTGTGTTATACATATTTTTATAATAATTTTGAGTTATGTAACTTATTGAATCTTTATGATGCATTGTTCATTTGTGTTTCTCATATATATATATATATATATATATAATTTCTCTTTTATATATAGAAGAATGTATTATTATGTATCTTTTTGTTTGTAGGACAATGTAATATTATATATATATATATATATATATATATTTTTTTTTTTTTTTTCTCTTTTATATATAGAATAATATATATATTACAGTTAATTTTTTTTATTTATAGAAAAATGTAATATTACATATTCATCATAATTAATTAGCTAAAACTCTAATAATCTTAAGACAAGTATACTAAAAACATATATTTTGTTTAAAAGATTTGGTAATGTAAGTTAGATTCATATTTTTTTTATAAATGTTTTTTTTATTGTATTAATATTGATATGATATAATTAAAAGTATGTTGAATAAAGATAAATTATTGATTTTATATATTAGAATAAAGATAAATTACTGTTTTTATATATTAATAATAAGAAAGGTTAATACAACTTAATCTTGTTATTATGATATTAATCTTATTATTATGATATTAGGTTTAATAATAACTTATTCAAAATAATTACAAAATAATAAATGACTTAACCATAAATAAGTAGTTGGGAACTTTTAATAATCCTCATTCAGATTTTAACATGCTTATTCATATTTTTTTAACCAAATTTTACATAATTGTTAATCAGCATATGTATTATCTTCTTTTATACCAAATCTCAAACAATCAAGAAACCATATCAAAAACCAATAACTTAGAACTTTAAATAATTCATGAATCATGGTTTATCAAATCACAAACAATCAACCAACTATATCAAAAACCAATAACTTAAGAACTTTAAATAATCCATTCATTCATGGTTTTGGCATAGTTGTCAAACATTCATAATCATGCATACTCCTATTTGTGATGACCCAAATCATGAACTTGGTTCATAATCATGCATACTCTTATTTGTGGTGACCCAAATCATGAACTTGGTTCACCATGTATAAAAAAGTTAATATCTTGCATGATTCATTCAGAACTTTAAATAATCCATTCATTCATGGTTTTGGCATGCATAGTCAAATTTCTAAACATTTGCATAGTTGTCAAACATTCATAATTATGCATACTCCTATTTGTGGGGAGTATTTATGGTGACTTAAATCATGAACTTGGTTCACTATGTAAATAAATTAGTATTTTGCATTATTCATTAGTCTATAATTTCAACTTCTAATTTGCTTAGTTATGTTGATAAGTGTTTATATTTTTTACAATTTGAGGTAGACAAAGAAAGGTCATCTTTCTAGATTACAAGAAGAAGATACAAATATACAGTCAATTTTTTTTTAAAAATATCTCAATTTAGATGTGATAGTTTTGGTTGCTAAGCCATGAATAACTAACAATTAATAACACTTAACTTATAACCTATTGATATTCATCAACCACAAATTAAACAATTATACTAATTATCATAATTCCAAAATCTACTAAACATTAACCATTAACCAACTGCAATGCCTTACCAAACATCAATCACCCTGCAAACCCTTGCTTACAACTAAACAAAATCACAACAAATCAAGTTGAAACCTGAATGAGCCAGCTATTCATAGTTTCAACATGCTCAATCATGTTCCACGAAACGACCATGAATAAACAAGTTGGAACCTGAATGATCAACCCTATCATAGTTTCAACTTTCAACCTGCAGATTCACAACCATGGCTAACACTTAAACTATTTCTATGTGCAGGTTTGATGCGCAGCGGAAAGAGTTGCAGGTTGCGCTGGATGAATTATCTGAGGCCAAACGTGAAGCTTGGCGATATTTCCGAAGATGAAGAAGAGCTGATCATAAGGCTTCATAAACTCCTTGGAAACAGGTAAAAGAATTAGATTCTGAACATGATAATTTATGGGCGAAAGCTAAACATTGAGCTGCAAAGCATTAAATGCTGCAGTTCAGTGTTTAGGGTTTGTTTGATTTGGAGAATCTCTAGATCCAATAAACTTTAAATACTGAGCCGCTGCATTTAATGCTCTACAACTGAATGCTTAGCTTTTGCATTGTATGATTTAATTGTGAGATGCATTAATGAAATTAAAGATGCCTCCTGTTTGTTGCACAGATGGTCATTGATTGCAGGGCGTGTGCCCGGAAGAACGGATAATGAGATAAAGAATTATTGGAATATTCATCTGAGCAAAAAGTTAGAAACAAGGCCGAAGTTTCAGATTTCGAGACGGAATAGAAGGCGGCCATTAGACTGTACAGATCATGAGAACCAGATAAGCATGAATTCCACTAACGGCAACTTGGATTCCAGATCTGCAGATGCGGCCGCAGCCAATACTCCGCAGCTTTGTTCGCTAAGGGATTCGATTCCTGAACCTGTCGACTCTCGAGAACAAGACTATTCCGGGCCTGATCTCTCGGATTTTAGCCTGTGCAATGCTACTCTGATGAGTGGTCTTACAGAGCCGTCGCCATTGTTGACAGATGAATTCATCAATGCAAAAATAGCATCTCCTGTTGTAGATAGGGTGAATGTTTCTTATGAAATATGTAATATGGACGGATTTAATTCTGATCAGGGTGTTTCAACCAGCGGATTTGAAAATCTTAGCGTGGAATCGCCATGTTCAGATTTAGATCTTTCATCTTTTCATAGTTGGTCCAACACCCTTCCTTGGAATAATGGTTCAGTAGAAATGCAGGATCAGTGGTTCCCTTGCACTTACTTTTGAGGGGAAGCCCAGCCAACAAACATCTCCGGCCCCAGCTGTCTGGTGTGTATGGCATTTGAATTACAGTTACTGTGCAATATGGGGCAGAGATATTGTACTCACTATTTAGCCACTACTACATAAATTGGACTTTTTAGCCTCTACGTTTCTGTGTCCTAATACTTCATCTACTATAATATTCACCATATATATAATCAAATTTTAATAATATTTTTTTAAACAAAAAAGTTGATTTGTATTAAAAAGCCACTTGTCATTTACAAAGATTCATACATATGACCAAAATTCGAACTAAGACGAACAGAGTACATACCACATATTTCTTTGCTACATACAAAAAAATTTCAACACTTTTTTCATCTACAACTATTGCATGAATGTTGTATATCTTAACAAACTCGTAGCATAACAAAAAAACATGTCTAAGAGAACTAAAGAGGTCTGTCATCTAGAATCGTATCTTCCATGGATTGGTTGGATCACTAAAATTCCATCCTGGGCTTAGCTTCATCCGAGGGAGACATTTGATAATGTAATGTACCCGGGGGAATTGGTTGGATAACTAAAATTCCATCCACGGCTTAGTTTCATCCGATTGGGACATTAGATATTTGATACTTTCAAAGGGATTTAGGGATATCTCATTAGCTTTATGGGGATAATTAGAATATTTTAGCACAATTGAATAATTTTAATAAATATATAATTTCATTTTCTATAATTTAACTATGACAAGATATTGATAATTCCAAATAAATTAAAATAAAATTCATAATTGATCAAGCAAATTGAATAGGTTGGGAAAGCTTATCCAACAATATATAGCATCATTATGCATCCATCCCAAGCCATACCACAAGTTATTTGCACCTAAAAATGTCATTTTCACTTTATCATGATTAACTAGTAATTAGTGTACTAATTGCCACATTTAGCACATAATTGACGACACTTAACATAACTTCATTTGTTTATCACCTAATCATCATTTATCAAGCCCAATGGATAATTAGCACTTAATATAATGTAAATAAGGCCTAGTTATCATTTTCCAATTAATTAAACAAAACAATTACGAAAATGACTCCACAAGACTAGTTAACTAGTATTTAACACAAACAACTAGTCTTGCACGAATTCAACACACAACCATGCCAATGAACTAAAAAGTGAACCTACAGCCATTATACATATATTTAAGCATGCACATACAACCAAATAAAGTTGCATTTGCAGGTTAGATACTTTCACATAAACAATGATTCTTTCAAGCTAAATCAGTGCAACTAGTTAATAAACACTGCTAGGAATTTAACCCAATCAATTGTACTGAGTTCTGAAGCACATGGAGGTGAGGGTAAAGATATGGAAAATAACATTCTACAGCAAAATTAAAGTACCAAAAACAGAGCATATGGTTGTACATTCCAAAAATTACGAAAACATAGATTCAATCTACAAACTAGTTACAAATTTCCACCGATTTGAAGCTAGTTTCCGTTTCTAGTTTCAAAATGAAAAACAATAAGAAAGTATTGACTATTGTATATTATGGAAATCATATTAGAGGTCCACTACAACCAAATGGTTGTATCTTTCCACTCATAAACAGTCCTCTTATTAATTCATCAAACTAGCTAAATCTACTTCTCCAAATTGGCTAGAAATTGAGGAATCAAGTAAGATAAATGCATAAACAATTTGCAGAGTCATTCAGAAGCCATTCCAACTCTAAATACCATGTATTATTAATCTAAACTCCAAAATGGACCTACTTGGTAAAAATGCGACGGCTCTTTCTTCTGACCATCTACTTTCCCCAACCCCAAAATGGAAACCCTTGAGAGAGGATCAACCACTCTTTCTAGGATAATAATCTTTTCTAAAAGGGTCCATACATATAAATATCAACCGTTCATTTTTTGTCCTGTCCCTGTGCACCTCACAGGGGTTGACGCTTTTTAAATGATTTACATCTTCACATAAATCATATATGTTCTTCAGAATTACCATAACTCCACAATCAACCTACTTTGGGATAACAAATAGAACAACTTGAGGAAGGAACGATTGTTCTTTCTCTGAGAAAATTTATACTTTTCAAGCAAATGGATGAAGCAAATTTCCAATGAGATTTGTTGTTAAAGTGTCGATATATACTTTCCGCACCCCTAAAAAGAACCCCTTGAAGAATAAGTGGCTTCTCTTTCTCCTCAACATCCACTTTCAACACAACAAAATAGAGCAACTTGAGGAAGGAGCGACCAGTCTTTCTCTGAGAAAATTTCCACTTGCCAGTAAACTGTTTGAAGCAAGGTTCCTATGAAATTTGTGGTGAAAGTGATGATATCTACTTTCCCCACCGCTTAAAAAGAAACCCTGCATGAAGGAGCTGACACTCTTTCTGCTAAGCATCTACTTCCAACACCCCAAAATAGAACAACTTGAGGAAAGAGTGGGCGTGCTTTCTCTGAGAAAATTTTCACTTGTCAGCAAACTGTTTAAGGGAAAAATACTACGAAATTTGTGCTTAAGGTGTTGATATCTACTTTCCCTACCCCTTAAAAAGAGCATTTGGAGAAATGAGCGGATGTTATTTCTCCTCAGCATATTCTTTCAACTCCCCAAAATAGAGCAACTTGAGGAAAGAGTGGTCGCTCTTTCTATGAAAACATTTCCACTTGCCAGCAAATTGTTTGAAGCAAAGTTCCTATGCAAATTGTGTTTAAAGTCTCGATGTCTAATTTTCCCATTTTTAAAAAAGAACCCCTGAGGGAAGGAGCGAACACTCTTTATCCTCAGCATCTACTTCCAACAACCCAACATAGAACAATTTGATGAAAGAGTGTTCTCTCTTTCTATGAGAAAATTTCCACTTGCCAGCAAACTCTTTGAAGCAAAATTACTATGAATTTTGTTATTAAAATGTTGATATCTACATTCCCCACCCCAAAATAGAACCCCTGGAGGAAGGAGCGGACGCTCTTTCTCCTCGGTACCTACTTTCAACACCCCAAAATAACTCATTTTGAGGAAAGAGTGTTTGCCTCTTACTATGAGAAAATTTCCACTTGCCAGCAAACTATTTAAAGCAAAGTTCCTATCAAATTTGTGATTAAGGTACCGATATCTACTTCCCTCACCCCTTAAAAAGAACCCCTGGAGGAAGGAGCGGACACTCTTTCCCTCGAGCATATATTTTCATTAGCCCAAAATAGAACAACATGAATAAAGAGCGACCTCTCTTTCTCTGAGAAAATTTCCACTTTCCAGCGAACTGTTTCAAGAAAATTTCCTACGAAATTTATGTTTAATGTGTCGATATCTAATTTCCCCACCCCTAAAAAAGAACACATGAATAAAGAAATGAACTCTCTTTCTCCTCACCGTATTCTTTCAAAACCCAAAAGTAGAACAACTTGAAGAAAGAGCGGACGCTCTTTCTTTGAGAATATTTCCACTTGCCAGCAAACTATTCGAAGCAATGTTCCTATGAAATTCGTGTTTAAAGTGCCAATATGTACTATCCCCAGTCCTAAAAAAAATACCTGGAGGAAGGAGAGGACGCTCTTTCTCCTCAGCATCTACTTCCAACACCCCAAAATAGAACAACCTAAGGAAAGAGCGACCTCTCTTTCTCTCACAAAATTTACACTTGCTAGCAAACTATTTGAAGAAAAATTTATATAAATTTTGTTGTTAAAATGTCGATATCTAGTTTCCCAGGGTGAGACGTGGAATGCTCAGATGGTGACACATGGCATATTTGATTTTGAAAATTAGTTTAAAGATTGTATAAATGAATATTAAGGATATTAATGGTACCATTTCAATATAAACATATGGATTTAAGTTATATAAATTTTTGGAATAGGTATAAGGGATCAAATTTGAAGAGATGAACTTAATTTCAGGTTGAAGGGTATAAATTCATACCACCCTTCTAGGATGAAGGGCTTTAAAAAATTACACTTCAATTGACAATAATAAATTAACTTGATGTTTCATTAAAAAATTGTTAAATAAAATATTACTATATATGAGTCATGCATTACATATTTCCCTGCATACACTAAAAGAAAGTGAAGTCTATCATGTTTGCAAAGAAAATGAGTTTGAATGGCTACTACTTTCCCAAGAATATAACTCTATTATTGATGACTGAGCAGTCTTTAAACATCTCATAGATGACTATCTATTCTCAATTCCATGCCACCCAACTTAATAAGGAACATCTAACAAACTATTCAATTGAAATTGATCCTTTAGACAACTATATCTCCCTTGCTGATAAAACTACAACTCCATTCAGATAACCCCTACTCTACTTCAGGCACTTTTCAAGAATGTGGGAAACACAATGGCATATAAGAGCATAACTTTAAGAAAATTACTTTCTGAGCTATTTTGTGGGACTGTGCTACCAGCTAGCAGGCTAAGCATCTCTACTGTCAATTGATTTGATTGGATAGCACTGGTGTCGAACAATTTCTGAACTAAGCTTTGATTTGCATTTATACCACCAGTTTGTATTGTGATGTCATTTGCATTTCTAAAACAAAAAGATGCATAAATCTCTGCCTATTATATGCATTCAGTTATCCATTATTCCATGGCTATATTACCTGCCTATTTTCAGGAACCTATAACCATAATAAGACATGGAAAAAATAAAGAGCACACACACACATAATGTTTTCAAAGAAAAAATTGATTCATATTTTGTATTACACAAAGCAAAACTTGTTTCATATTTGATTCCCAGGGGTTAATGATGCCATTCCATAGTCAAGTTCAGATAGACAAAGACATTTGGACTTGATACACATTGTCATTCATGTTGGTCGCAACACTGTTCTAGAGGTTTTCCAATGTAGACCCAGGTTCTTCGCGGTACCAGATACCAACAAAAACCCCTATTCACCTGCCCTTTCGGCAACAGACTACGAGCAGCTTGAGGTCTCACCCAAGGTGAAGTTGAGGGGGTGGTTGCAGAAGCAAGTTTCCACAACCTTGTGATGCGAGTGATTCAACTGATTAATGCGCAGCGCGGTGACGGACTGCGCAATTGCGTTTAGTGACTGCGCGAAGGGCTTCTACTTTGCATCGAGAATATTTAGGAACAAAGATATTTGCACCCCCAGCGCATCCACAGGCCACGCAGTGGGGTTTATGATACTTAATCACTTCTACTCAATCTTATTTGATAATCCTTAAGCATTCGTCATTACTTAGATTGATAAACATCATGACTTATGCAGATAAGTGAGATATGCAGTGTTGTGTGCTTTGATACCACGATTCAATCCTTAACAATTAACTGTGTGGTTATCTCATCGATCCATTCATTCAAGACTTATAGGTGTTTGCCTGCTAACATTCATCCATACCTGAACTATTAACATCTTATTCCATCCCTTCTGCGGTGAATATAGATAAAAAATAAACACGTATAAGATAACAGTAACTTATGCATGCACTGTAAGTAAATTAAATAACAACTAATGACAATCATGCACAGAAATCACATAACACAGTGGTTTAACGTGGTTCACCCCCCCGGATGGGAAGCTATGTCCACAAGAACTGTTGTTTATTTATCTTGGAAATGGTACAACAGTTATTCGTCTGTGCACTCAGCTGCAGACGCTCTTCTTTCTCTCTCTCTCTCTCTAAATTAGGTCTCTGCACACTCAGTTGCAGAGTCTTTACAATGATTTAATCTAACAGATCTCACAATATTCAATAATATCAACAAAATTGAGAGCTAACCCTTTTCCTTTACAAAATTGTCTTATTTATAGATCAAGACCCATAGGTCATGTATTTTACATCTTGAAGGCAGAACCCTTAGGTTTACAAAACTATCACGGTTTTCCCAAAACCGGACTATTGATATTTGGCAGCGGATCTTCTATTATATGCGCGCCAACAAGTTGTTTTCGCCGAGCTCTTCTTTCTCTCCTTTAGATGACTGGCTCCAGTAGTTGTAGTCTTCTGTCTATTGTGATCAGTCACCTACCTCCGATCTGCACCTACCCACTACTCGGTAGTTATCGATGACTTTTGCCAAAAATAGGTCTTCTGTGACCTAACCAAAATAAATGCCTTCATCCATCCATGCTCTGCTTAGCTGTATCTCCATCGACGTGGCACATTGGGGTGCTTTATTCCTCACAACACCGATCTCGCAGCTCCTTTGTCACTGTGTTGCACGCAGCTTCGCAGCATACCATAACTTATCCCAAAATTGTTCAAACTTAACTGCGCTTAGCTCCGCAATTCTCAAAATTATTCCTGTTAAAAAATGCCCCATCTAGGCCAAGCCCAACAAGCCCCTAACACTTACATGTGGCTCGCCGCTGAGCCACCTGGAACTCCTTGAAGGTGTTATGCTGATTATGGGTGGATCTTCGTAGCGAACTCCTTGAATGTGTGTCAGCTTTTCTACCATGGCCTTCGTATCTTGTTCAATTTTCCCAACCGTTTCCACCATCTCAAGTGTCATCTCATGGCCGATCTGGCCTTCCACCTGCTCTTGATTATGGTTCAGCTCCTTTAATTTTTCTTCGATCTCGTGTGAGATCGTGCCGGTGTCCTCTAATAATGGCTGCGACTTATTGCCCATTTCTGTCTCCTTCTCTCGCAAAGCTTTAACTTCCTTCTTTAGGGTGTTGATTTCTCTGTATTTTTGGAGTTTCTCCCTTGCTGGTAATGCCTTAATCTCGTCACTCATATTTTCTAGTGCTTCTTGTTTTTCTTTCACTTCTTTCTTTACTTTGAGCAATCGTTGGTCTTCTTCAAGGGAATTAAATGCCTTCAATGTTGCTTCCAGTATACTTTGGCACTTAGTCACTTCGATAGCAATATTTTGTGCCGCGGTCTTCACTAGTCCCTGTCTTAACAGCTGTCCATATGATGGAGTTTGTGGATTGATCTGTGCTTTCAGGGCAGCAATTTCAGATTCATGGAGAATCTCCATGTCTTCCTTCTCAGTCTTTAGGCTATTGACCAAATCGCCAATCTTGACAATAGTATCTGCTAGTTCTGTTTGTACTTCAAATTCATCTATATTATCTGCAATGGCAGTGATCGTGTTCTCCAATCTCAGTCAATGATCTCTTTCATCTTGTAATTGCATAGTACTCCGTGAGCTATCTTCCTCGAGTTGCATTTGCAACTCTGCCTGTCCTTTCAGCGCTTCTATGGTTTTGCCATGCATTTCTTCACTGACTTACATCTGTAAGTAATGTAGTTCTGTCAATGGTATGCTTGCAAGATCCAGCTCCACGCGCTCTACATTCTTTGTATCTAGCATTGCTTGATCTTGTAATGGAAACCTGATAGATTGTGGCTGCAAATGGACAATACGGGACCTCACAGGAACCGTTATTTACTGCTGCGAAGTCCCCGCGGACCCTTTTTCAGCTATTGACTCATGGTGCAAGGGTAATCTTCTGCTAACTTCATCAAATTTTTGGGATATCCCTTGCAGTGTAGTCAGGTTCTGGTTTAAGCTGTCTTGAATTTCCTTTTCCTTCTTCTCTTTGTCTGTCGAAAGTTCCTCCATTTGTTCAACTACCTTCGCGGCAATCATTAAATAATCATCTTCGTGAAGCACTGTGTCTAATTGGTCTTTGTTTGCTTTCTGCTTCTTCCTTTTTTCCTTGTGCCCCGAAGGACTTCCAACATTCTTCCTTTTGCTTGACTCTTTATCTTCTACTATGGGACACGGAATAGGGTTATCCTCGCCAGAATCACTTTGGATATCCACGACCTCAACTCAGAATTCAGCTGGCCATTCCTTCATAATATTCTCAATATCTTCCTCATACATATGGTAATTTCCCGGGTACCAATCAACATTATTTTTCTGCACTTTGGCTGAAATGGAGATGCATTTCATCACAGCATAAAAATTTATAATGCGGATATATTTTCTTGTTACTTTCTTTGGTATGCGAGGTGTAGGCATGATGGCCCCGTGCAACTGGTCGTAATATGTGTAAAAGACCAACGTTGTCTTGTGCTGTCTTTCTGGATTCAAGTTCACCCATAGATTCTGAAATCGAGCACCTCTACAGTCCGAAGTGTTTGTGACCACTCCGACATAGTGCTTCGGTTCCCTCCACCCCAGGAATCCAATCAATACGATGAGCCAGGTGAATTGGAAGTTTCCACCATTGATTTGTGTATCATTCAGTTCTTCAAGGAACTCATTTAGTAGATATTGGCACCAATTGAATTCTTGTCCTTTGGCAACTACAACGCCAAGTAGTACTACGCTTGAGTTTACTTCTAACAACCTGCACTTTCTTAATATTTTTCCTGCTAACAGCTACGTGAAAAACCTTATTGCATCGTCCTTTATGTCATCCGTCTGGAAGCCTCGCTTCCCTTTGATCACAGATTGTGTTTGCTTCATCAATGCTGCTACCTCTTTATCCTTTGTCTTTCCCTGGAAGAACTTCCTTGGGTCTTCTCCCCTTTTGCTTAATCTAGTTATACGGTGGATTAAGTCAATTGTCAGGTCGATATTCTGGTCTAACCATAAATATCCCTGGTGGATGCGATCCATAAGAGTTCGCACCACCGCGTTGAGCTCTGGTGATCTATCGAAATGTGGGAGTCTTAGCAGGTTAAGCAGCCCCGACTTGTCTACTCTGGACAACCAGCTCTCGGCAACCAAGGTGAGGTCGCCCTTTGCATTCTTCTTCCAACACATGTATTTGTCGGGCTGGAACTGTGGGAAATTTGGTTCAGTTGGCTTCTCCTTTTGCATTGCTAGCAGATCATAGACCTCCCATTTGCATTCTGGAATCTTTCCTAACATATTTTTGTCCACTTCAACACGCTTCGATATTGGTGAGAGTGGTATCTTATACTTTGGACTCTTCAGCAGTCTAATGGCCGGCGCATCCACTGCACACGGCGAGATGTAGTCTGGAGTCATAGTTAAAGGTATCTCTTTATTGACAAGGGGCTTATTTGGCCCTACTGAACTTATCTTCAGTAGTTTTGATCTCGGCGCTACTGGATTTTTCCCTTTGTCTTGCATTGAGGGGCCGTGTCTTGGTGATCTTCTTGGATTTTGTTATGATTCTGTAACGATTTTCTTGTTTGGGGTTCTCATTAATTCGTCAATTCCTCCGTGTTGGAACAACCTCACAGTCTCTTCAACCGTGAACTCTTCTTCAAATGAAAATCTCTTAGACATGCAAACACTTTCAATGGTTGTAGACGGCTTACAAAAACTAGCTCAGACATAAGTATTTGCAGAAAATTCAAAGTGTTTGATATGCTCGCAAGACGATATGTAGTGTTATTTATAGGCGCAGCGGACCCTCCTTCGCACCCTTGAACGGCTAGATATGCATTTAATGGTGATATCCATTGGCCAAATCCGATTGCTTCTTATGTCTTGTCTTTCAAAATTGTGCTCAGAATGGCTATATGTGCTTTAATTGCCCGAGAGGTCGGTAGGAAACTACTGTATAACGGCTATATTCCCAACTGACATTGTAACGGCTATTTTATGGAGCCTTGCGTCGAACTGCGTGGTAGGAAATCTTTGGTTATGCGCAGTGATTTCGCGGTATATAATTTCTTTTCTTTCCAATTGCTGCTTTTTGAATGTCGCAACAACGCATTTTTTTTTTCTTCAGCGCGGTGCGTTGTATAGATCTATCTCTACAAGTCTATGTATAAACTTTTCCACAGTTTCTAGTGCCCAATTCCGACTATATTTGGCACCTAGACACTTTTCCTTCTTTATGGTCATACCGGATGGTGCGGAGCAGGACTATCGCGGTAAAGCTTTAGTCTACTTCCATTTATCAAATTGGGTAGTGTATCACCGACTAAAGTAGCTAACTGGATTGCGCCACCGTTAGTAACATCTATTACAGTATATGGTCCAAGCCAATGCATTTTAAATTTTCTAGGAAACTTCATGAATTTACTATCATACAGTAGGACTAGATCACCTACCTGAAAAGACTTATTCTTGATGTGGCGATCGTGCCGTGCTTTTTCTCGTTCTTTCTGCACTTGCTGGTGGAATCCCACGATGAAGCGCTCTTCTTCCAACCCAACCAAGTGTAACAATCTTTATTCCAGTGCTGCACGATCTGCCATCCCTGTAAATGCATCTATTCTCAAGCTGGGTATAATGTACTCCATTGGCATTATTGCTTCTTGTCCGTAAGCCAATCTGAAAGGTGTATGTCCAGTTCATTTCTTGCATGTCGTTCTGTACACCCATAATACAAATGGAATGCGCAAGTCCCAGTCATCATGGTTTACATTGCATATCTTGGTTAACGCATTCTCAAGTATTTTATTAAATGCTTCAACAGTGCCATTCGCTTGTGGGTGATAAGGCATACTGTACTGATGATGGATGTAGAACTCTTCAGTCAAAGATTCAATAGTTCTGTTTAGAAAATGGGTGCCTTGATCACTCATCAAAAATTTTGGGCATCCAAATTGTGTAAGGATGTTCTCAAAAATAAATTGTGCGGCTGTAGTTGCGCTACAGTCCTTGATTGGTTTTGCTTCTGCCCATCTGGTGAGGTAATCAGTTGCTGTAATAATGTACCTCTCACCAGTTGTTTTTCCCAGTGGGTTAATAGGTCCCACGAAATCAATTGCCCATTTATCGAATGTCTGCAAGGTCAGCTGAGGGTTCAACGGCATTTCATCTCTTCTTGACGGTTTCACTATCCTCTGACAGACATCGCAGTTCTGGAAATATTCTTTGGAGTCTTTATGAACTGTGGGCCACCATAGCCCTACACGCAATATATTCTACACAGTAGCCCTTCCTGCATAATGACTTCCTACGACTCTTGAATGTGCATCAACTAATATAAATTGCTTCTCATGTTCTAATACACATCTTTGCAGCACTTCATCAGGTCCTAACTTGTAGAGTTGTCCTGCGATAATGGTGAATTCTACGGCTCGGACTACAAGTTATTTCTTTTGTTGTGTAGTGAAATCTGTAGGTGCGACCCCGGTAGTTAGAAAGTCAATGAAATCCTGATAATAATCATCGGCAATCTGTATAGCAAACAATTGCACATCAGGCAAATTGTCTTCTAGATTCGTAGGTTCCTCTCCTAACTCGATCCTTGATAGATGATCAGGTCCTAAATTTAATCTTTCTCATTTAAATACTATTTCAAAATCATACTCTTGGAAGAGTAAGATCCATCTGCATATTCGCCCCCCTAACACTGGCTTATTGACCAGGTATTTTAATGCAGAATGGTCAGTAAACATTGAGAAGTGCGCACCAAGCAAATAGTGTCTGAACTTCTGTAGTGCATATACCATTGCAAGTCCTTCCCTTTTAGTAGTGTTATAGTTCTTCTCAGCATATGACAACTTTCTGCTAAAAAATGCAATGGGATGATCAATTCCTCCTTCTCCTGGTTGCGCAAGAAAAATACCCAATGCTATACATGAAGCATCAACATGTACGTGAAATGGATTTTCCTAGTTTGGAAAAACTAGGATCGGCGCAGTGACCATTTTTCTTTCAATGTGTCGAATCCTTTTTCACAGTCCTCATTCCAATTGAACGGTGCATCCTTTTTAAAAATATTCTCCATTGCTGCGGGTATCTGTGCATACCCCTTTGTGAATTTGCTGTAGCATCCAGTATGCCCTAGTGTAGTGCGCAATTGTTTAACAAAATTTGGTGTAGGCAAGTTTACAATAACTGCAATCTTCGCAGGATCAACCATCAATCCTTGCTTACAGATGATATGTCCTAGCAGAATCCCATAAGGAACACAGAAAATACATTTATTTAAATTCAATGAAATATGATGTTGTCTACATTTTTCCAACATCATTTTGAGGTTCGCGGCATGGTTCTTCAGTAACCCAAAAATGGTCCAATCATCAAAGTAAACTTCTAAAAACTTGTGGATGAATTCTTTAAATGCTGCGATCACCACTCTTGAAAATATGGCTGGTGCATTCTTCAAGCCAAAAGGCATCACTGTATACTGGAACGACCCCCATTCTGTTGCAAAAGTGGTTTTGTGCCTATCGGATGGATCAATTTTTATCTAATGGTATCCAGAAAATCCATCAGTAAAAGAGTATGCTTCATTCCCTCCAATGTTATCAAGTACTTCATCGGTAAAAGGTGTAGGAAATGGATCATGCATAGAGGCATCATTCAACTTTCTGAGATCAACACAGATCCTAATCTCACCCTTTGTTTTCTTGTCTTGGATGACCATTGGGCTTATCCATTCAGATTCTTCAACCGGCTCAATGATTCCTGCATCAAGCATCTTTTTGAGTTCTGCCTTAACTCATTTTGTGTAGCGCGGATTCAGTCTATATGGTCTTTGCTTAATAGGTTTCGCTCCAAGTTTAAGAGGAATTCTCATCACTCCTAAGTCTCCTAGAATACCTTTCATCTTTGTGAACATTGTTGGGAATATTTCCTGATATTCCTGTAATATAGCTGCGATCTCCACAACTGTATCATCATCCCAGTAGTCTCCTATTAATGCGAACTTCGGCTCTTCACTAGTACCGATGTTCACTTTCTTTGTTTTGACCGGTCCACTCATATCAGGAATCTCTAATGGAGGTCCTTCTACTTCGCGCATTCCTTCAGATTCAGGGATCTTTATATTGCGCGGGTCCTCCCCATCGCTGTCTTCCTTATCTTCATCTTTTTCAGCTAAGTTATAGCAGCCCATGACTTGCTCTACTTGTTCTGTTCAATCTGGTTGTAGACTCGCAAGTACATTGTTTACTTCAAAAAATTCTTCTGATGTTATGTTTTCCTCCATGGAATCTGGTGTAAATATCTTTTCCTTGATAAGCTGCAGCGCGTCTTGGATAGTGGGATGGTCGTCTTCAAAGCTAAAGTCCTTTCGGAAACTCGCAGTAAGGACATACCAATCTGTTGTTCCTCTGCGCAGTTCCTCCTCTAGGTACCATTTCTTTGGAATAGGCTCCTCCAACGTATGCAGAAAGAGATGTACCCATTATGTCTGTGGTCTTTCTTCCCACACTTTTGCACATGCTCTAATATGATCCTTTGTATCTATCTATCCATTATATTTCTCAAATGGTAATGTCACCTTATCAGCGAATCTGATCTGTCGTTTTATTCTGCACTTGTCTTAGGCTTTCAATGTCTTTTTATGTGTGTTCCACCATTTAGCAGGTGTTTTGCGGAGTGCCATGTCTAATGCTGAGACGCAATGTTCATCTGCAATTGCTGCAGTGTATTCTTTGATAAATGAATAGACGTTAGTTGTACCATCATAAGTGGGGATTGGACTTACCTGTTTTCCAATCCAGCGGAGTGACTTTGTAATTGTCACGCATCTCCTGGCAGATACTTCATGCATTCTGTGTTGCCAGTTTTCTAATCCTGCGTTAGAGTTTGAGATGCAAGAACTATCGCTACGCCAGCTGAGCGTTCCATCCGCAGTAGGATGAGTATAATCCGCAGCATTTGTTGTCATTTTATAGATATGGTCAAGGTCTTGAGCTCTGTACTCTTCTTGAATAGGTTCAACATATCGATCCCCTTGTGAAGGATCCAATGGTGCGACAACCCTTATGTCATTGCCTTCAAATATCATTTTCATTGTTTTCAGATTGATGACGGTGGAGTTCGTCATTTCCCAATCGATGCCCAACAGTGTTGGATAAGGATTGCTATCATCTACAATTTCAATTACTTCGAAGTCTGCATAACTTCGCACTCCATCAATGTCGAAAATGGTATTGGTTAACCTTCCTAGTGGTATAACTATGCCTTGATTATCCATTCCTAAATGTATAGGTGACCACTGTAATTTTGGTGTTCCCATCGCTTGCCATGTCTGCTTGGTCAAGACATTTACTTCAGATCCGAGATAAAGAATGATCTTGTCCATCTCGTAATATCCTATCTGTGCAGTGAACCGCATTTCCCTACCGGTTCTTTTGGGACTTCTAATGTTATGTACTGCGCAATGTGCTATTCCTTTCTTATTGTAGGATTCATATTGATTTATTAATTTTTCAAATTCCATTAGAGTGTCTTTATTTTTTAATAACTTGATGCAGCTTTGTAGAAACTGCGCAACAAAAATAGATGTATCTGGTACAATGTGCGTCTGATCATATGCCAGTGGCATATCTTCTATTTGCGGTACTTCACTTCACAACGGGATCCTTGGTGAAGTAGGTGGTGGTTGTTTAAACATGTCCCACGTTTCTTTAAATATTTCCTTATTTTTCTGAAAGTTCAATGGAGGTGCTTTCCCAGGAGCTTTTCTAATTCCTACTATTTCTCCAGGGTTCTTCTTAGGATCAGTTGTTCCAGAAGTCGAGGCTTCTGCACTGTTGTCTTTTCCTGTATCAGCGCCACTCCGCATTACTGCATTGATGCTCTAACCTGTAGGTCTGTTCTATGATGCAATCAACTGGATGTTAGGGTTCGGTGTTTCTGTTCTTCTCCTCTTCTGCATTTCTACCTCAAGCATGGGGCAATCTTCAATCACATGATCAAATGATTTACAGTAATTGCATGTGGTGCATGGATTAGTACATTCTCTTGATACATGACCTGGCTGACCACAGTTATAGCATATGACCTAGCCTTGTCCTCTTCCTTGATTTTGACCAGTATTTCTTCCTCTCCCACAATATCCACCACCGCGGCCTCTATATCCTCCTTGATCATAATGGGTGTTCTCTTGCTTTGGCTGATTTTCCTCTTGGACGCGGTACATTCCAGCACGTCGCATTGCTTCCATATCTCACTTTATTTTAGTCATTAATTCATAAGAGAGACAGTTGGACTCATTTGTCTGAATACATTATCGCATCACTGGTCTTAGCACGGCAACAAAACCATTTGTTGGTCGCAGCACTGTTCTAGAGGTTTTCCAATGTAGACCCAGGTTCTTCGCGGTACCAGATACCAACAAAAACCCCTATTCACCGGCCCTTTCGGCAACAGACTACAAGCAGCCTGAGGTCTCACCTGAGGCGAAGTTGAGGGGGTGGTTGCAGAAGTAGGTTTCCACAACCTTGTGATGCGAGTGATTCAACTGATCAATGCTCAGCGTGGTGACGGACTACGCAACTGTGTTTAGTGACTGCGTGAAGTCTTCTACTTCACGTCGAGAATCTTTAGGAACAAAGATATTTGCACCCCCAGCGCGTCCACAGGCCGCACAGTGGGGTTTATGATACTTAATCACTTCTACTCAATCTTATTCGATAATCCTTAAGCATTCATCATTACTTAGATTGATAAACATCATGACTTATGCAGATAAGTGAGATATGCAGTGCTGTGTGCTTTGATACCGCGATTCAATCCTTAATAATTAACTATGTGGTTATCTCATCGATCCATTCATTTGAGAATTATAGGTGTTTTCCTGCTAACATTCATCCATACCTGAACTATTAACATCTTATTCCATCCATTCTATAGTGAATATAGATAAAAAAAAAAACACGTATAAGATAACAGTAACTTATGCATGCACTGTAAGTAAAAGTAAATTAAATAACAACTAATGACAATCATGCACAACAATCACATAACACAGTGGTTTAACGTGGTTCACCCCTCCAGATGGGAAGCTACGTCCACAAGAACTATTGTTTATTTATCTTGGAAAGGGTACAACAGTTCTTCGTCTACGCACTCAGCTGCATACGCTCTTCTTTCTCTCTCTCTCTAAATTAGGTCTCTGCGCACTCAACTGCAGAGCCTTTACAATGCTTTAATCTAACAAATCTCACAATATTCAATAATATCAACAAAATTGAGAGTTAACCCTTTTCCTTTACAAAATTGCCTTATTTATAGATCAAGACCTGTAGGTCATGTCTTTTACATCTTGAAGGCAGAACCCTTAGGTTTACAAAACTGTCGTGGTTTTTCCAAAACCGAACTACTGATATCTGGTAGCGGATCTTTTGTTATATGCGTACCAACAGGTTGTTTCCGCCGAGCTCTTCTTTCTCGTCTTTAGATGACTGGCTCCAGTGGTCGTAGTCTTCTGTCTGTTGTGATCAGTCACCTACCTCCGATTTGCACCTGCCCACTGCTTGGTAGTTATTGACGAATTTTTCCAAAAATAGGTCTTCTATGACCTAACCAAAATAATTGCCTTCATCCGTCCATGCTTTTCTTAGCTGGATCTCTGTCGACATGGAACATTGAGATGTTGTATTCCTCACAGCACCGATCTCGCAGCTCCTTTGTCACTGTGTTGCACGCAACTTCGCAACATACCAGAACTTATCCCAAAATTGTTCAAACTTAACTGCGCTTAGCTCCGCAATTCTCAAAATTCTTCCTATTCAAAAATGCCCCATATCGGCTAGGCCCAACAATTCACCATCATCCTTTTAGTCAAAATGTATCACATAATAACATAAGACATATTAGGGGTTAAAACATACTATTTCTGGAAGCTATCAACAAAAATATTTATATTAAAACATGGAATCATGTGAACCTCTTATGACACAGAGGTTCCAGAAACTATAAGCTAGTTTACAAGCATAGATATGTTGGTATGTGTTGACACAGTTGTTTTCCTGGGTGATTGAGAAATTTTTGGGGTAGGAAGAGATAGTCTATCTTAAAATTTTGTTTTAACATGACCTAAGGTTAACAAGCAAGGCTTTAAAGGAACAAGGGCTAATTTTTTTTTGTTTTGGAAAAACACTCCATTTGATCGTGAGCTAAGTTAAAGTGGGGTAAAAATGGTTAATGAAACGTCTTATAAAATTTTATAAGAAATCAATAGTTTAGATTCGAGAAGCAATGATATATGTGGTGGATAGGGAATCCGCTAGGAAAATGTGCATGTTCTATAACGTTGGCAACTTTTGGAGAAATGACCTGTAATGTCCCTTGTTAGGAATTTTATTAAAATGGCAAATTTTCACTTTTTTCCCTAGTTAGACCTTTGACTAGTTTTGATCTCTAGGTCCCAAATTTGCCCCAAATGATCCCAAATATTCTGAGAAGGTATATGAATGATATTAGAACATAAATATGTGTTTCAGGGATTCCTTTGGACCTTTAAAATACTTCTGCAAATCCTCTTTCAATTCTGATCAATGTAGGTAACTTTACTAGTGATTTTCCTTTGACTAGTATTGGTCTCTAGGTCTCAAATTGACTCCAAATGCCTTCAAATCTTCAAGGAATGTGTATGAATGATCTTAGAAATTGAATATGATGTTTATGGATGACATATGTCCACCAAAAGACCTCTGCAAACTCTCTTAAGATTCTGAACCAATTATGCAATTTTACTAGTAATTTGGGGTTCAAATCCCCCTGGGGTAAGTACTGAAAATGGCTTCCCAAATGCCTCCAAACCCACTCAAATTTATGAAAAGATGTATGTAATGTGTTAAGTATTTTATTAAATTCTAATATGCACCATTAATGGATTATTACAACTGTTCTCACCCTCTCCCATTCAACTGCAAAAATCCCCAATTCGACCCTTGGGGAAATGGCACTATTTCACCTCCCAATACAACTAAACTGAGTAAAAATGCTTCAAATGCTCAATTACAGTACATGAAACTTGTAGAAGACATCCATGGAATTATATTTATCACAAATATATCAGAGAATCATCCATTCATTCGAAATCATCATCAATACATTGGCTCACAACAAGGTAGTGGGGAAATGGCATTGTTCTTCCATTAAAAATGAGATTTATACATTTCTACTTGGAATTTTGACCTGAAATTTTTTGGAGATGCAGAACAGAGTATTTACTTCATATTAAAAAATAAATGGGGCATTAAGAGCTTCCCCAAAGAGTACAATAGCTCACCAAAAACGCCCTCCCTCAAGGATCAAGAATATGCCATCAAAACTGGAAATGGTTGAAGGAGTGAGCTGCAATAGAAGAAACCATGAGCTGCCCTGTAGCTTACACCTGCAAATAAAGACTCCATTAAAGCTCCAAATGAAAGGTCTGAATGGCCTTTCCAATTACCAACTTGGATGGGAATCTTTCACCCTCGAAATTGGCTAAGGCAAGAAACTAGTCATCCACTAGCTCTCCCTCTTCACAAATGCAATTGCAAATTCTACAAATGATCAAAAGCCATTCTCATACTTCATTTCTACATTTTATAACCAACATTAGCCTTCTAAGGGTCGAAATCCTCTCAATAGATTCAATAGATTTCCATTTAGGAAATATTCCACATTTGCCACTTGTCTCCTAGTTCCAACCTTCCATCTTCTCCCAAATTCGATTTTGAGTCTCTTTGGCTTCTCCAACTCCCAAATTCGACTTCCTTGAGCCTATTTTTGGGGCTGACATGTCATAGTGGTCAGATGTCAGAGGTCAGGTCTGCAATTTGTCATAGTTGTCATAGATGCTCCATCATTGGTGTCATAGGGGCTAGGGAATCTAGCCCAAGTGTCCACAAACTTCCACTTTGACTCTTTATCTTCCATGGAGGTTACCAATCCTTCCCAATTCGACCTAATATGCTCAATGACATGTGTTATGACTTACCAACTCACCCAAGAGTGTTCACATTCCCATTAATTCGAATTTGCAAAAGAGAGATACCATGTAGTATGAAAAATCAAGCTAGTGTGGGTCCCACATCCTCCATATGTCTCCAAAACCATTTGTCACCTAGGATTTCTCTTGAATTTCTTTATTCACTCTATTTATTAAATACTTGAACCCTTCTAATGTCTAAACATCATTTATTATCCCCCTTATTCCAAATCCCAAAGCTTCCACCCCAAACCTAGGAAACTAGTAATTTTCCTCCTTGGCAATTATTTGACTCTTAACATCAATTTTACAAACTCTAATGAATATGGCTAATGTGATTAGGCCATTGTGACCCAATTCCAAATTTGGTACATGACAAATCCTCCCTTCCCAATATTGCTTGTCCTCAAGCAATTTCAAACATTGGTGTTGAAGAACCTGCTTTCTGTATAATTCTTTGAAGTTGCCATTAAATTGCCAAACCTTGAGTCTTTGAGTTTCCATGAATATTTTATAGAGGAACCACCATGCTTGCTGCTGCACTACTCTTATTAAAATCACTTTATTAAGTGGGGAATCCATCTCCCATACTGCTTGCTCCCCCCCAAAAAATGAAACCAATGAGACAAAAATTATTCCAGGGTCCCATTGCTTGTATTGCACCCCAACAATTAAGAGTGCTCTCCAACCTACACCATTAGATAAGAGGATTCCTGGATCCCATTTTCTTGTATGCATTCTTCCAAACATCATGAGTACCAAATATATATCATCAAAGTACATAACAACATAATGAAAATGTACATCAAGGATATGCTTCATCAAAGAGTCATGAAAGTGCTTATACCTCCAAGCAAGTAGACCACCATTTTCCAAGTGCATACAAGCTTCAAGTGACCAATCAAATCTGCTCCAATGACATAGGTGAGGATCCCATGTCCTATAATGCTGCTCCAAAAGGATGTGATATGCATCAAAATATTCAGCCATGTATTCTTTCATCCAAGAAGTGAATGAAGAATCTTCACTAAAATCTGAACCAAATAATGAGCAGAAAAAACAAGGAGACTTCAAATGACTCAAAGAAGTCTCACCCATACATCCATGAATGTGATAATCATAAAAATATAACAAAGTATGTGGCTGCCAACAAAAATGTTCTCCAATCATAAATCTATTCTCCCAATTGTTGGATGAAGTTCCTCCAACATCGAATGAATCAAATGTTGAGCAAGAAAAACCCACGAAAAACCATGAGTCTTCAAGTGATTCAAATGCATATCATAGGTGCATCCATGTAGATTTGCATCATCATAAAGTGACAAAGAATGTTGCTGCAAATGTGAATAAGAATGTGCTCCAATCATATCATCATAAAAAGTAAATCTAGGAGTTCCATACTCCTCATGTGGCACCATCAAAAAGAACCCTTTCACCCATACTTCATTGAGACTAATGTTGCAAAACATGGAATTGTAGGATGTAGGAGAATGAACCAAATCACCCAAATGATAAAAAAGTATAGAAGTTTCATCATGGGAAGGATCCATATGGGTAGTATCATGCAGCTCCTTCAAAAGTGTGAACTCTTTGTCATAGTTTGGTTCCAATGTAGAGGAATCATGCTCTTCTTTAAAAATTGCATAACCTTCATCAAGAGGCAATTCAAATTCCTCTTCCACCACATCAAGTGTTTGGATCTCTTCAAGTTCATCTTCAAACACATCAAGAACATTCAAATTTTCACATTTCTCATGATCCACCATGTCATGAGAATCCTCCAAACAATCTACCATTTGACAATCTGAAACATAGGAGGAAAAACAAGTATCTTGCAACTTTTCAAGAAGTTGCTCATTTTGAATTGTGAGCTTATGAATATCCTCATTATTCTTCAAGCATGCATCATGTAACAATTCATTAAGCTCAAACAAATGGTTTCTATCAAAAAGCAAAGACATGAAATTACCTTTGATGTGACACATTGCTCTTTGAATCTTCTCCATGTCTTCAAGGAAGGATGTTTCCTCCAATGAAGTAGCTCTCCAACAAGAATTTGACACCAATGCTTGAGTGTCATGGAGAATGCTGAGGGACTCTTGGATCTTATTTTCATTCATCTTTAAGGACCCTTCAAGAAAATGAGGCTCTTGCAAATGAACCTCCTCATCTTCTTCAATTTTTCTTGGACCAACTTCATGAAGCTCAAGTGGTGATGGGGAAGTTGATCTTGGTTCTTCTTCAACTGCTACAAGGTCTTCATTATCATGCTTAATGAAACTTCTACTTGTAGAAACACTTTCTAAAGTGATCTCTATGTCACCAACATAGAGGTGTGAGCACCCATCAGTAGGTACTCCTTCATAGTTTAAGCATCCACCAGTAGATGCTCTTTGGTTCATGTCTAAGCTAGAAGGTGTCTCGAAATGGTCTTCCATATTTTCAATAGAATCTTCTTCATGCTCTTGTGATGTCTCTTCCTTTTTCTCTTTAAAGCAAGCTGATTCATTTTGCCACTTGTCTTCCTTAGGATCAGTATATTTGGAATCTCTTCTTGAATAAATCTCAAAATCTCTCCTCAAGGAGGACATCATTTCATGCACACATATATGATACTCGCTCCAAGGGTTTTTAAAAGAAGGGCATAAACCTTTCTTCACTAACTCCACATCTTATTTTTTGGGCCTATTTTCAAAAACATGTTCAGCATAGTACTCAAAAGACATGGCATTTTTTGTATTTTTGCTCGAAGCAAGATATTCTTGATATTTTTGATATTGTTGGGGCAAGGTTTTATATTTTGCTCTCCATCTTTGGAACTCACTCATAGAATTATCCTTGGTTGGTGTGACACAATCATATTCATCAGATTTAAATTCATAAGAATAATCTTCATTTCTCTTGAAATTGTAATAAGTGTTGCATGATGGCACCTCTTCCTTGTACCATTCACATTCTGCTTCATATTGCTCATAAGCATCTGCATATTCCTCATAAGAATTGTACTCACAGGATTCATCATAATAGTAAGACATGGCTGCCTATTATTCTTGAATGTATGTACCTAATACACAGGTGCAAGGACCATGCTCTGATACCACTGTAATGTCCCTTGTTAGGAATTTTATTAAAATGGCAAATTTTCACTTTTTTCCCTAGTTAGACCTTTGACTAGTTTTGATCTCTAGGTCCCAAATTTGCCCCAAATGATCCCAAATATTCTGAGAAGGTATATGAATGATATTAGAACATAAATATGTGTTTCAGGGATGCCTTTGGACCTTTAAAATACTTCTGCAAATCCTCTTTCAATTCTGATCAATGTAGGTAACTTTACTAGTGATTTTCCTTTGACTAGTATTGGTCTCTAGGTCTCAAATTGACTCCAAATGCCTTCAAATCTTCAAGGAAGGTGTATGAATGATATTAGAACTTGAATATGATGTTTATGGATGACATATGTCCACCAAAAGACCTCTGCAAACTCTCTTAAGATTCTGAACCAATTATGCAATTTTACTAGTAATTTGGGGTTCAAATCCCCCTGGGGTAAGTACTGAAAATGGCTTCCCAAATGCCTCCAAACCCACTCAAATTTATGAAAAGAGGTATGTAATGTGTTAAGTATTTTATTAAAGTCTCATATGCACCATTAATGGATTATTACAACTGTTCTCACCCTCTCCCATTCAACTGCAAAAATCCCCAATTCGACCCTTGGGGAAATGGCAATATTTCACCTCCCAATACAACTAAACTGAGTAAAAATGCTTCAAATGCTCAAGTAAAGTACATGAAACTTGTAGAATACATCCATGGAAGTATATTTATCACAAATATATCATATAATCATCCATTCATTCGAAATCATCATCAATACATTGGCTCACAACAAGGTAGTGGGGAAATGGCATTGTTCTTCCATTAAAAATGAGATTTATACATTTCTACTTGGAATTTCAACCTGAAACTTTTTGGAGATGCAGAAAAGAGTATTTAATTCATATTAAAAAATAAATGGGGCATTAAGAGCTTCCCCAAAGAGTACAATAGCTCACCAAAAATGCCCTCCTTCAAGGATCAAGAATATGCCATCAAAACTGGAAATGGTTGAAGGAGTGAGCTGCAATAGAATAAACCATGAGATGCCCTGTAGCTTACACCTGCAAATAAAGAATCCATTAAAGCTCCAAATGAAAGGTCTGAATGGCCTTTCCAATTACCAACTTGGATGGGAATCTTTCACCCTCGAAATTGGCTAAGGCAAGAAACTAGTCATCCACTAGCTCTCCCTCTTCACAAATGCAATTGCAAATTCTACAAATGATCAAAAGCCATTCTCATACTTCATTTCTACATTTTATAACCAACATTAGCCTTCTAAGGGTCGAAATCCTCTCAATAGATTCAATAGATTTCCATTTAGGAAATATTCCACATTTGCCACTTGTCTCCTAGTTCCAACCTTCCATCTTCTCCCAAATTCGATTTTGAGTCTCTTTGGATTCTCCAACTCCCAAATTCGACTTCATTGAGCCTATTTTTGGGGCTGACATGTCATAGTGGTCAGATGTCAGAGGTCAGGTCTGCAATTTGTCATAGTTTTCATAGATGCTCCATCATTGGTGTCATAGGGGCTAGGGAATCTAGCCCAAGTGTCCACAAACTTCCACTTTGACTCTTTATCTTCCATGGAGGTTACCAATCCTTCCCAATTCGACCTAATATGCTCAATGACATGTGTTATGACTTACCAACTCACCCAAGAGTGTTCACATTCCCATTAATTCGAATTTGCAAAAGAGAGATACCATGTATTATGAAAAATCAAGCTAGTGTGGGTCCCACATCCTCCATATGTCTCCAAAACCATTTGTCACCTAGGATTTCTCTTGAATTTCTTTATTCACTCTATTTATTAAATACTTGAACCCTTCTAATGTCTAAACATCATTTATTATCCCCCTTATTCCAAATCCCAAAGCTTCCACCCCAAACCTAGGAAACTAGTAATTTTCCTCCTTGGCAATTATTTGACCCTTAACATCAATTTTACAAACTCTAATGAATATGTCTAATGTGATTAGGCCATTGTGACCCAATTCCAAATTTGGGACATGACATGACCATTGGTACATGCTAAAGTCAGGAAGCAATCTACAGTGGATGAGCGACGGAATAAAAGATCAATGGTTGATGTTGATTTTGCATTTTAAACTAGCACAGAGAATGAAAAGGGTAAGCGATAGCGGAATTTTAACCGCTTACCACCTGTTGAGTCGAGGATCATTTTGCTGGATGAAAAATTGTAATGGAAAACCACTTCCTGTGATCCATAAACCACCTACACGAGATATTATAAAAGGAAAAGGAGTCACGTGTAAAATGAAATATTTTTCACTTTGCACCCGAGGAAGAAGACGTCGCAGGCACATCTGGAAGCCCAGTCCGAGTCAGTGGGAGTTGATATCCAGGTACGCCACAATATCCTGAAAGAACCAATCATTTTGTAAATATGGAGGAAGAAAATGAAGTAGAAGTTCAAAATAAGGAGTTTAACAGGTTGGAGGAATTTTTTGAAGATAGAGATGGCGATGTTTTTGATACAGTCCTTGTTGGAATATATTATATTCCTTGGAAGGTAATAAGATCTTTGTATAATGTCGGAAGTTATCCACAATCTTATGTAAAAGAGTAATACTCTTGATATCCATTGTTATATAAAGAGATGTTATTATGGAGAATTATATTATCCCACATTTAATATGTGAGAATAATTCCTCTACATCCCTTGATATATAATAGGGTCAAGGGAGTCACTTCAGTGATAGAGTGAAAATTCATCATACTATTACAACACATTGTATTGTTCTCACAAGCTCTCTACTATATTGTATTGGGGTTATTTGTAGTTTCTCTCTTATAAGATTGAAGGAGATTTCTGGAGATAATAGAAGACAACCTTCCCATGGACGTAGCTCAATTGGGTGGACCACGTATATCTGGTGTATTCTTTTCCTTTTTTCTCTTTCTGTTCTTACATATGTTGATATGTTATTGATTGCTTAGATAGCTAAGATAGTTTAGCTAGATCTATAGTTCTGACATGGTATCAGAGCTGGTTTC
This sequence comes from Larix kaempferi, assembly GCA_027924585.1. Taxonomy (NCBI): domain Eukaryota; kingdom Viridiplantae; phylum Streptophyta; class Pinopsida; order Pinales; family Pinaceae; genus Larix; species Larix kaempferi. The sequence goes on from BSBM01000831.1 coordinate 9,926,026, forward strand.
TATGATCTAGCACCTTCTATAGCTTTCAATCAATAAATATTATCATCTGGGCATTGTTTATTCTTGTATATTTTCTTTCTATCTGGTAGCCATTAGGCTTCTCTTCAGATCTGGGCATGATTCTGTAGTTTTATACTCCTAACCCTAACTTTGTTGTGTAGATTTTTGCAGAAATTTTCCAAGGGTCTCTTGATGTTTTTTTTTCTGTAGATCTATATGATTTTTGGACTCTCCTCCATGAGATCTATTTTTCGGTTAACAGTTCTGTTGTTTTCGTCCAAGTTTGGTAGATTTTTGCATGTTTCTATCAGCGGCTTAATCGACACTTTTTTCATCCTAAAACTGGGCATTCGTGACTTTTCTTCGTAGATAGTGCGTGTAACCGTGACTTTCCCTACTACTAAACTGCGAGTATACTGCAGACCCACGAATTTCAGTGTACAAACCCGCTTGTGCTACGGCATACTCGTGCCTTCTCTACTATAAACTTGTGATTACTACAGTATACCCACAACCCTCATGCACAGGACCCGCAAGTGCTTCGTCATAACCGCTACTTCATTGTACAGAAACCCGCGGCTATCAGATCTAATCGTGACCTTGCCATGTAGAAACCTGCAAATATCATATTTACTCGCGATTTTACCGTGGAAGATCCGCGAGTGACTTTTCTTGGCACTTTTTTTAGAGCCGTAAGTAAAGTTTTTGGTTTTTACTGTGTTTCTTCAGATACGAATGGTAAAGTGTATCAGTTTTCTGTTATTCACTTTTTTCTCTTGTCATTTCTAGCATTTGGGTTTAATTTTCTTGTCAATATTTCTATCATTATGACTTCAGAAGTAGCTTATATTCCTGAACTTATTGGTCCTAACTATCTTGCATGGAAAATAAAAATGATTGATGTTCTCAGGATTAAGAATCTATGGAGGATTATTAATGGTGAACACAAGAAACCTGTTGAATCTGCTAAATATGTGATTATATGGGAAGATAAATGTGATCAAGGAAGAGGGCTCATTGGTCAAATGGTTTCAGATAGTCGTTAGGTAATTATTGAGGCAGAAGACAACCCAGTTGAGGTATGGAAAATTCTTGCTTCTTTATTTGATAAATCTGATGATGTTTCTTCTTATTACCTTGATAAATAATATTTTTGAGCTAGATCCTACTAACTTTGAAAAGGTAGAATTATATCTTGGTGAAGTGAAAACTTTAAATGAAAAAATAATAATTGTGGTAAATATTACAAGAAGACAGACACTTCTCTTATAATTCTTGTAGAACAAAAATTTTCATCTTGTTTTGACATGTTCATCCAAACTTGGAATAGGGCTCTTGAATTGTCTCAAAATACCACGAAACCTAGTTCTGATGATTTTTGTAAAGGGTTGATAAATGAGCAAGAAAGGTTGATTGTCTCTGGACAAGTCTTTCCTAATAAGGCTCTTATGGCACATAGTAAGAATCCTAAGAAAAGTTTTAATAATGCTAAAGTTTCTTGTTCAAATCATACTAATAAATTTGTTCATGCTTCTAATTCACATCATGAAAATAGTAATAAAAAGAATGTGTATGATCCTTGTAAGCATTGTGGTAAAACTAACCATCCTGAAAAGAATTTCTTTAAATTGAAACATTTAATGTCTAAGGCTAAAAAGAAAGGTCTGATGAATCACAAGTAGCTTTATGTGCATCTGTTGTTTCGTCTAGTAGTTATTCTTCTAATGTGGAATGGATAATGGATTCTGGTGCTTCTAAACATATGACTGGTAATGCTTCTTTATTTACATCTTATAACAATAATAAGTACACATCTCAGAAAGTATCTATAGGTGATGGTAAACAACTTTCTGTAATTGGTTCTGGTAATGTTAATGTTGATAATGGTCATTTGGAAGATGTTTTTCATGTTGAACACATTCCCATCAAATTACTTTCTATTTATCGTGCATGTCAAAAATGATATAAATTTGAAGCTTGGCCTGATAAATATGTTCTTAAAGATATCAACCATAATTTTAAAGTAGTTTCTTCTGGTCCTGTTGATCATACTGTTGATTTATATAAATTTGTTGGTTTTAATTCAACTAAAAGACAACCTTTTTATTCCTATGTTGCTCATGCTAATGAACTAAGTAAATTATGGCATGAAAGATTGGGTCATTTTAACTATGGTAAAATGCAAATATTAACTAAAATGGTACATAGTTTGCCTAATATTTTGTCTACGAATGATGTTTGTGAAGGTTGTGTACTTGGTAAACATCATAGATAAATGTTTGATAAAGATAAAGCTTGGTGTGCTAAAGAACCTTTGTAATTAATTCATAGTGACATTTGTGGTCCTCTTGAAGTTCCTTCTATATCTCTTGTAGTCTATTTTCTTATTTTTATTGATGACTTTAGTAGGAAATCATGGGTTTATTTTTTGAAAAATAAAAGTGACACTTTTTCTAAGTTTCAAGCATTTAAATCCTTGGTTGAGAATGATTCTGGTAAAAAGGTTAAGACTTTGAGATCTGATAATGTGGGAGAATTTGTTAAGAAATCATTTGAAGCTTTTTTATCTAAACATGGAATTCAACATCAAAAGAATATTCCTTACACACCTCAACAAAATGGTGTTGCTAAAAGGAAAAACATAACTTTAGCTGAAATGGCTAGATGTATGCTTTATTCTAAAGAACTACACAAGAAATTTTGGGCCGAATCCATAAGTTGTGATAACTTTATTTTAAATAGAGTTCCTACAAAAGCTGATAAGCATGTTACCCCTGAGGAAAAATGGAATGGTAGAAAACCAGATATTAGTAACTTTAAGGTGTTTGGTTGTGAATGTTGGGCTCATATTCCTGATGAAAAAAAGAAAAAGTTAGAACCCAAGTCTCACAAGTGTATATTCATTGGTAATGTTGAGGATTCCAAAGCTTACAGGTTATTAGATCCTTATAATCAGAGTGTCATAATCTGAAGAGATGTTCAATTTCTCGAAGTCTCTCCACCACCTACTTCTATAGAACCTCATGTTACCCTGAATATTCCATTATCTCCTGTTACTCCTATATCTATTACTCCTTCTTCTAGTACTGTGCCTATTGTTGATCTTAGTTCACCCTCTTCTTTAAGTGTTCCACCTGAATGTCTCGAAGCTCCTGAAGTGACCTATGTTCCCTCTAACCTTCCTGTTTGGGCCCGAAAAACTCTTGAATCTGCAAGTAGTGATATCAGTAGCCCTTCGGATACTCGTAGAACTAGATCTAACTTTGATCTTATGACCAAAGTTTTAGCCACAGACAATCCTACTTCTTATGCTCAAGCTAAGGGTAAACCTCATTGGAAACAAGCTATGTCTGTTGAGTATGAATCTCTTATGAAGAACAAGACTTGGTCTCTTGTTCCTATTCCTTTAGGAAAGAATTTAGTTGGTTGTAAAAGGATTTATAAAACTAAGTTTACTGTAGAGGGACAGATTGAAAAATATAAAGCTATATTAGTTGCAAAAGGTTTTATTCAACTTGAAAGTATTGATTATAATGAAACTTTTGCTCATGTTGCTAAAATGAATACAATAAGAACCATCATATCTCTTGTTGCATCTTATAGATGGGAAATACACCAAATGGATGTTAAAGGTGCTTTTTTTAAATGGTAATCTTAATGAAGACATTTATATGCAACAACCTCCTAGTTTTATTAATGCTGAATCATCAAGTTTTGTATGCAAATTACACAAGTATCTATATGGTCTCAAACAAGCACCTAGGGCTTGGTATGATAAAATTGGTACATATTTCTTGAATAATGGTTTTAAGCGTTGTATATCTGATCCAAATCTATATGTTAAGAACTTTGGTGACCATATCCTCATTATTGTGTTATATGTGGATGATCTTATCATCACTGGAATCCAACTTGTTTTAATTCAAAATATGAAAAGTGAACTTCAAAAGCAGTTTGAAATGACTGATCTCGATATATTGCACTATTTCTTGGGTCTTCAAATATGGCATATGGAAGATGGTATTTTTCTCTCTCAGCCAAAGTATGCTACAAAATTATTGGCTCGTTTCCATATGAGTGATTATAAACCTGCTCCTACGCCTTTTCAGTCTGGTGTAAAGTTAACTGTTGAGTGTACTATTCCTCTTGTTGATGCTACTCTTTATTGTTAGCTCGTGGGAATTTTGATATATTTAACTCACATCAGACCAGATCTCTCTTTTGCCGTCAATATGGTTTCTCGATTCATGCAACAACCTCATGAAATTCATTGGAAGGAATCCAAGAGAATTATGAGATATTTACAGGGGACATTGAACTATGGTGTCTTTTATTCAAACAATGCTACAGTCTCACTTTCTGGATATACAGATTCTGACTGGGAAGGTGACACTTCTGATCGACGGTCAACTGTTGGTTATATATTTCAACTTGCTTCAGGTCTAATTTCTTGATCTAGCAAGAAGGTGAAGACTCTTTCTTTATCTTCGTGTGAAGCAGAGTATAGAGCAGCCAAAGAAGCAACTAAAGAAGCACTTTCGCTATAGCATGTTCTCATTGAAGCAAGCACATAAGGTATAGTCCAATCCATGTCTCAGGTTAGCCTGAAAGAGGAAGAAATCAAGTTACTTAAAAGGGAAAAGCAAAGGATAAATGGAGTAATTAAGAAAAAAGAATAAGGAAGGAAGGGTTCTGAAGATAAAAGTAAAGAATTGCTTGAGAAAAATGAAAATTTACTGACAAGAGTATCAAGGCAGTTAACAGTACAAGGATCTAGACATTTAATTTGGGACTTGGTAACTACCAAGGCTACTAAATTAAGACCTTATCTAAACTTTATTAAATATAAGGAGACAGTGATAAGTACAAAAATGTAGAGTTGTGCAATTATGAAAGAGACTTTCGATAAAATATCAACAGAGATAGCTCAAAATATCATTGATTTTCTCAATACTTTATTAGGAGAGCAATTGAAAACATTAGCAATTAAAGATAGAATTACAGTCATAAATTACGCAAGGAGAGTTATTGGAAATCATCACCATGTTGAGAGTGTCCAAGTAAAGGCTAATCAAATGTTGCAACAGGTTAAGTCTTTTAAAGTATTATTTAAATATTTATTTCATAAATGACTCCCTTCTTTTTGGGATGAAGAAAATAAATTGATCCCTCGGCCTAATTATCAAGCTTTATTAGTTCAAGCTCGAATGGATCATAAGAAATTTGAAGATATGATCCAACCTTTAACAAGGAAGGCAATAGTTGATAAGCTTGCAGTGGATTTAAGAGTTTTGGTTAAAGAGATGATTAATTATGAAGTCCCCTCTGTGGAGCAATGGAAAACAATTGAAAAGTTTGGGAGGATGAAGTAGACCATGTAGAATTAAGAGTTTTGGTTAAAGAGATGATTAATTATGAAGTCCCCTCTATGGAGCAATGGAAGACATGTCAAAATTTTGGGAGGATGAAGTACAAATTGCACCAATGAGGACACCTGCAGTGATACTCAAGCGAAGGTTATGCCAAATCCCACTTCAATGTGGCATCAAATTATCTTTCAGCATTTTGAGGATTATGAAGACTTAGTTTTGTGACAGATTTAATAAGTAATTATAAAATTCTTATTTTCAAGCAAATAGTTAAGCAGTCAATTAGATATCAACTCTCTAATTGGGGTTGGAACCCATGAGAGCGAGACCTGATTGACTAAGCAATTTCAAGATTAATAAAAACTTTGCAGATTTAAGCAAAGACTTTTTCTGAGTAAAGATTCTCCTGTTGTTATTTTGCAGTCTGTATTTCCTTTCCTTATTTGAATGTTATTCATGTTATCTATTTCCATTGTGTTGTCTTTTCATGCTTGAATGAGATTATGTTGAGTCGGAATTCATATTGATATGTTGTATTTCCTTTCCTTATGTGAATGTTATTCCTGTTATCTATTGCCATTGTGTTGTCTTTTCATGCTTGAATGAGATTATGTTGAGCTGGAATGCATATTGATATGCTATGGTTCATAGGATTCAAGTATTCACAAAAAAATTCTTCTAAAGTCAATATTGGATTCATAAAAGAACACATACAACAAAATAAGTTAATATTAGATTCATAAAAGAACACATACAACAAAATAGTGCAAATTGATCATGTTAAAGTTACATTATATTTATATTCTTCCGATAAATTTCATAAGGGTTGTCAGCCAAAACGGACAGCTAGATAAATCAGTTAAACTGTCATTCATCCCAATTATACAAAATGAATGGAAGACCCTTTGCAAAATAGGTCAGTCTAATATTATCCTTCCATTCTTTTATTATCCCTCTAAAATTACAACCCTTACAAAAGACCTGCCTATACAAAATGAACAGAAGGGCCTTTGCAAAATAGGACAAAATCTCTCCCCTAAACTAACTGAAAATGAAAAATTAAAAATAGACAAGTAAAACTAATAGAAAACGAAAAATAAAAGTTATCCTGGAAATATAAAGAGAGCATGGTGGGTGGGCAACGTGGTTCCCTCGGACAATCTCCATTGATTGTGTCCCTGAGGGAGGCCTGTTAGCTAGAGGGGATTTCCCATAACCTACCGAAGTCATTGGGATCCTCTCGGCGTCACGTTGAGCTCAGGTGGATGCGTCATATTCGAAAAGGAACCTTCGCATCCGTTCAATCAGTTTGTCATTATTCTTTTCGAACTTGCGGTCGATGGTGTTCCCGATTCTCTTATCCATGGATTCCAAGTCCTGTTTGTCGCATTTCCCCTCTAGCTTCTGTCGAAGTTCTTCTATCTACTTTTCCAACTTCTCCGCTCTTCGTCTATTCACATCATTGCCACTAGTCCTTCCAATAGGGCCATGACTGCAACCATCCACCATTATATAATACCATTATATAATATCGAGATAGGCCTGGAGAATTGAGTAACAAAGCTTCCCATATGGGAGCTCGCTGCCACTAAGCAAAGCATTGGATGAAATCCGGTGCCTGCCCTTTTTTGAACCTTCAATAACCAAACGAGGAGGAGGGTCAGTGGAGGGAGAAATGGTCAAAGACAGAGCTAAGTTAGACAACATTTTCGGTAAGAAAAAAGGAATAGGGGCAGATTCGATTTAAAGGAGCGAAAATGAACAAAAAACCTGAACACGGATAGGAATAAATCTCCACAACCATCGAAAATAAATATGAAAGTACTTGAAAGAGGGGTATATGACATTACGATTGAGAGACCTTACCCTGACTGACCTTTGAATTGACTGATGGGACAGATTGACTGCTAGAATTCGTCGATATAATCAAGGGTAGGGTCCCATTTCACTTTGAAGGGATATGAGATGTTGAACCCTTCAATGCTGACATGTAAAAATAAATCATTCTTTTCATTTGAAAATGTAATAGTACATCAAAATTTCATTATCGCTTTTACAATTTTCCTAATATAGTGATAATATTTGGATTGTTCCTCTCTATAAACTTTAATAAGAAATGTTATATTAATGTGGGCTAGTTAAATAACCCAAGAATCCATATAGAATAAATTTAAAAAACAAAAAGACAAAAAAGCTAACAATATGAAGAAATCACTTGCTTTATCAATTATACCAATTCTAGACATTGTTTGTAGATGAGTTTTTAGATCTAGTGTAATATGGTAAAAATTCGATGAAGAAGAGGGAGAGATGACCATTAGAGATAAGAGAAGTCCAAACAACAAGATCAATATGTTTGAAAACAATCATTACAAGATCAATATTCCAAGATGGCATTGAGATGAAACATAATTGGGAAAATAATGAGAGATAACATGTTGTAGGAATAACATCTAAGGTTGGTGCTTTTTTTTATATGACCCATTTCATATTATCTGCAGAATTCTACCGTTCAAGGTTTGGAAATTGCAAAAAAACGGCAGTGAGGTTGTACAATCTGGGAAGTGTGATTTTTTATTGGTCCATAGACCAGTCGCATAATGCATTACAAATTTTAAACAATTTGGTTGTGGAAAGTTAAAATCCTACATCTAGCTCTGTTCTCCACATACAAAATGCTACACATATTTGAAAATCCAATACACAGTGCAAAATTCTGCACATACCTGTAAATTCACAGCAACCCAGTCATATAAGGAGCCCACTGGACGAATCACGAATGCAAATGTTGCAGAATATGTTTGTACAGAGCCTGCTGGATGAATCACGAATGCATAGTGAAGAAAATGAGGTGGAAACGACATTGGGGACAAATTACCAAAGCTAAACTCCGTTTCAAGTTTCTTCAAGGTTCGAGATCCAATTTTCCCAGCTTGTCCACTCCATTTTGTTTCATTTTTTCTCCCTCAAGACTCAATAGTCTAGGCGACACTGGGCGAGATCCATACCAATTTCCATTTTCCATTTCGCAGGAGCGGTAGGCTCCATTCCAATTTCGCATTAATGCACTCGCTGGCCAGACTTCGCAGTCACATGGTTGGTCAGTGATGGCATAGGAAAATTCAATGGATTTTTTTTGCACGCTTGTGAAGGCGCTGCATACAATATGGGGTCGGCCATTCAAACTTGGGTGGGGACGGCCACAGTCGGCCATGCCTACCACCACCCCTATAAAGGAAAATTCAATGGAATTATGCATGGTGGATTTATATTAATACTTTTCCCAAAGTTATTTATATCGTGGTCTTTGGCAAGAATCTCAAAAAATATCATATTAAACTTTGAAAATATCAAAAGTTTGATAAAGCATGAACATTTATCCCGTTGGGCTTAAGTGCTCCAAGGTTAATATTTTAAAGTGGCAACGGAATTTTTTAGCATGGTTTGAGCTTTTACAACGTGTCAATCTTGCATACATTCCGTTAGCTTAAGCAGTTTGGATAAAACCACTTTCTTCCAACTTCAAAATATAAGGAATATATTAATGTTTTATTTGCCTAATGTTTAACCTTATCATATAACCTTTCATGCTCAAGAAAATTTATTTGGAGCTCAGGAAAATTAATTATTTTCCAAAATTCGGAAATCCAAAACCACGTGAAGCAAACCAATAAATGGTTTTTATAGAAATTTATAAATGGTTTTTGGATTATATTTATGAATATATGAAATATGGGCAAAACAAGACATGGTTTTTAGAAATACTGAATGGTTTTTGAGAAATTAGTTTTGAATTTCATTTATGAAATTCATAAACAAATGCAAATTAAATGGAGAAATGTTACTGAAGATGGTTTTTTTTATGGATGGGTGATCAAGACATGGTTTTAAAAACCACAGGCATTTCCTATTTCAAAGCAAATAAAAAAATGTAATTTTACAGGTTGAAGAAGTATTTGGGAAATTTTTTGAAATTGATATTTCAGCAAAATAATAAGTGGCAAGAAATAAATTATTTTTAAATCATTTACAAAGTTTAGCAGGAAGAATATTATTTCCATATTTTAAGGTAAACAGTTGAAGATCAAATTTCACACTTGGCAGACAAAAGATTGTTTTTAGATTTGAAGGCACAAAATCAGCACAAGGGTCTAGTTGTAAATTTCCGGGGTATCAAAATCACCCGCCGCCCCTTCTTTTATTAGAGAATTGCAAAATCAAATATTTTAATTTCACTTTCTTCAATTAGAGAGAAACGAGAGAAGTAGCTAGAAGTGGAGATGTCTGAGTAGCTCAACAATTTCACTTTCTTCAATTCCAAATATGAATCGGAGATATCGTACCTAGTTTCAATTGCAAAGAACCTTGGATCGACTTTATCGCTCCACAAGATACACAAGCAAGCGACCTCTGTTAAACACGGAGTCCTCCCTAGGGATTCAAAACTACCCCGACATTGTTGAAGATCCATAATAGAAATTGATTTTAGAGTGAAGTTGTTCAGCTCTCCTAAGAGGTAATAACCCCATTCAAATTCACATCCAACTCATATCTAGCAATAGAGAGATTGAGTACAGGAAAGACATGAACATTTATTGACTAGACGGTTTCACCCCTACGCAGTTGGGGCATAGGGCATGTTGCATCCAATTTCTAAAAAAATCGACAAAATTTGCTTCATTCCACTCTATAGCTTTTAATAAGCAATGTCTAACCCAAATAAACCAAGAACCCATATAAATAAAATTTTATAAACATAAAAAATACCCGACAATATGAAAAAATCATTTGAAAAATATTTATAACCATGGAGATTGAATTGACAAGTAATCAAACGTCTACAAAAGAGGGAGGGAATTTAAAAAATATGTTCATGAATACAAAAATTATTATCTTGAATCACTTCAATAACAAACTTCACTCCTTTGAATCTCTTTATATATGATTCTAGCCACTCAAATCTGTGAACTAGAGGAGAGACATACTCCCTTGGAGGAAATAATCATTAGGGGAGGTGTCATATGATGTCTGTAGTGGCGATGTGCACATATGCATGTGGGTAGTGGATGGGTGTTGTTGTGGCGGGTGTGCCCTTCCTTTGCTTAGGAGGAGGGCCCCTTGGAGTTTGGAGAGGGTATGATATACCCTAGAATGAACATGGCAAGAAAGGGTGGAAGTAGCTTGAGAAAGGTTGACGATGATAGTGGAAATAGCCTGAGCAAGGGGTGAACTTGAAAGTGGACAACAAAGTGCAAAGGTATTTGGAAAATGACTGCCAAAAATTACCCATTGGGAATTGGTGGTCCCTTAAGTACTCTAATGTTATTTCAACATTAGTAATCTTCTCATAATATATGGGATTTAATCTTTGAGTGTGCTTTTAATATTTATCCATATATCAAACTCTGCTCTCAACCTGTCTACCATTGCATCACATATTATGATTCCTTCTAAATAATCAAATTATGCAACATCATCTCTCTTTTGAGTTAATAGATTGGATTTGTACTCATCCTTCTTATACATATCACCATTCCCATCCCATGGATGAGGTAAACCAAGACTAATGCAAGAATTTTCTTTATAAATACCTTTAAATCTAATAATCTCTTCAACTAATGCTTTAGCTTTGTATTGAGTTATGGACATCATGAGCTCCTTGGTAATCATTTGGTTGGCTATATTTATAAGACGAGTCATGTTTTCAACCTACAAGTCCTCCAATTGCTTCTTAGTTCTAGTAGTATTCAAGAAATTTATTATTTCATCATCCTACTCAGTCATTTCTCCAAGCTGCTTTTCAACATATTTGATTTCCTTTTGACATGTTTCATACATCTCTAACTCATCTTGTATAAGATCAAAATAATCCCATCTATCTAGAATTCCAACTGATATTTTGTCCCAAATGGCATTTCTAGTTCTTCTCAACAACTCTTCACCCTGGACATCTAGTTGCATCTTGGTAATTTGACGTTTTAATTCATTTATCTCTTACTCTTGATCATCAATACCTTTGCACTTTGTTGTTCACTTTCAAGTTCACGAGCAAGGGTCAAGAGTTACTCAAGCTAAAGCTAAAGGCTCTTAAAGGGTAACCATAAAATAAGCTAAATCATGCTCTTAGAGTAGTATAAATAGGAGAGGAAAATTTCCATGTCTTCATCATCCAAAATTGAAGAGATCGGATACAAGAGTAGAGGGTCAAATTTCAGGGAAAGATGAAGTGAACAAGGCTGAAATTCTAGTGGAAGATGAAATCCTGTGATGATTTCTACTCGTTTTTTTTGTTTTAGGTCACCTTGGAATTTTTAGTATATCTTTGTTTCTGGTATTTTCAGACCGTGAAATGTTTATTGGATGGAGACAAGACTTGTGAGTTCCTATGGTAAAAATTTCAGATGCTGATTTGCTATAGTTCCGAAGATATGACCTCAAAAAGTTAGGGTTTTTGAATAACCTTCAAACATGTCAATTTGGAATTTTCCTTATAAGTTTTGATCCAGAATGTTTCAGATTGTGCCCTTTGGAGGAGATGCAACAAAGATCTTGAATAACATATGGTTAAAAATTCAGATCTTGGTTCGCTATATTTTTCGAAGATATGAACTTGGGAAGACAGGGATTTTAAATGACTCAAAAATCATTTTTAGGTAAGTTAGTTGGGAATTTTCCCTATATCTTTTGATCCATGACGTTTCAGAGAATGACCCTTCGAGGAGATGTCGTAGAGATATTGAAGAATATGTGGTAAAAGTTTCATATCTTTATTCATTACATGTTAAGAGTTAGACTTGTTGAATGTTAGGGTTTGTGACAATGACAGAGACAATGAAAATTCAAGAGAAGAAGGTTGACAAAATATTGCATAACTTTCTCATACGGTATCAGAATCACAAACTTGTTGACACATTGGATCAACATACTTAATGATGATCTTGGTAATTATATTGGCACATTCTATGATGATCTTGGCATAGATATTATTGGTGATTGTATTGAAATATTCCATGGTAATGTTATTGGCATGATATCCCTCTTTTGGAATGTACTATGAGGTCTATGATGTAAGGGTTTGAAGGTGCAAATAGATGAAGTCTATTGGTGATTATTTCTAGGATTTTATTACACTCTTTGGAGACATCTTTCTGGTCTTTCTATACATTTGAAGTATATCTTGGAAGAAGTTGTTGGCATTCTTGGTGGACAAATTTGAGGCATGTACATGTTGACATTGTGACAGAGATGGTTATTGTGGCATTGTGACAGAGACAATGATTGTTTCATTGTGACAAATAGGGATTGTGATAGTGACATCAATACAATGATTGTGACAATGACAAATATAGGTATAGGGAGAATGATACAGGTACAAGAACATAGATACAAGTATAGGTTGATGGAGACAGTGATACAATGGAAGTGGAATATTTTTCTTCTTATTCATATCAGGGTGGAAGGATGGGGAAAGGATAGGATATTGAAGTATCCTTTAGGTTGGTGCTTGTGATCTCAGGGATTTGGGGCTTCCTTCCAGTTAGTGCTGGTAAAACTATTGATTTGGAGTTTACTGAGGACTGGAATGCTATCTATAGGTTGGAAATTAAGAAAACAAGGGGGGCATATCCTCCTTCTAGTCAGAGCTAGTAAATCGAGGAGTTGGAGCTTCCTTCACAATGGAGCCTATAAATTAGGGGGTTGGAGCCTCCTTCTAGTTCACTAGTAAAAAATGAGAGATAAGTGACTAGGCGACTAAAACCATTAGTCACCACTGTTTTTTCAAGGGATAAACGACTAAAATTGAGCAATTTTAAATAATCCAACTAAAAACAACTAATTTAGTCATGGGATAAAATATATAACTAGATAACAAGTGACTAAAATAAAAATGACTAACATAAATGACTAATTTAGTCACGGGAATATAAATATGACTAACTAACAACGATTAATGTGAATTAGTCGTTATGTTAGTCATTTTTAGTTGTGTCACACTGACAATGGAAAATTACAATTTTGATAATGAATTTGTACAATATTTTACTAAATTTTAATAATGCATATGGATTTAGAGATCTTACTATGGGGGTCATGGTCCATGTGTGTGGTCCCAAACCACCATATTGGCCCTCCATAGGGGATATTTGTCCTGGAAGTGGTATGTGGTGCTCATTTGGAAGTTTAGAACACTAGATATGGTTTATAACACCACGGGAAAATGATATAAAATTCTAGTATGCTCAACCCAAGTATTGTAATTGGCATTGTCAAGAATTCTAGCAATTGACTTGGCACTTTCATATTTATGAGGGGGCTTTACCCAAACCGGCGTGGCCTTAATGAATTCAAGTGTTTAATGTACATAGAACTCTACAATGTTAGGTGTTATCATGCCACTTTCTCTTGCTTGTGACACTTAAGTGTTTTGTAATGAATGTGTCACAAATCAAATTTTATTGTAGAATATAATCATAAAAACCATGGACAATGGGATAATTAAGCATTATTGAAATTCAAATTTGACCATTTTGGATAATTATTTGTCCCTCCCTTGCATGAGGCATGCAATTGCTTTTTATTCCTTTGTGAAACACAAAATCACTATCACAACAAGAAATCATCAATTTCATACTTACGACTTTGTTTCCTAGAAAACAACCCAATTAGTGTCAACTATGTGTCCCTTCCTCGCATGAGGCATTCAACTTCTCTTTATTCCTCAATGAAGCATACAATTATTGTTACAACAAGAAGTCATCAATGTCATACTTGTGGCTAATTTTTTTCCTAGATGACAACCCAATCAATATCAACAACTAGTGCTTTCATTTTATGAAGAATCATGTATCTTTCTTGGGCCACTATCCTTAGCTATTGAATTTTAGCTTGTGCTTGGTGAGACACAGAAAAATGTTGATCCACTTTCTCATCGACTTGTGAAATCTAATTGAGTTTTTATTCTTTTTGAGTTGGGTCAAAAATTTGGTTTGCGTTATTATATTGTAGTAGCATAATTTTCTGTTATAGCATTTATGTTGGTTTTCTCTAAACTTTGTTATGTTCATCCAATTTTACATGGATATGTTCTTCCTATTGGAAATTAGTACCAACATCCAATTACCTAGTTTGGTGCTCCTATGATGTATCTTGTACTTCCATTTCTACAAGAGCCCCCTTTGTGTTAATGAGCCTTTCCTCATCATATAGTACATCGACAATCTAATTTCTTGAAAAACCTACTTTATTTGGAATAATCATTACTCTATAATATGGAGTATCCCTAAAAAGAGGACAACTATGACCTTCATAGGAGTGGAAACTAATTGTAGGACGCCTCTAACTTGTTTATGCCAATGTGTTGCATCCTTGTAATGTGTATGGATTCATTTAACCCAACTTATATATAATATATAATATTATATGTTTATTTTTAATATATAAATAATATAAAATATTATATTTTTTTAATATATAAATATATTATATTAATATATAATATAATATTATTAACAAATTTTAAAAGTGAAATTGGGGGAAAACAAATTGGGGAATTATCGATTTGTTCTGTAACCTATCCAAACCTATCCAAGGAAGAGGGAAGAAATGTTTTGTTTTATCTAGAAAAATGGAAAATAATAATTTTGTTATGGACGCCCTGCTATCTCCCTCGCATCCATTTTTAAATATTTTTCTATGGAGACCTAGTAATAGAAACCTTGCCGCACTAGTTTGAGTTTGTAAAATCCGTCTGAAATTTTCTACAGGGATTTTAGTGAAGATCGAAGTTTTTTGTGGATTTTTCCATATAATTTGAAGTTTTATGTGGATCTTTTAAATAAGTTTCATTGATGGCTTCCCGTTTCTAGACCAAGGAATTAACACTTGGAATATATCTCTTGTGCAATATTGAAGGGTGCATTCAATTTTTCTCCAATGCGTTGAATATTCGCACCAAAGCCAAAATCTACGCAGAAAAGGGCCATAACGATTTATTCACCCGTTGATGGAATTGTGCACAGGTTAGTTGATGAATTATGGCTTATTATGCTATTTTATTATGTACTCATCTTTGTTTACTATTAAGCATAAATGTGTCCTGCATAAAACACAGCAAACCAACCATAAGATCACCAAAAATAAATAAGTAATATTTATCATTTGTCCATTTTATTTCTTCAACAATAGAATTAGTCCAGGATTTGAAAGAGATTATGGTTATGCCTGGTAACTGAGACAAACCACTCCTTATTCATGGTAGTTGGTTTCATTAATTTAATGTAAAGATCCTTATGCTCTTTTTTCTCCAGCTGGTAGGGTTTTTGGATAGATATAATCATCTGGCTCTAAGCCAGCGACATTCATGAGTTATCGCAACTCAGGGAGCGATAGACATTTATTATTAGCATGGCCAGTGAGGTTGCCATAATTGTGCTCTTTCAACTCCCCTCATACTTCTACGACATCTTATCGCTTGGATGTTTACACCAAGGTTATACACAAGAACAGATACCTAGGGAAAAGCAATTCTAATTGGGTTGTCTCTGACCCTCTCACCCTCTTTATAGCAATGGAGGGGAATTTTGTCCCGAAAAAAACCACAACACCTTAGAACTATCCTTAGAAACCCTGTTACTTTTCACCTGAGGTCTCAATCTGACATCAACCCTCCATCAGCATATTTTCTTGCCTCAAGACTTACTTAGATTTAAATACGTTACGACCTATTAAGTGACTCATCTGATGGAGGGTGAGGGTGAGGAATATAGAAATAAAGACAACAACCATGTTGAGTGGGCAGAGGCTATGAAGGAACTTTATGTGCCAGTACTAAGGGACTTCGTTAGGAAATTCTATCCTCAAGGACCTGTTTGGAATACTGTTGGGGTTGATTCAAGCATTCACGTTTCAACAATGGTTGTCAAATCTGGATCTCGTCCTCCACCTCCTCCACCACCACCACTTCCAATTTTTGATCCTACAGAAGCAACATAAATCTCAAAAGAAGGAATGAGTGTTGTATTTCAAGAGATCATCAGAGGAGAATCTGTAACTACAGGTGGAGTCACATTCCTAGTTTGAGTAGAGAAGACATTGCCACTTTTCCATTTCCTAAAGCTTGATTGGAATATTGGATTTTGCAGGTTTGAAAAAAGTCACAGATGAAATGAAGACAAAAAATAGCCTTGAAATATCAGGAGTTGTTACTGTGGCAACTGCAAAGGATAAGAATGCTACTAGTGGCTATTCATTTTCTAAAACTGGGCCTCCCAAGCTAGAGCTACAAATGGGTCGCAAGTAAGCAATTTTCCTTCAATACCAGTTTAAACAAATAATATATTTTCATTCATTGGTAATGTGTTTTTTTTTTTTGTAATAGCTGCAAGTTGTATTAGATTAATAAAAGTACAAAATAGTTTATAGTCCTTGATGGTTTGGCCCAGAGATGCCATCCATGCTGATCTAGAGAATAGACAATAAGCAAAAGGTTGCCATATAAAAAACCCCTGTCAACAGAGGGGAGAAGCAGGTGGAAAATAAAAAAATTTGAAGCCTTATCGGCATTCTGCATACAGTTTACAGTAAGATGATCAAAACAAAAACAAAAAATAATAAAAAACCTGCACCAAAGATGCCTATGGAGTCTCCTCCAGAATTGGGCAGGTATAGGGGGCATTGTCCTTCCATGCCTGAGCCGAAATCTGGGTCGCATTCTCCTCCGTTGAAGCAAACGTGTCAGGAATCGCCACTGGCTTGACTGGAACCAGGTGTTTGACAGGCAGAGGGGCAGTTTTCCTTGGCAGCACAAGGGTAAAGGCAAACTACTAGTTGCATGTGCGTTTAGCAAGTATAGGGACTAGAGTGCGAGGAATGGGGAAGGAGGTCTGAATCTTCTTCTTACCCTTCAGGCCGGCTTTACTGCGTGTCAAACCTAGAGGGCCGCCACCGGGGTTGAGGTTGTTGAGACCAAGCATGGAGTTCAGGGAAGCTATAGAGGAAGTGGCACCAGGGGTGGTACTGCCGGAGCGGAATTCACGAGCGAAGGAGTGGGTGGGGGCATAAGAGTCCCAGCTCTGCGTGCTGCTTAAGGAGCCAAGCGTGGAAGCCCAGTTGGGCAAGGTGTCCAACAGAGACTGTGTTGCTTGGTGAGCAAAGATCCAATTGGACTGCATGTTCTCCATCATCTGCCCCATTATGTTCTTGACCAACCAGTACGGGTCCCAATTTGCTTCCTGATTCCCAGGAGTCATGGTTTCAGCTATGATTATGGCTTCCCAATTATCCAACAATAGACGGATTGGGGTGGAGATGGTAGGTCCATATCCTGTCTTCAGGGGAGCTTCCGCCTCTTTTTTTTTGGACTTGGAACCCTTGGTTCGGCCCATACTGTTCGCAGGAGCGGTGAGGCTGATAGAGGATTTTACGTGTAGGTGGTTAAGAGCACAACCAACTTCGAACACAGAGAGCGTGAGGCAGAGAGAATAGTGATCCGGGAGAATGAACATGATGGAGACCTTCATCGAACAAGAGGTCGAGTGAACGTATCCTTGAGCCCTAAGCTGATGGTTCGCACACAGGAGGTCAGTTGTCATGGTGGACAGAGAGGCAAAGGCAACATCGAGGATAGGCTTAGTAACTAGCATTTCATATTGACGGCGCTTCATTGACATCAGCGGGAGGCTGCATGGGAGAAGTGCGACCAGGTGTCACCGTGGGACCGCCATTTGGCTCATGCGCAGTGTTGGAACCCGCATCCGAGGGATTAATTGGTAATGTGTTGACATCATCTATTCTCTAAGAAAGAATGATGGGAAAGCATAATTGATTATTATGCATGAAGTTTATGTTCGTTGATGCGCTCTGCAATTCTATTCTAATGCTATCTTTTTTGCATTTTTTTATCATATCCATTTATGGAGTATCAACTTTAACATTAGGAAACCATTATAATTTTTTGTAGATGGGTTATTAAGAATCAAATTGGTAAGAAGAACCTGGTCATAGAATATTGTGATTCAAAACAGTTAGTGTACATTCTTGGCTGCCAAGATTTTGTTTTGCTAGTCAAAGGTAAAAATATTTCAGGTTCTGCAAAAGGAAAAAATATATCACTAATAAAAGGTCATTCATCGTTAAAAAAAAATTACCTTTACACTAATAAAAGGTCATTCATCTTTTAAAAATTCCCAAAATTAAAGAACATAACATAGATCACCTACATTTTGTATCCTTTGCACCATGGTCAATGTTGTTCATATCCCTTACATCCCTTTGATTGCATTCTCGATTTGAAAATTTCCAACCACTAGGATCGACTCATTGAGGCCTATGTTACATTGTCTAACATCACTTTCCCAGCTGCCACTATTTTTCGTAAGAGATGGACTACTCCATATATACCAAGCATCAGTGCCCTTTGTAGCTTCAGATGCATACTCTAAATGCCTTTCCATCGATTTTATAGGTGCAAAATATTTAGTTTTCAAACAATACTACAGAGAGACTATGGTCCTCCTTTTACTTTGGCATAGTCCAGGTTCATTGATGCCATCCTTTGAACGTAGTTAGAAGACACACCATCTGGAGATTCCAACGATTCAATTTACTTCTTAGATAATGAAATAGGTGTGATGAAATTATCATGACCTTCATTCTATCTGTTGCTTTTTCATTCTGGTTTGCATTCACATGAGTTGAAGCATCTTGTGGTTGTTTCGTTAATATAGAGGGAGTATTTGTAAATCTCTTGGTATCACTCTCCAGTATATATTATGTTCTATTCTCATTAAAATCAGATCCACGTGGATTGCAATGAGGAGAAAAGCAATCAACTGATGACATTATCACTTGTCGAACACCATGTGGACTATATTCCTGATGAAGATAGCCACATGAATTTATTAGTTCACAATTAACAAATGGAATATCTCAATTTGACAAAAGGGGTGTCTCATAAACAAAGACTCCAAATTTGGATTTTCTGATTGAACATCAGGATTACCATCAACATCTATATCACAAACCACCTTCTTATTAACATCAGCAGTCATTGACAACACAAATGATCGAGGCATTTCATCTTGATTACCAAGCTCTAAACTCTCATTATAAGAAAAGAAAACCTATAAAAGCTCATCATAGTGCCATATCTCAAAAGATCTACAAGTACCACCATCAATTGCAAAAACAGGCTTTTCAGGAGAGGAAAGCAATTGCTTTGTATCAACAAAATTGCTCAGCGATTTATGAAGCACACTTTGGATATAGTAGTATTAAAGTACTAATATGGGTGAAGTCCATGGAAGTCTACTTTTGCGCCCTCCTTTCATGCAGGTGTCAATTGGGTTCCACACTAGTGTTGAATAGCGTATGTTTATCACAACTAGTCCAAGTATGATTCTCAATGCATTCTGAACTTAGAATCCTTGGAGCAACATCTCGGAGGAGATCGACCCTAATTCAGCTAAACAATAGGGAGTTCAGTGAAAAAGATGGGTCAAAGCAAGTGATTTTTTGCAATCAAGCTACTTCCATGCAACTAGAAGTGAGACTTTTTACACCTAATATTTCACTTATAGCTATAAATTGGAATTGGTATACTACATATGGGATCAAATGCTTCTTGCAACATAAGGGATCAATCGTGTCCATACTTCATAACAATAATTTGCATGTATCCCAGTGAGTTAGATTATGTGGTTGAGTGCTTTGAACTTCAGGCAAGAGGTCTCGGGGTCGACCCCACGAGCTGACTGCCTTTGGTGTGCCTCACTCAATGTCCCTACTGGGTGATTACAAAGACATATTTACACTAGATACCATTGGTGAAATGAAATGAAGTGCCCGAGGGTTTCCCCACAAAGTTTTCCTTGGAAAATAAAAAACAATAATTGCATGCAAAATGTCATTCCAGTCAACTACAGCAAGACAACCATGGTGTCAAATCCCTTTCACTCACATATTTAATTATTGAAAGAAATAATACAATTTCACTCAATCCACTTATTATCAATCCTGTCATAGAATAAATTACATGAAAACCTCCTGAAATGTGTTTACATATATGTTAAGCAGAGATAATCGTTATACCACATGTGGGTATACTATTATACCACATGTGGATAATATACACCTAAGTATTTATAATAACCAGAGACCAAAACACCTGTGCTTTTCAAGCTTATACAAACATTGAGCAAAAATATTTTGAGATGACAACCATCCAGAATAACTGTTGTCCAGATAAAATCCAAATCTAATATGTGAGAGTGATCAGTTTCCAGGCTTCCTATGTAATTACATCAAACAGGGCTTGTGTATATATTACATTGACGACCAAAGCAATGATGCACTAAAAATAATTCTAAGAAATCCTTAAGCGAGAGTGAAAACGTTGTCTGCTAATCTGCATTAGTAAGGTACCATGGATGAATAGCAGAGCAGTCACTTTTTTGCTTCATATTAACTTTTTAAAGTGTCTCTACTTTCAAATCTTACTGAATCATGACTGCTTGCATTTGAAGCAAGTCCAAATTCCTTGGCCTCTTGTAATATCTCAATAACAGTTAGCAACATACAACACTCACAGCAGAAGCTGCCATGGTCGCCCCAGCAATCCACCGAGGAAGACGAAATCCAGTAAATGGAAACAATAATGCAGCTGCTATGGGGATACCCATTACGTTGTAACCTAAATCCCACACGTAGTTAAGTCTAATTCGCTTGAATGTGCTCCTCGAAAGGTCAATGGCAGTAATGACATCTTCCAAATTACTTCTCATCAGTACAATGTCAGCGGCTTCAATGGCTATATCTGTACCAGCTAAAATTTTTACCTCTACACTAATAAAAGGTCATTCATCTTTAAAAATGCCCAAAATGAAGGGACATAACATAGATCACCTACATTTTGTATCCTTTGCACCATGGTCAATGTTGTTCACATCCCTTTGATTGCATTCTCAATTTGAAACTTTCCAACCACTAGGATCGACCCATCGAGACCTATGTTACATTATCTAACATCACTTTCCCAGCTGCCACTATTTTTCGTAAGATATGGACTACTCCATATATACCCAGCATCAGTGCCATTTGTAGCTTCAGATGCATATTCTAAATGCCTTTCCATCATGCAAAATATTTAGTTTTCAAACAATACTATGTAGAGACTATGGTCCTCCTTTTACTTTGGCATAGTCCAGGTCTACTGATGCCATCCTTTGAACGTAGTCAGAAGACACACCATTTGGACATTCCAACAATTCATTTTACTTCTTAGATAATGAAATATGTGTGCTTAAATGATCATGAGCTTCATTCTCTATGTTGCTTTTTCATTCTGGTTTGCATCCACATGAGTTGAAGCATCTTGTGGTTATTTCCTTAATATATAGGGAGTATTTGTAAAGCTCTTGGTAGCACTCTTCAATATATATTATGTGCTATTCTCATTAAAATCAAATCCCCATGGATTGCAAGGAGGAGAAAAGCAATCAACTGATGACATTATCATTTTCCGAACACCATGTGGACTATATGCATGATGAAGATAGCCACATGAATTTATTAGTTCACAATTAACAAATGGAATATCTCAATTTGAAAAAAGGGGTGTCTCATAAACAAAGACTCGGAATTTGGATTTTTTGATCGAGCATCAGGATTACCATCAACATCTATTTCACAAACCACCTTCTTATTAACATCAGCGGTCATTGACAACGCAACTGATCAAGGAATTTCATCTTGATTACCAAGCTCTAAACTCTCATTGGAAGGAAATCAAACCTATAAAATATCATCATAGTACCATATCTCAGGAGATCTACAAGTACCACCATCAATTGCAAAAATAGGCTTTTCAGGAGAGCAAAGCAATTGTTTTTTATCAACAAAACTGCTCAGAGATATATCTAGGGAACCATAACCAAGTGGCAACCAAGAAGCAGAGAAAGCTAATGTACATGATTTGGGGGATGACATGGCCAAATCACAACTCAAAAGATGATATATGTGCAACAATGAAGAAGAGTTGTGCTCTACATTAGAGCTAGGTGATATGGAATGATAGCCAAATGTAGTAGATGCCACACAGTTTGACATATTACCAGCATTAGAAACTTCTTGGGGACTGCCAACAAAGAAGGTATTTCATGATATGATAGACTCCAAAAAATCATTCATTTGATAATAATGCACAGGAATTGTTGCTTTGTCTCTGGCCTGGCAACACTAGAAAATTCAGTTATTCCATTTATCGTCAGACAAACACTACCATCTGTTTCAAATCAAAGAGGAAGAGGAAGATTTGGTGAATCGTATACTTCATCAACCAATATCCTATCACTTTCAGTTTTCTTGGGATCTAAATTCTTGTCTCCAAGCTCCAAAGTACTAGTTGTTTCCACTTCTAGCAAAGCCAGACTAGACACCAACTCCTGAATCAAATTCTCGACTGCATACAAATTGCCGCTCTGTTATAGTTCCTACCATCACTACATCACTAGATGTTTCAGCAGCAGTTGATAAAGCAGGTAGTAGGGTTGGTTGAGCAGTAGGAAACTCTGGCAGCTGGATAGAGAGACCCAATGCCAAATATGATTCTAGTTTCTTTTTTATTGAGCTATTCCAGTGGTTCTTGGATTTTTATTTTGTTAGTGATCACTCCAGAATCTATTGAACAATATGCAGGAGGGTTTGAGGAGATGGATTTCCGTTGGGCACCCAATTCAAATACGTTGATTTGCTTCAAATCCGGTACATAATCATGACCCTCTTTTTGTGTCATACTATTGTGGTTTTCCTACTCTATGTGCTTAGTATAAGAATGCCCTCTAACTTCTAGGTACCACTGGGAAGCCAAAGGGAGTAGCCCTTATCCATAGTGCACTTCTTGTTCAATCATTGACCAAAATTACCCTTATTGGCTACAAATGCAATGATGTAATTTCCTTATGCATTCGTACTTGTAATGAGAAATTAGAAGTAATTATTGAACTTGTGACTACTCATACTAGGCTTCCAACAAAGCTTCATGTGTTAGTGAAGGAGAAAATATATCCATCCTAGAAGTAGTGGGGTCAGAGATGAGGACTACAATGACTAACCGAACAAGTTCATGTCCAAGTTGAAAAAAAATTCAGATAATTTCCATTTTCATTAATCTTGTCATACTTGGCAGGTTTATCTCCACACATCTTCACTCTGCCATATTGGGGGAATCTCTTCAGCATTGGCCCTTCTAATGGGTGGAGAATTCCATGTCTTTATACCCAAGTTTGAAGCAACTTATACTATGAATGCAATAAAGAAACACTATGTAATGGAAATGATCATTGTACCAACTATGTTGGTCGAT
The DNA here is from genome assembly GCA_027924585.1 of Larix kaempferi. NCBI lineage: Eukaryota > Viridiplantae > Streptophyta > Pinopsida > Pinales > Pinaceae > Larix > Larix kaempferi. The sequence continues at coordinate 9,949,753 of BSBM01000831.1, forward strand.
ATAGTTACATATGGCAACCATTCAAGGTACCTTAATATTCCCATAGCTAGTTAAAGCGATGTACTAGAAAATTTGACAATTCGTAATAAATAAACAAAAAACATGTGCAATACAGTAGTGTGTACCACTCACACAATCATTTATGTATTGGAAAGGATTATAAAATATCGGATAAAAGATCTCAACAACCCCAAATGGTTTCAATATCTCATGCAAGGCCAACTTTTTACTATCTAGGCCAATGTGACTGATATAAACTCCATTGAATGGTATATCACATCATTGATCACAGATCAAACTCCTCATCGAGACTCCTCACCACAATGGAGTCTAGATGATCCATGAGGCAAACCTCCACCTTATCCATATGTGAATAATCCTATTATCAATTCAGCACTGACAGTCTCTCGACTATACATGAATAATATGATTGGTAGGAAATAGTCATTACCATCTTTTTATTATTTTTATGCAGATTTTGATCCCATGTCTATCGGGATATAATTGAAATTTGAGCTCCAATATATTAGTCTGCTAATTACACACAACCTTTTCTGCATTAACAATATTTTTGGAATGCTTAGAGTTTATTATGCTCCTTATGTTGGATTGTGCTAAATTGTCAGGTTGAAGAACTACAGATGCATTTGGAATATGAAAAATCAATGCAGAATATTCTTGAAAGAGCCATGGGTTGAGCTTCAAGTTCCATTTCACCAGGACACCATCATTTTGCCTCTCGGGTAGTTGAAATTATGCCTTGGTGCATCAAACATATTTAGGTTATGCTTGCTTCTTGCATAGAAAAAAATTTGTGTACTTCTTTAAAATTTTCTATTATAATATGTATAAATTCATATGGTTGTAAATGTATCTGTACATTGCCATGCATTTACCGAATGATAAAGGAAGGAATATGTTACTACATTTCAACTTCAGATATATCAAACAGTAAAATGTATCTTAAGAAAATTGAATATTGTCAGAATATTTAAAAAATTTAAATGAACTTGGTCAAATGATGTATATGAAATGATTATTTTTCAATGTTCCATCAGGTTTTTGGGACACGGGAGTGGGAAAATGCATCCAGGGGATGTGTGGAAGCACTCCCCAAATTCTAGGGTGACATAAGGAATGTTGGGGTCAACGACACAAGGGACATCATGCGAAGTACTAAGAAATGCAAATTAAAATATATCAAAATTGCAACATAATTCATTGAAATCTTATACATAACAATGTGCCAATAACATTCAGTATTGCATGTCACCAAAGTTATCAAAATGACCAGTATGGAACCAAAACTGGTTGTTGAACCGGTCTACTAAAATATACATAAGGTATTTACTTTTAGCATTATTGTGTGAACCAAATGTTATGTTTTAAGCAAGTTTTGCATGAAGTTACCCAGGTTTGGTAGACTATGAGTTGACAAGGAATTTCTGGATCTCAGAATCATACAGAGCAGGTGATTGACTTTTTTTTGTTTGATGCAGACGAGGGAGCTAATAATATGGATGTATGTGCTTGAAGAGGAAGTCACTAATCGTGAGCAGTACATTCTTTCTCTCTATCGAAATATTTTTTATCAATGCATAGTGGGATCATTGTCAACACAAAATTCAAATAAGACATCACCAGCACATGCAAATTATGAAGACAGTTTTTACAAACAAAACCCAGCAGTCATCTATTTGTTACATGTAATATATAGACTCTAGAGTCATCTAATTAAGTCTTCTGAAATTTGAATCATATCTTTGTTGATATGATCTTAAATTTTATAGGCCTTCTTATTAACAAGGAAAGGTACTTGAAGGTCAGTGTTGCAGCAGAAGTTTCAAAATTTTAGAGTTCAAGGATACATAAAGTGAAGTGCTCCTTTTCCTGCAAACAGAAATCCCTCACAGGAATTAATACAACCCCAATTGTTTCTTCACAAAAGTGCTTGGGAGCACTTTTCTATCTTACTCAATATGCTCAGTAATTTCAGATATGAAAATTATAGAAAATCACTGAATATTAGCATCTATGGGTTAAGAAATCTCGTGAAAACTCAATTTACCACCAAACACTTTCTAGGTTATTCTGGGATTTTCTACTTGAATTCCAATAATGAAGTGGAAATGAAAACAAAATCTGGAAGCCTAAAACCTTAGGTGCTCCCATCTGGCACTTCCCTTTAGCGCCACAAAGAGAGAGACAATAATTGCTCCGCTGATTCACCACAATGGCTGCCCAATTTTCCATAGAGTGGATATTTCTTGAAGAATTAAATAGCTTAAACTGAATCCTGGAAGTTTCACTCAAAACGATAATCCAAGAATATAAGTATTTGTCCAAGAGGTTTCTTCTTATATTTTGAACTTCCAACAAGTTATAATTGCTAGATTTTTACCTTGTTTAACTCATATAGCCTTTTCCACAGCACCAGGATGCATAGAGTCAGCAACTAAGTTACTTAGTTGTTATAAATTCCATTTGGATATGGAGAACAAGAAAAATCTCCCTTTGAGGTCATTTAGCCATCTTTGCAACCATTTAATTGATGGGAACCATTTTTGTAAACCAAGGTTTAAATTTTTCCAACAAATGGAATGTCTAAATAAGCTAAAATAAATTCATTACAATTGCTCATAGGAAAAACTTATGTCAATGTAAGCGTACATCAGTAGCATTATATACCACGGGAAAATTTGCTTCATGGATGGTCCGACAGTCAGGAGGAATTGTTTGGGATGTCATCAAATTGATAGTCATCTCCTTTTAATGGAAAAGGAAATCTTTTGAGATCGGAGCCAAATTTGGAATGCTACTAGCTCTTCTCACCTATCTAGGGAGAGGTCGCCTATTATGTGGTTACACTTTGGCTTGATGATGTATAATTTGTAGTTTTACACTTAATGACGATATATCACTGATAATTCAATATATTGCAAGTTAAACCCCACGCGGATATTATCACCACAATTTATCGTAATAATTTCATCTTTATTAAATATCGTGATAAATTCAAATTCTCACAATAATTTCAGTAAACATCGTGAATTAGTGGAAATTATCGCCCTGTCCACGTCAATTTTTCCTTGTAACCATATTCTTTGTCTTTTAACACTCATTTTACAAAAGTGAGTTAGCGGATTGAACTCTGAGAATACACAGTAACCATTTTTCATCAAGCAAACAAGGGGAAATCCACCGCTTTCATTGCCATCAGCTGACCAATTTTTCTTTTGATGTGATTTTGTATCATCCTATCAGGACTTACAACACAGGACAGATATCATATTTCAGTATTGATGTGTGATGTACCACTTGACATCTTATATATCAATTTTATTTTCATGTTTATGTAGCAATGTTTGTGTTTAATGTTGCTGTTGTCTTAGATGTTTAAAACAGGAAGAAAAAATGATTATTTTGATATTTTGAAAAACATATTTTGATATTTCAACGCCATAATGTCAACATAATTATTGTAAGAGATGATTTGAGCTTGTATAGGAGGATCATACCTCTTTAGGGCATTATATGCCATTATCAAAGCAAAAGCAAGATGAATTTGTTGTGACCCTGAAGATATGCAAGAAGAAACCTGAAACATACCAGAATAATCCTGCACATTGGCAGAAAGCTTGATAATTATTGTTCTGACCATATGTACATTTGGTTATTGTGGTGTCATGCCATATACTATATAGGCATACTATGACTTATTTTTTCTTCACTCTATTCCAGTTTGTTGATGTATTCCAGACTGTTGTGGCCCATTTTTCTGCTTATGGGCCTTCTATGTGATATGGGTGGTGTGATGACCATGAGATGATGTCATGTTTTTTCCTTGTTCTACTACTATGCCATGTCAAATGATGATGATGATGTATTACTTGATGCTATACTATATTGTCTATTGTTATTATATGATGATGATGTCTATTGTTCTACTACTTGCCCTTCGTTTGTTGTTTTGACTTGTGCAACTCTTTTTGGAGGGTCTTGACTTCCTCTTCTTTTGATTTCTTCTCTTCTAGGTATTTTGACAAATTTTCTTTCAAAGAATTGTTCTCCAATCTGATCTCTCTCAATTCTTCAAGGGTACTTATGAACTCTACTTTTAGGTCCACCTTTCTTTCAATATCTAAATTATTTTATGAAGTTACTGTCTCCATGAATAGATTTTCTTCATCTTCACTATATTCCAAGGAATAGAAGAATTTATTCCTGTCATTAAATTTTTTCTTACATATGGTTTTGTTCTTTTGATCTTCCTTATGGCTGCAAGTTTCTTCATTATCATTCTTGAAAATAGCAAGGTCTGCTTTTACTATTTCTTGGACTGAATAAAGATTCTCCAGTTTGACCCAAAGTTCCTTAGCTGAGATGCATTGTCCTATCTTTTCTTTGATGGGTTGAGATAGTCCATCAAGTATGGCGGCCTCCATTGCTATTGAGTTATTTTTCTTGGACTCTTTCTGATATGTAGTCCTTATTCTTTTTGGTGGGATATAATCAACTATTACTGAATTCCATACACCCCATCCTAATGATTGTAAGTATGCACTCATTCTTTCTCTCCAACATGCATAGTCTTCTTTATCAAGTACTAGAACTCATTGGGATGCAATCTCTTCTTGTTGATCCATAGTGGTTTTTAATAGGATCTTCCTTCCAGTGGTTTAGATTGTAGAGAAGGATCCTGCTCTGATACCAATTGTTGGAATATTATTCAATACTGAGAGGGGGGTGAATTAGTATTCTTATCTTTTTAACAATTTAAACCAATTTTGAATATTAATTAAAACATGGAATCAACAAGATACACAAAACACGGATTTTTATCGTGGAAGCCCAATTGGGAAAACCACCAACTCTTTCTATACTACAAAATTATATTTACAATAGTTTTTGCAAGCTACAACTTGTTGGAGACTCCAATCCCCAAGTTTCTCAACTACAACTGAAGGATGATACAACACCCTGGTTTCTTCCCACTCCAACAGGCAAGGATGTTACTACACCCTATTTACCAGCTACCACTGGAAGGAGGCTACAACTCCCTGGTTTATCAGCTACAACTGAAAGGATGCTTTGACACCCTACTTACCAGCTACCACTGGAAGGAGGCTACAACCCCCTTGCAGGCTTGTAGCCTGCCTTAGCACCACCCTACCTCCCTGATTTGATTTTATAACTTCAATGGGATATACATCAGTTTATAATTTCTCTGTCCTATGTTTTTTATCTTCAATCCAAGCTCCAAAGACTGCCTATGTTCCTATTATTCTTTCTCTGATATTTGTACTGCTTCAGACCTTTATTTAAGCACTTAGCAGACACTCTCATATTCTTAAATCTTTCCCTAGCACCACCTATCCATCCTTTTTCTGTCTTCTTCAGTTTTCCAGAACTTCTTTTAATTGTGTTTCTTCAATTCATTGGTCTCTAACTGATCTTCCTTCTTCTTTTATCTGGGCTGTGAAGATATCTTTCTTCTATCTCACATGCTTGTTTATATATTATCTTCCTCATCCTTTAACCATTTCTCATCCTTTAACCATTTCATCTCTTCAATATGTACTTGTGTCTTTTCCCACTCGTGCCTTTTCAAAAAGATTTAGTTTTTTGTTTATTAATTAAACAATAAATTATGTGTATTTTTTGCCTCTATTTATTTAATTCTTGTTGCATTGATTGGTTGGGCAATCTCTAATTAAATCTCTTGTTTATAATTTATACAATCATGCCTTTTCTTAATAATCATAACTCTTCAAATATTAATATTTTCATTCTTCAGATTTGTTAAATTAGATCTCTTGTTTATAATTTACGCAATCATGCATTTTCTTAATAATCATAACTCTTCAAATATTAATATTTGCATTCTTCATATTTGTTACTAAAATACTCCCTTCGACATAGATAAAACATTCAACCTCCTCCATCTTCAGATTTTTATTGCAGTTGCAGGTTTCTCCCTTTTATTATGCATGAAGGAGTTTTCTGGAAATGCCTGAATTATCTTGCCTTCCATATTTTTTCTCAATTTTCCCGGTTTATATCTCACACGTGTGATCACCAAATGGAGAACTAAGACCAAGAATGGATGGAAAAATCAGAAGAGAACATATTCATGCCATTGGATGATTTTACTGGAGGAAAGACAACCCCTGGCGTGCATTTCCAAATGGCCTTTTAGATTTCCTGTGTTTAACACTAAAACCGATTTTATTTATTTTTAACAGGAAAACATAATTTTTCTCATTTTTGCTAGCTTGTATTTCGCACATGTGACCTCCAGAGAGAATTATCAAACCATGAATAGATGGCCAGATCATAAAGGAACAGACCCATGTCAACCGGTGAATTTATCATCACAAGGACAATTTATGGTGGGCATTTCCAAATGCCTCTCAACCTTCATTTGGACAACAAAACAAAAATTTTCTCATTTTGGCAGGCTTGTATTTCGCACGTGTGAACTCTAGAGGAAAATATGAACTCATGACTAGATGACCAGTTCATCAAAGAACAAGACCATTCCAACTGATGAATTTTCTCAGCACAAGGACACTTCCTTGCGGGCATTTCCAAATGGCCCCTTACCCTTGTGAATTCAACACTTGGCCAAATTTCTGAATATGCAAAACAATATTTTTCCTACTTTGGAAGATTGATTTCTTCCACATGTGACCATCATAAGGAAAAACCAAAGCATGGATGGATAACCACTTCAACAAGGAACATATCCCTGTCACCCCTTAAATTTGTTGATACCCACACATCATCTGGCGGGCATTTGAAACTAGCCTTTTAAACTACTAATTCAACATTCAAACAAAAATTGGCAAACCTTAGGGTAACATGAGATTTTCATTTTCATAAAATTGGAAGTGTGAGACACCCAATGGATAGAGGAAAAAAAGGTGATTCCATCCAGACCAATTTCATCCTCTGAAGTTTCTCTCTCTCTCCTCAGCGGGCATTTTTCTAGAGTAGTGCAAATCAAGCAGGGAGGCACTTTTGGCAGATCAATATCTTCTTCCTCAGAGACTCTTTGGACAAGCCAATGATATGATTGGATGCAACATACAACATTCTATAGATCCATACTCTCAAAATATTTTAAGACATCAACCACAGAAAATTTTCGAGCATTTTACTGAGGTCACTCAGACAGTTTTTACTAGTAATTCTATACTCAAACAATTTTTTGCAATTTTCCTTGACTCGAGCAATCTATCTGAAACACTATTTTGGCAGACCCATAACTTCCTCCTCAAACACTCTCAATAAAAACTGAGACCATGGTCAGGTAGACAAATCAACAAGCTACATCTTGACCATATGGTGCAGGAATTTATTTTAACCTATGATTTATGGAGGGCATTTTATTGAGGCCACTTAGGCAGTTTTACTACCCTGGTGCAAAAACAACCTGAAACCCTGTTTTGGAAGGCCTTTAACTTTGTCATCAAAAACCCTCTTCGATAACTGAGACCATGGTAAGATATCCTCTTCAACAAGATATAGCCTGGTAGTTTCAGATAATTTTTATCATTCACCTATGAGGTACGGCGGGCATTTCCCCAAGGCCACTTGGACCAATTTTCCAACACTTAGCCATTTTTCATATCTTCTCCAAAGTTTATCCTGAACCCCTATTTTGGAAGACTTATAACTTTCTCCTCAGAAATGATTAAGGCAAACTGAGACGATGACTAGATAGCCACTTCAAAAAGCTATAGTCTGATATGATGGTGCGCGCATTTTCTTCAAACCATGAATTATGGAGGGCATTCTCTTAGATAATTTTTGACTAATTTTTCCATAATTAGTCAATTTCCAAAGTTTCACAAACTTGCCATACTTTTCCAGAATTATGTCAGATTGCAATACTGACTTAATGATAGCACCACAACACCATCATGTGTCTTTCCATCTTCATCACACATGCCACATCATCATGCATGCCATGTCATCACTTCCTTTGTCTTTCCCTAAGATTTCCCTGCCATCATGTCCTTGGTTATTCCTTTGTCATTACTGAGCTCCTTTGACATCAATGACAATCATATTCAACACGTTGAATCTTCGTCAATCCATATCAACGATGGACTTAAACATGCGCTTAGCTAGATTTCATAAAGATTTCACATCACATCCTGAGCTTTAAAATATGACCAACTTAACCCAGCAAAATTGTCCCGGACCGTTGGATCGCCCCATCCAAGATTGATGGTGGACTTGAAATTTTTATCATCCCAATTAAAAGTGGATTTAGGGTCACTTTCTTGGGTTGAAATTTTTGCATGTTAACCCAACGAAATGCATGTGATCTGTTGGATTTGATTCCTCCGATATCGACGGTGTTCTTTGCAAGTCAACATCATGGGCTTCATGATTGCATGCAAGGGCTTAAAATTAGTTGGTTTTCCTTCCCAGAGTTCATAATTAGTCATGTTATCGTTTGTTAATATCTGACATCTGTTAAGAATGTGTATAGCTATATGAATATCTCGGGTCCAAAAAATACTTGATAGTTTTGAGTCATTTAGCATTGTTCTAACCATTTTTTGCATAGTTCTATTCTTCCTTTCTGACACTCCATTTTGCTGCGGAGTTCTGGAAGCTAAGAATTGTCTTCTGATTCCATTAGTTTCATAGAAATATTTGAATTTATTTGAGTGTATTCACCTCCATTGTATGATCTCAAGCACTTAATTATTAATTCAATTTCATTCTCAACTACTTCTTTAAAAAAATTGAAGCATTCAAACGTTTCTAACTTCTCTTTAAGGAATAAAATGAATGTCATTCTAGTACAATGATCAATGAAGAGAAGAAAATAGGAATCACCTTTTAACCCTTTGGTTCTCATTGGTCTGCAAAGATCAATGTGCACTAGCTGATCCAACGGTTTTGTTGTAGAGTATTCTTTTGTCTTGAAACTTACTCTTGTTTTCTTCCCGTAAGAACATTGCTTGAAAATAGAATTCAAGGGTTTTGTGATTCTTGGAATATCTCTTACAGCTTGTTTTTTACGGATTCCAACCAAATTGTCAAAATTGATCTGCCCCAATCTTCTGTGCTAGAGCCAGCTTTCATCTATTTGTCCTATGCAGCATTTTTCTTTCTTTCCTTCATCCAAAATGTATACATTATTAGGGGTTCCGGTTTCCATTGCAACTAGTCTGCTTGTATCCTTGTTTCTTATTTTGCATTTTTCTGAATCAAAAGTAAGTGTATGTCCTTTATTACACATTTGGCTTACACTAAGGATATTTTGTTTCATGTGTTCAACCAGTAATACATTTGTTTCCTTGGTTCTCCTATTCCCCGGGATTACTAATACTTTTCCTAGAATCTTGGCAGAGTCGTTATCTCCAAAGTAGACAATGCCACCCTTTTTTTCCCTAAATTTCAGGAAATTGTTTTTGTCCCCTGTCATGTGCTTAGAATAACCTCTATCAATATCCCATTGTCCCCTTTTCTTTAGTGCATGTAAATCCAGGCTGCATCCTTCTTGATGGATTTGCTCCTTCTGGAGTTTTGCAGAATCTATTTTGTTGGGAATGTTCTTGGTTTCGTCCAACTACACAAATGGAAACTAGTCTTTGCAATCTTGACTATTATGACCATGATTGTGACATTTATCACATTCAACATCAAAGTTCATAGGGCTAAATAAATTGAGATTTCTCTAGGAGTTTCAACTATTCTTCTAATATTGTTTTGTCTAGGACTAGACTGGTTACAGTTGTTATCTCTTCTAGTATTCATATCTACGTGTGATTTGCATTTCATTTCCTTATGACCGAAATCATTACAGAAGTAGCAGTTTCCTAGAAAGAGATTTTGATACCTGGATGGAGGATTTCTTTTGAATTACGCAGATCCAGTTTCCTTGTGAAGTGACTCCTTGTTCTTTTCTTCAAACTTATGATTTTCCCTTGGAATAGGACCCTTGAGTACATCAACAAAACTTCTTTCTTTTGTTTCACAGATTGAGTTGGGATCTTCATAGTCTAGTTCTTACAGATTCTTAGTGTTGTTTCTGAATTTTCGTCCATAGTCCAACTGGGTGCCAATCTTTTGTAATTCTTCTTTTAGGGAGATGACCTCAACCTCTAGCCTTTCACATTTTTATTCTCTCTATTTCAACTGTTTTGTTGTATCTATTTCTAATTTGAATAGTAGTTCATGTATATATTTGTTCTTTTTTCTTGATTTCTTCAATTCTTCCAAGGCACTGATCAGTTCACCTTTAAAGTCTACTTCAGCCATTCCTTCATCTTCTGCGTCCATGTTCTTTATGTCTTCTTTGTTGGTCATGAAGATTTTTTCCTACATGTTCATATGCGCGCAAATATCTATCTTCCAGTTGTTAAACTATTACTGAAGACACTCACTCTGAATATACTAATTGTTGGAAATTTTATTAATACTGAGAGGGGGGGTGAATCAATATTATGCACAGTTATGAACAATTTTTATTTTTACCAAATATAAACAACACTTATATTGATCATTCATCATAAACAATGTCATTCAAAATCACATGCACGGAATACATAAAACACAAATATTTTACGTGGAAACCCAACTGGGAGAAAACCACGGAATGCTCTTTTATAATATAAAGATTACATTCATGGAAGTACCAACTTCCAAAGTTATCCATCACCAACTGGAAGGAAGAACCAACCCCCTGATTTACAGGCTACAACCTAAAGTAAGCACTGACTCCCTAATTTACTAGCACAGACTAGAAGGAGGCACTGACCCCCTAGTTTTATAGGCACCGACTTGAAGGAAGCATTGAATCCTTGTTCCTTTCCCCGTCCTACTGCCCCTATATGTCTGTAGAATATTCTTATTTTCTTTTTATTGATCTGCACATTCTTCAAATTTTATGCAATACCTTTCGTTGTGTGCACCTGTTATATACTCTGATCTTGCAATTGTTGTACTGTACCACACACTTCAATTCACTGCATCGATATTACACATTGATTATTTCATAGCCTTCTACAGTCTACGCGTCGTTTCAGCATATTGTTTCTGTGCATCTACAAACTCAATTGATACTGCGCATCCTCCACTATTCTAAAGTTTCATTCTTATGCATTTGTATCAGATAAACTATAACCTTATGTGCACCATCTGCGATACTACCCTTTTGTTCTTGCGCACTTGTCTCAAATAAACCTCATCATATTGCACATCATCTATTGAGCTTCTCTTTTGTATTTTTGCATCTGTCTTAGATAAATCACATCATCATGCACATCATTTGTTGTGCTTCCTTTATGTTCTTTGCACATTTGGCTCTTTGTTATATCATGTTATTCTGGTTCAACGAGCCATTGAAACCCCAATAATTCAAAGCTTGCAAAATCATAGTACTAAAACTTTCGCGCCTTCAAGCTTACATCCACTCTCCAACTTGGATTCTTATTTATACTTGACTTGTGTAGATCATATGTCCACAAATTGGTCATAGTACCCCTTCTTCATTTCTTTACGGTCAAGATGACTTACGCATCCGCCACTTGTCATGTTCTGCACAAATTGAGGTATCATACCTCGTGGGTCTTGCACACACTTGGTCCTTTGCATTGTGGGACTTGCTCACTTGGAACCACTACCTATGGGGTCTTGCGCCCTTGAAGTATCAACACTTTGTGGGTCTTGTGCACTTGCATTTTCCAACCACTTCTTTCTTCTGAGACTCTTGTGCACTTCCAAGATTTGTATACATGTTACGGAGAAAACTTCCTATGGCTTGGGGAAGACCACAACAGACAACTGACTACCAGAAAATGACTCAATTCCAAATACAATGCTATGTAAATGACAATTCTAAGATAATGGAGAAAATACCAACCTTCAACCGAATGTTCAAAATAGATCCCCATTGAGATTTCAACCTCTACACTTGAACTTGCAGATTAGTCTCAACAACAAGTACAAGCAAGTGCATATAATATTTGAAAGACATTAGCATAATCAATAGCATGATCCATGATATCATAAGCGAATATAACCCAATGTAATTTAACAATATTCACAACATCAATTGGATGAGAAAATGAGTATTTCCATTAATGAATAACAAGAAGTACAATATACGACCTCTTGCTGGCAACCAATTTGAACCAAGAAATGGGTCTCTCCACTTGTGCCTCCACCACTTCAATCCTCCATGTAATGGCAAACTCAAACTATGAAAGGAGTTTGGTAGGTGAACATAAGGAGTTCACAACAATAAGGATCAATGAGTGTAGACTCAAGTCGCGACAAAAATCCACTAGAGTTATCTTGCTCTCTCTTTCTCCTCCTTTCCATATGCCATAAGAGCTCAATATATAGCCTTCCAAAGGTAAGTGAAAGGACACATCAAGGCGTTTCGGGGCATATGGAGGGCCAAAGGTCACCCTAAGACCGCTTTTTGGGAGTAAAAAGTAATTTTCTAATTATTTTTACCATTTTAATTGGTACCTGTGGGCTATAGTGGAACAACCTGCGTGTATGCTGGCTATAATGGGACAGCAAGCGTAGAGGAAGAAAAATAGGGAAAATTTGTGTTTTCTGGAGGACATAAAGTGAATCTAAGTCAGTGAAATGGATCCTAAAGGCCAAAGAATGATGATGCTCACAGGGTGGAAAATTACGCTGTAATAGATGCCCCCTAATGTGTGAGGTCAGAGAATGGTGCTACGATGGGCGAAATACATTATAAATCTCAGAAGTGGAGTGATGGAGAAACAACTGGAAGGAACAACTCACTCATCATAATACAATAATATCTCTGAATACATGTCGGTATAGTACAACAATCTGATATAATGGCCATGAATAGGCAGTACATAATGAATACATGTCATAGGTGATCATAGCCATAACCATCTATAGTAAGAGATGGTCTCCTGCTGAAAGGAAACAACTGGTGCAATACTGGAGGTGCAAACTGTTGATGTCTGAGAGGTGATATCTCAAATGTACAGTCACGATCAAGAGAAGCATACTGAATGCTACTAATGTTTGGGGTCTTCTACACAAATCATCTATGATGCAAGTCCCATCAAGTGAATAAAGGTGTTGAGATCAAACCTGATGTGATATCGTCTGATTATCGGTCAATGATGTATATCATTAACAGACGCGAGACAACCCACCAATAATGAAAATGGGCATCAAGGCACAGAGTACAATCATCAAAGTGCGAATAGATGTGTTGAAGTCGAACACTAATATGAATCCATCGATCAGGGGACATTGATGTATTCCAAAAACTATCGATGGCGAGAGAACCTACCACTAATGACTGCAAGCCTCAAGGTACTCAACCGACTCTAAGTCTCAATTCCGGAATAAATGAGTTGAAGTCGACAAAACGAAACTCGCTGGAAGGAAGGCATTAAGGCATATCCCATCAACCAGCATGAGGTAACAGCTACGCTGAAACATTTGGAAGAACTCAGATGAAATGGACTGACTCAATAAGGATGGCCAACATGCAATAGTCAAGAGATCTAAGGAGTGGCCGACTATGGTTTCAAGACTTCCTTTGAACAAGAGCATGAGCAGATGGATAGACTCAGGCAACATAGACTCGACATAACACTGTGTGATGCAGGAGGCATCAACAAAGGGCTCCATAATGACTGGAAGCTTAACCAATCGATGGAGTAAACTGAGAAACGAGTATGGCTCCTAAGGTCCTACTATAGTCCCGACTCATAATGATTGGAGTGGAATGGATGCTCTGTTCAAAGGAGACACAACAGCTGCCAACAAAAAAGAAGTAAATATTCTCCCGTCCATATTTTTGGAATATTTGATTTTTTTTGGTCTTTTTCATATTTGGAAAGCTTGAAAAAGAATAAAATTGCTTATAGTACAACAATTGAGGGAACGGGTGTCAAATAGCGAGCAGACTAGTCCCGAGCAGTGGAACATACCTATGATCAATGCAAGGAAGCATGTGCAGGATGTGGACACTCGGGGAGGTGTTCCCTCAAGGTCAAAAGGTCATCAAATTGTGAAGGGAAATGGAAGCTATATAGGGCTTGACAAGGAAAGTGCTCAAGCACCAGGCTAATAATTGAGTAAGCGGGAGCCGACACAAGGCTCAAGCGGCAAGCAGGATGATGCAATGCAATCACAACTTGATACAAATGGGGGTAGTCCTTATGGGAGATGGCCAGCATAAGACAAAGTAGAGTATGAGTCGTTATCGCAAAGTCATTGCGTAACTACGAAGGACTCCCAATCCTAAAGAGAGATAACAACATGGGTGCCAAAAGGAAAAAAGGGGCTCTAACTAGGGCACCCATGGTCGGATAGGCCCTACCGCCAAATAATGACACTTCTATAATAGTGTGGAGGCTCCATGTCAGTTAAAAAGCGGGGTCGCACCTAGGGTTAATGGAAACAGTCAAAAGGTCAAATGCATAATGCATGTGAAAATGACATCTAACTTATATGCCAGGTGTGAAATACACATGCCGTAGGCACGAAACAGTCAAAAACCAACTCTCGTTGAAGAAATATGTTCAAAATGCTACTCCAAGACATCACATTAGTCCAAAACAGCTTAAAACGACGAAAACTATAGAAAAGTGGGTTTCCAAAACTATAAATAGTAATAAAAAATTACAATTTAATATTCAATTTTACAATTCACCCCAAATAGTAATTTTGGTTAGTTTTCACCTGAAATTTCAGTCGTTGATTCTGGGAGCTATGGGCATCTGTTCGTCGAGCCGTCTAGAGCAGGTTAGTTATCTCATCCTTCCCTTTCATTTGGTTGCTTTTATTTCATTTTTTAGTGGTCCAATTTTTTTTAATGGGCAATCCCTATTTGGTCACGGCGTTGTACGCGGGCTACAAGTATATGGGTCGTAGGTAGGGCCTGCTACCCGCGGTCAACGTATGCGTTCACCGCAGGTGGCCGCCTCTGTTTGCTCAATAGCCCATGGGTACGGCCGTGAAGTTGGTTTTTTAAATGTAAAAGGCTAAACTCTTTGTGTTTCTTCCTCCAGGATGGTTCTAGAATGGAGGGAAAGGGAGCATGACCTTGTGGATGAGGTCGTCCGTCACGATTTTCCTGCCCAACAAGCATTACAAGTGTGTGGGATTTTCAAATTTTGGAGCATTGGGGGTTTGAGGGCCCAAAACCAATTGCTCCGTCGCTTGATAGACTACTGGGACGTAGACGCACAAAATTTCAACCTGGATGGTCAAATACTCTCCTTGGAGGTAGATGACATATATTTCATTACAGGATTGTCCTGCCGAGGGGAAGTGGCAATTCTTCGATCTAGTACTGTGGGTGGTGGAATCACCGTTCCCAACTACATAGAGCAGTATTGTCTTCCCAACACTCGGAAGGTGGGGAGTCAGGTACCCATTGGAGAATAAATAACCCAAGCAGCAGAAGTGAGCTTCTGCGTATGACGGCTAGCACCATCCACGAATTCTAAGAACACAGGAGATTCCGCTGACATCTGTCAACCAAACGGAAGCGAATCAGTAGACCGAAAAACTACAAGAAATTCTAAACTATGTACAGAAGCAACTATATAATAGTATACAAAAGTACTAGCTCGAGCTAGAAGCTCAAGCGTAATATCGCTTGAGGTACAGCCCATTACTAGGCTCCTTCAAGGAGTTCCCTTCATAATCTTCCAATTCATAGGCTCCTTTCTCAAGGACATGCCTCACTATGTAAGTACCGTGCCACGTGGGGTTAAACTTGCCTACCCCTAGTGGTTCCTTAGCTTGGTCATACAAAAGGACCAAGTCACCTTCAGCATATTGCCGAGGATGGACAGACCTATCGTACTGAACCTTAACACGACGTTTGTTGGCATCTATGGCCACGGCGGCATCTCGATGATGCTCTCAAGGTGGATCAAACATTGCTCAACATCCAAGGTGTCAGGCAGGAGCTCTATGGCTAGTTTTAATGAAGGGATTTCTCATTCAATCAGTAAAATAGATTCCACACCGTGTACTAGCTGAAATGGTGAGAACCCGGTGGCAGTCTTAACTACGGTTTGATATGCCCACAAAGCAGGATATAACATAATATGCCAGTTTCTCTTGCTCTGTTGGATGTTACGTTGTAGAATGGTCTTTAAGGACTTATTGAGTGCCTCAACTTGACCATTCGCTTGGGGGTAGTACGAGGAGGAGTGATCTTGACGAAACCCAATCTTGAGTGACAAATCCTCCATCATCTTGTTCTAAAAGTAACTGCCATGGTTAGTGACAATCTCTCTCGGAATACTGAACTGAGTGATAATTTGATTGAATACGAACACTACTACATATGGGCTGATTGTTCCATGAAATGTTTCCATGTTTTCAACATTTGTGGGTTAAAAAAATGATTTTTTAATTTTTTTTTTTTGCAGGGCAGAAAAACCGTGGCAATATCCACGGTTTTTAAAGTTCCACGAACATTCGTCCCTATATCGACGAAATTCCTAGGGTTCACTTTTCATGGCAATAGGGACGAATGTCGAGCTATATAAACTACACACTCTCACCATAATTTTCACATTTTCTTTTCTTCTGGCACATTGAGCATGGATTTTGGACTTGCGACGTGATTGTATGAGCTTGGATATTCTGCATAGCTCTGATTTTGAACTTGCAAGGTTAGTAATGTGTAATTATATTTTTGTGTTTCTTGTTCAAATACCACATCTCCAAGTTAGGCCACTTGAACCCATTCTCTTACCAATTCTCTTTTTCATCCTAAGTTATGAAACACTATAAGTGACATAATCTCTTCTCCTAGTTCTAATGCGTACCACATTGATGTGTCCTACTAAGCTAGGGCTTATAACTTATTTTGTCAATCTTTACAACAAATAAATATTAACCCTACATTCTTCCCTTAGTTTGTATTCAATATCTTTAGTCTCTCACTCATCACCACATGACATCAATATTGGCATCTTTGAAAATGTTTTCTCTTGCAATTGGTTCTATCTCTAGTGTGTTTGTAGTCCTATATAACATTTGACATACATAATGCTTGAGATCTATTACAATCCTTTCTTCTTTTTTCTTTGCATATTCAATGTCTATATGGATCCAATTTTTGTATGGATTGACCTCATCAAGATTTGCTACTTACCTAATTACTAGTCTTCAAATATTGCAATGGATCGACTAAATAGAGGATTTTCATAGTTGACCTTTAACCAACTCATTTCTTAGCTCTTGTGTGCACTTCTTAACATCATTTATTTTCTCTATCGTACCTCGAACCATTATTACCTCGAACCTATAAAGTATGATTATGGACTCACACCCTTCACTACCTAATGGATACTTCACAATATTTGTCAATAAACTAGTTAATGTTTCCAACCAAATTTGAGCTTCCCAAGGTGATATCCCATGTCATGTGGGTGAAATACATCTACAATATTGGTTAAGAGCCTACCCTCTTTGGTGGTCAAACTATATGAGGTCTTCAAACTATACAAGTAGTTATCAATTTTCCAATATTTTTGGTTCCTTAACATTTGACATTTACCATTTTTTTTAGTAACCAACCAGAACCACTACTAATTTTAGTGCTCTTGATACAATGCATTCCTAAAAATATGGAAAGAATATTTATTTAAAATTCCAACCACTACATGGGTACAATCTCCCTCCAACTGTTCACATTAAACGTTAGATTATACCAAAAAATCCAAACTACAAATTCTTAATTCACAAAGTCTCATTTTCTATGGAAACCAACAATTAAAGTACTTATACTCATTTGTACTCTTTTATGTCTCCCAACATTTCACAACACTTGTTTTTTGTTCATAATATGTAAGTCAACATTAGTCACAAGTAGGTGTTAATATATACAAAAGTCAAACAAAAAAGGTTAACCATAATTATGAACTTCTTGTTATCACTACTAACTAGTTTTTTGTCGATCTTCCCTCATCTAGATCACCATTGTCACCAATTTGATAGTAGAAGTGTGTTCACAACAATAACAGTGTGGACCATAATTCTACTATTCCTAAATGCAAACAATAGGTAGGTCCATTATATAGTTTCAACAACACAAACGTTGTCATATTTGTCTTTGATATCCTAAAACCTTTTCAATCACGAATAAAAGATTCATGGAGCATCAATCCAACCATAGAATTCATCACCCTATCGACAATTATTTGACCTTAAAATAAGGCTAGCTATAATTTTGTGAATTAAAGATGTGCACAACCAATGTAATGAGTCTATATGCAACATCATTCTACTACTTACCATCTTTCCATCCTCAATTCACTTTCTCACAACCAACTTACCATCTTTCCATCACGGGGGGTTCACTAGCGAGGCAATATCATATCACGTCCATTCATATTGGGGGTTTGTATAGTCTTAAAAACATCAAAAATATATTGCCCCGTATTAAGGGGTCAAGGGGAGTTTTTAATTTGACATCGTAAAATAAATATTGGGGGTGATTTTATTTGGGTGGGATGAGGAATAACCTCCAAATTGTACCCACCTAAAACTTAAGGACCCTCCATTTTTATTTGATGTTGCTTATGATCCTAAGTTTTTGCATAAATCTGATAATAGTGTTCCACGATAATATCGATGGAATTCTCTTTGGATTACTGGGCTTGATCCATACTCATTTAATAGCTTATTTAGGCTTGGTTTGAATTGATGCTATATTATTTTTCATCTTTAATTTAATATATGTAACTAATTGGGAGTTCCAGAGTTGAACAATTTTATTGTATTTTTTGTAGGCATTCAAGTAAAAGATCTAACTCATCATTTTTTTAGGTTGGGGTTTATGTGGGTATTTAGATTCAATCAAACCTTGCTCCATGAAAACCAATAAAAGTGAGATCAATCTTTCTTGGCTCACCGGAACCAAGAAAAGTTAGATCAATCTTTCTTGACCAATTATTTGTTTCAATTTTTGTATCATTCTTTAACATTTTCACATTTCTAGTTAGGAATAGTTGTTAGATTGAGTTATATTTGGCACATTCATAATTGTAATTCAATTCTTATATACACAGAATTCATCTTAATATTGTCTTGGAACTAACATGAACATAGGTGAAAATCTAAATCCTTATTTACATACCCTATGTGTTATCATTACCATGAAATGGTATCATATAATTTTCACCATCTGTGTATCTTTATAACTATTCCATGCTTGAAACCTAACAATGGAGTTTTCCCCCTCTCCTATAAATATATATATATATATATATATATATAACCCAAGAAAAGGTAACTAAATGTTGTTAATTCCCTTGATTGCAAGAAAAAATGTAGAGGAAGTGGAGGAAATTCATTGCATCTTATGAGTGACCCAAATCAAAGATACGCACATGATCATATGGTGTTAGTGGAAAGTAAGAGGATTTTTTCTATGTTCATTTGGGTTCAAACATCAATGAAGTTTTTTTTGATAGGAAGGTAGGGGAGTCCATCCACGAAAGGGTTTCAATTTTGAATTTTTATGGAGTTTAATTTATTAATCTTATAGAAAACATGAACTCTTTATGGCTATACTTATATTTACATGATATAAAATTGGTAGATTGGCAGACTGTGGTGTGAAACATATGCAATTCTCATATTTTCTAAGCATGGCACTAACTATTGGACTACCATCCTTTTATATTTTTTGTTATGTTGATCTCTTGTCTGGGTTTCCTTTTATTAATTTTCCTTTCCAGGACTATTTCGTTGGGTCTTCCACTATCCAACGCTACAAATTGATCAGTCACCCCTTTAATACTGGTGGGATCATTATTAGCATTATACTATTATTTTCTTTAGTATCATGTTTGCTTATAATAAGATGCGTTAGGGCTAATGTTTGTTACAACTTGATAATATGATATAAAGGGAGTATTAAAAACGGGTTGATAAAAATGGATACATACAATATCTGGTGAAACTAGGGGTTTTCTTAATTGGAAAGCCATATTGGGAGGGGGGTTCAACAATAAAATTTTAGGAGGAATTTTCCAATATTTAGTGAAATTAGGGATATTATTTAATATAATGCGAATGATCGTGCTATGTAACAAGTTCACTGAGTGAACCCCCGGTGCTTTCCATTCATATTAACTTTAGTCTTCATGTTTTTCTTTATAAATATAGAAAATATTGGATTATAATATACTATATTCAGAAATGTACTTATAATATCTAATGTAATTGACAAGTTATTGTTTTGTACGGTGTAGGTAAGACAATTACTTGTACCACTACAAGGATTTGTCACTATGAATGAAAATGCAAGGAAGCTTGCTCAATTTAGAGTTGCATTAGAGGCGAGAGGAGATGGAAAATGTTATTGTCCTTTCTTTGATTGCAGGGGCTTGCAAAAAAGAAGACTTTTAATAGAAACAGCTGAAAGAAATTGTAGGGAGAAGGGGCACGCCGAAGGGGGTTATGAATATCGTCCCCTGGTAAGACTAGTTTTGGGGTTCAATTTTTAATATATTCACTGTAATATTCATCATGTCATGAATTTCAGTAAAATGTCTCATGTTTTTACTATATGTTCTATACAGACTAATTTTTCTATGTTGTTTGTAAATTTATAGACAATGCCCCCAAAATGTCGCACTTCAGAGAGTTATTTGCTAAGTACTAACAGAAATACTCATTCATAGCCTGAAGAACTTCTACATCAGAATATTGAAGACGATCAAGTAGTTATTTATGATGATATAATGGATGTAGATAACATTAGTGATACAAATCAGGAAGATGAGATACATATATTGATCCAAGACACATTTTCTCCAATGGATGAGGACAACCGGGATGATAGTGATGATGTTGATCCTCTACTTGAGAAGTCATGTCAACCTCTTTATGAAGGCTCAAAAACAAATCTTATATCTGCTATATTGTTGTTAGTGAACTTGAAGGTTTTGAATGGCTTATCAAACACCTGTCTGACATAGATACTAAGGTATGTAATTTGTTTTTTATTTTTGTCTGCATGTTCACAATATCTATAGAAAGGGTTTACTGTTTTCCTATATCGTTGCTATTGTTATCTAATTTGTAAATTTTGGATGCGATATTGATGATTAATATTGTTTTCATTGATTTATTCTTTTGAGTTTTGTAGATTGTTATGTGAATTTCTATTACCAACTTCAAATATTTTACCACGCACATATCGAGAGATATATGTCATTATGAAAGCATTTGGTATGGAGTATCAAGCTATTGATGCATGTCCTAATGATCATATCATATACTATGGACAATATGCATTAGAAAATGAATGCCCACAATGTCAAACAAGTAGGTATCGAACCGATAAAGTGACAAAAAATGTGCCTCAAAAAGTTTTTCGTTATATTCCGATAATTCCACGTTTCCAACGGTTGTTCAAGTGTCAAAGTATAGCACATTTTATGGATTTCCATGCAAAGAACAGAAGTCACGACGATGTTCTTCGAATGCCTGCAGATGGTTCTACATTGAGTTACATCGAAGAAAAGTGGCCAATTTTTAAAGAAGATCCTCGTAATGTTAAACTTTCTTTGGCAGCTGATGGTGTCAATCCATTTGGAGAGATTCGTTCTACCTACTCAGTGTGGCCTGTTTTTGTTATAAACAATAACCTTCCTCCTTGGATGTCGATCAAGAGAGAGCACACAATGTTAGCAATGATTGTTCCAGTTATTTAATTAATAGGTATTTTTTTAATTGAAAGTCTGATCAATAAATATTTCATTGATTTGTTTCGTGCATGATAATTATGTCTTTTATATATAACGACATATAGGCGCTAAATATAATTAATCATGTATGTTTGACCAATTAGGCAAGTATCAGGTTAAAGATATGAACGTATATCTTGAGCCTCTTATCGATGAGTTGTTGAAGTTATGGGCTGGCGTCACTATGTATGATATTTCTAGACCAATAAGGCAAAGACGATTCCAATTCCATGGAATACTTGCATTTACAATTCATGATGCTACCGGGTTAACACATTTTTGTGGTATGTTGTTACTTTCTTTTGTTCCTTAATATTTTATATATCTGTTGATAATATCATGCATTATTTTAAATTGTAATTCTAATTTGCTACACCAATTCATATATCTTGTAGTCTTCAAACCAAGGGTAAATTTGCATGTCCATTTTGCGGTCCCAAGATAAAATCTCGGCATTCAAGGAGTTTAGCAAAGGAAGTGTTTGATGAGTATAGGAACTTTCTGCCTAAGAACCATAGTTATCGAACTACAGACAAAGAAAAAATTAATGGTAAAGAAGAGAATGGAAGAAAACCACGAAGAATGACACCTCACCTATGGAAGGTCGAATATAATAGAAACCGTCAAGGTATGCCAATTTTTTTTTTGTATTGAATTATGTTCAGCACAATATGTTATACCATTATTGATTAATTAGTTTTAATTTGATTTTGTTGATGTTTCATGAATGTCGTTAAGGCACACGAGGAATCAATATTTACTCAATTCAATTCAGTAGGTTGCCATACTACGAGCACCTACAAATAGTTCATTTGTTTGACACAATGCATATCGGGAAGAACATAATAGAAATGTTATGGCGAATATTAGATGGAAGGACTGACAAAGAAAAAATTGGAAAGATTTGTAGTGACATCCAAGAATCTAATCACACATTGCAAAGTGTGATCGTTAATTCTAATGGCGATGGCCGTCAACAGAATATTAGTCTTCCTTGGTGCTTGACGGAGCAACAAAGCAATATTGTAAAAGAGGTCATCAAAAATATCAGGTTTTCGACGGGTTTTTCGTCAAACATAAAGAATATCTTGACGAAAAAGATGATTTTGCAGGGGTTAAAACACATGATTGGCATACATTCATTAAGGTAATCATGAGTCTATAATATATTTCATTATCCGTATACAATATTTTGTTAATTTTATTCTGTTATTTTGAAAATAAATATTAATAATTATGTGTTTTTTGATACAATATGTTCTACCTTTATCTCTCCCAGACGACTTTGACAACAACATAAAACATATTATTTATGTTCTTGGAAAATACATGAGGTAAGTAATGTTTTACTTGGAAAATGTACTTGGTTTGTGGTTTGTAGCGGAACTTATTGACATATTATGTTTTTCCCGCAAATATTATATATGCCTTGATATATTGTTTTATTGCATCATTTGTAGGTGGCTTTCATCAAAAGAAATCCATAAAGAAGATATAAGGCATTGGAAGAGAGAAATTCCCTGACTAATGTGTGAAATGCAACAATATCTACCTCCAGCATTTTTCAATGCACAAGAACACTACCTCATACACCAAGTTGAGGAGATTGAATCATGTGGACCAGTACACACAAGGTCGATGTGGATGGTGGAGAGGCAGTTGAAGTCATTGAAGGATTTTGTTAGACAAAGAGCGCGTCCCGAGGGTTCTATGGTTGAAGGATACATGGTATATCAATGCATGGTGTACATTAGTGAATATCTACCTAAATTAGCAGAAAATATGAATGTGCCTCGCATTTGGCATCTCGACTCCACCAACAAATTTGAAGGGGAGGTCCTATTGGGGAGAGGTACATTGAGGACTGTGAAAGGTAATTATTATTATACATTGTTGAATTAATATGTTACACATTTATTTTTTCCACTTTTATATTATCATTATGTTTTTTAACTCTTTTTAATAATTATGCATTTTCAACTATATTAAACTTGTATGTGCCTTTAATGATCTAATTAATGATATTGAATTGTTATTTTATCCTATAGTTGGTCGAGTGTGGGATGCTTTACACTTATACATTGCAAACAGCCTTGATTGGATGAGGCATTGGATAAAAGATTGTGAAGAATTCTTCAGTAGGTTATCATGGGAAGGGGTCAGTAACATGATTAAAACAGCTCATCGTCTTCAACATCAAATTCCTGACCTTACGCAAAGTGAAGTTGATTTTTCCTATGGTTTAAAAGATAAAAAGGCAAGTAAATTTTTTACCCACATTATTTCTAGTTACTTCGATCCATTTTTCCAATTACATTTCGTTTGTTTAAGTTTTCAATTATATTTACTAACTCCTATATGACTTTTATTAATTGACAATGTATTTTTAACATGTTGCCAATGTTGCAGTTGAAACATCACAAGGCTATGTGGTGTAATGGTCGTAAATTTCGTATCAAAAAGTTGGATGATAACAGGAAAACCTCGGATTGTGGGATAACTGCAATGTTTAAGGTCACCAATGTTTCCTCTAGAAGTGATAGACATCTAGAAGAAACCGAGAATAAGTACTATGGGCATTTGGAGGACATTATTGAGTGTGATTTTAATTCCTTTAAAATAGTTTTGTTTGAGGTGAAGTGGTACAGGCTACGGATGCATGAACGTGATCCTGAAAGAACTGTTATTGAGCATGCTAATGGATTTACCATGGTTAATACAAGGGCATTTGAACCAGGTACAGAGCCTTATGTTCTTCCAAGTCAATGTGAGCAAGTATACTACTACGAGGTACCAGGTAAAGAAGGTTGGTCATATGTTGTTCGATATGATCCAAGAGGAAGACCAGTAAAGTATAATCATGTACTAGATGATGAAGATAATCATGAAGAAGAAGACGACGATGATGATTCAGATCAGGCTGCAGTCGATGTGTTAGATGAACAAGTTGAAGAGGTTGATCATGCAAATGCAGCAGACAATGATCTCATTGACGATATGGATGATTATATTAGCGAAGATGACTTTGATGCTGATGACGATGTGAATGATCCTTTCATCAATATCTATTTAGAACCAGATCCTGATATAGATGTTGAGTTGGATGAAGACGAAGATGAATGGCATTTAATTGTTGAAAAGTAGAGGTACACAATGTTTTTAGGTTAAAGTAAATGCACTCACCATATGTTCATTTTGTTGATTAACTTGGTTATATTTGAAAATTAGTTTTCTAATCTAATTATGTTCTACATGTGCAATAGCGTGGTTGTTCCTGGATGTTGTAGTGTTAATGGTTTGAATCAAACATGTGTCGATTGAGCAAGATACAAAATGAAGTTATAAGATTTATGTGTTAATTCTTGGGTTATTTCATATTAGAACAATTATCATAAGTTTTATACAAATGGATTGGCAACTTAAATTGTCAATATAATATTTTGAACAATATTTTCATCAATGTTCCTATTTTTAATGCAATGATAGATTAACTAGTAATAGCGTTAGTGATATTTACCTCAAAATTGGACAACCTTGGCATGGCTACTGATTGGTCTTTGAGGAAGTTTCCACTGCACTAACCTTGTAAAGTTATATTGTGCAAAATATGCGTGCTTATAGGCTTATTTGATGGTGGTAATTAACTGTGGAAAATACAAAATTACTTCCAAATGAAATTATGAAAACTTAAATAGATGACAGACAATGGGATCTTATGTTGCTAATCGAAATGCATGCCAATGTGATGTTAACTATAAACCTATGAAATGAATAAAGCCTTACAAATACACAAGGCATTGTTTGTCATTTATCTAAATCAAGGTTATAATGGACATTGTTGTTAATTTAAATTATCATTATCTTGTGATTTTAGGCATACTTCATAACTATGTGAATGTTATAAGCATGTTGGTTCTTCTTCATAAATATAAATGCGTTATTTGTGGTGAAGAGTATTTTTATAAGTGTGTGGGTTAAATTTGAAAAATATGCGAGTGTTGTTGGTGTTAAAGATTTTTTTAAGTGTGCCAAATGTTTTGTTGGGATTAGTGATACAAACAATCCAAGTTTGGTAAGATATAGAGCTTTTATGTATGAAGAAATGTGTTTGATATTTTATAATTCATTTATGTAAGTTATCAAAAATATTTAACATGTGTTTAATTTTATTTAAATAATGGTTAATAAAAAATATTAGCTTTTATTTTTAAACTCTTTACATAATGTGTCATTTCAATAAAATCTTTATCTAATATGTTATTTTAATAAAGATGAATGGATTTATTGACTTCAGTTATCTATTATATTATTTTTAAAAATATATTACATTTAGAGTAATTAGGTATATCCTAGGGAAGGCAAGAACGAGGGGGGCATTCTTAACCTCAAAGGAAATCAAGAAACTTCATATACATGGGAATAAGGAGAGACAACAAATAACTGGGTGGAAGTTGTAGCACTAAGGCAAGAAGTGATGACTATGAAGTAATTGGGATTAAAAAACATAATTGTCCTATGAGACTCTATGATCATTCTTCTTCATATAGTATTTATCATTCTTCCTCATGACCCCAACTTGAAAATGAATCTCCTCGGAGTGTAAGAGTTGATAAAATATTTTCAATTGGTTGATTTCTTGCACATCCTCAAATGAATAAATTATGTAGTTTATTATTTATCAAATTAAGCTTGCAATATGCCAATAGGCGTGGTATAAAAAATAGATGGGTGGATGCAATGTCACCTCCCCTAAAATTTAAACCCATAGAAATACTCCATGAAACATCCATCCAACCAAGGAAAGCATCAATAGACAAAGTACATGCACCATTGAATTAATGCGAGAGAGATCCATCGTGTTCCATACCACATATCCTATTGCAATTTCCATTTGAACGGTGGAAGGATGGGAGGACCCTATGTGTGTGTGTTAATTTGCATGAGGATTGTCACGTGTCCTTCATTTGATAGTCAAAGGTGGCCCAACGTTGGCAAGGGATTTTTGGAATTTTCTTAATTTCATGGATGGTTACTCCATTGGCCATTGAGGTACGGGGATCTAAGTCTACTCTCTCCCAAATTTCTCTACAACTTCTTAGGCCATCGTGAATCATCATGGCCACCCTAACTATTGTGCCTTTTGTGAGAATTCATACCTTCAATAGTATATTTTCCATTGTGAATGGGATTGTGATGATAGTCAAGAGAGCATGGCAAATATTACGAGGAGATGGTAAACTTCAAGCATGGAATCGGAGAAAAATTATGCTAGGGATCTCAGACACATGAGAATACAAGTAATGAGGAAAATCTCATTTAGAGAAGCACAAAGGGAATTTGGTACTATTGGAAGATGGAGAAGAAAGAAACAAAGAAAAGGTTGAGGAAATGGAGGACAAATTCAAAGCATTGTAGGAAAATGTGATGCATTTAGAATTGGAACAAGGGACAATTATTAATAATACAATACAATTATTAATAATAATACAATACAATTATTAATATATAATACAATACAATTATTAATATATAATATATAATACAATACAATTATTAATATATAATATATAATACAATACAATTATTAATATATAATATTATTTTTTAAACAAGAAAAAATAACGTAACTGCAAAACAATTGATAGCTGTCGCATGAGCTCTGTTGCATTGTTTGTTTCGACGGCACCCCCTGCAACTGGCTCTTGGGCCGTGACCTCCTTCACTGTGCTTTCATACCTGTCGCATGAGCTCTGTTGTTGTGTTGGCTTCGACGGCACCCCCCCTGCAACTGTTGGGTTCGACGGCACCCGCCTGCAACTGGCTATTGGGCCGTGACCTCCTTCATTGTGCTTTCATACCTCTCGCATGAGCTCTGTTGTTGTGTTGGCTTCGACGGCACCCCCCTGCAACTGCTGGGTTCGACGACACCCCCTGCAACCGGCTCTTGGGTCATGACCTCCTTCACTATGTGTGTTCCTTTGGGATTTTGGTGGCACCTGGTCCAGTTGTCTACGAGTCTGGACTGTGCATTCCTTTGGGCTTTTGGTTGCACCCGCTCCGGCCCTGTCCTCATTTCGATTTGCAACGAGCATTATTGAATTGGGTTTTTTTTGTGGCACCTGCTCCGGCCGTGTCTGCATATCCCGGCAAACCCTCAAAGGCAATTGTAAGTTGAAACCCTCCTCTATTTAGTCGAATTTATGCATTTTTGGGTGTGAATTAGGTGTTGTTGATTTCATTTGTTAATTGGGTGGTTTTGATTTTATAACGAAACCAACAGACATGGAATGCTTGTTATTGATTGATGTAAAGGCTATAGTTCTATTTAACACAGAAATAGTGATCCAAAGTTCATTGATAGGGTTTTTGAAAACAGTTGCAAACCAGTTTTATTTGGATATTTTGGTGCAAGTGGATTCTAGGAATATGAATTAGATATGTGCTCATTATCACATAATGAGGGTGTTTATGCCTGCAATATAATTTTGATTTTAAGCAGTTTTAAATATCTCTGCCGGTAGCAACATTCTCCTTGGTTTGAGCTGATGTGAGTTTGGAGCTTTGCTGTAATCCTAATTTGGGTTTAAGCAGTTTTGTGTCTCCGCCTTTTGCCACATTCTCTTGATTTGAGCTGGTGATAGTTTGAGGCTTCTCTGTTATCCTGCAAGCATTTCTTGGGTTGTTTGCCCATGATTCGAAAGCATAGTTTAACCTTCATGGCCATAGAAGAATGATCTCAATCATACTGTGCCTATCTTTTAGATTATTGTTTTGGAATTTGAACCAGATTGCTTTCCAAGTTGTATGTGAAAATTTTAATAATTTTTTAAAATAAAACACTATGTTTCTGGGTATTAATGCTCAGGATGTGAATTCTCATTTGGTATGTTAAGCTCATCTGGATTTTCACGTAGATTTTGGATATGATAGATGTTTTAATTGGCGATATTAATGTGATTGCTTCAAACGAGGTCTTGAATTTCAACTTTTAGCCCTGAAAGTGCTCTGGATATCACTGCTTTGAACACCATCAATAGATTCCATAAGAAAACTTGAGTAAGATGTAAATTGTATTCCTTTTGATAGAAAATATGCACTTGTGTTAATTTCCCTCTAGAGATTACTACGGGAAATGTTATTAAAAATAGACTCGCATCAGTTTCACCTGCTTGTAAATTCCCTCTATGTTAGATTGTTCATGGAGTAGTCTAATGCTTCGAGAATTTTGCTTGGTGTTAGGACTATTTTGTCACATAGACTACTTTGTCACCTTATTCCGCAATCCCCGTCATTGTCTTCAGCAATCCCCTCCTTGGTGTCCACCTCGTCAAATCATCACCTACTCTAGGTCTCTCATTAATTCACCATAGTGACGGTTTGGTAATTCCCAGTCCTGCCTACCCTGCTCCCGGGTCACTCTCACCTCTTCATTCTCCTGTTTCAAATGACCCCCCTGTATCTGCTGAGACATCTTGACAATGCCAAACTCTGCTCATATTATCTCCTTTTACCCTGCACAACAAAATAAAATTTAAATTATATTAGCTCTGGACAAGGCGTACAAACAAATACTGGATGAATATTATGTCAATTAAAATCCGCCATGTTGAAGCATTGGACTACTCCTTATGGTTTCCACTTGAAGAGGGGGGGAGGATCTCCATAGCCTTCTTAGTTTTGTGCAAAAAAATCAATAAATTCTTAACATCCTTCATCACCTCAAACTTTTAGCGGGCATTTGAAATTGCTCACTATCTCTATCTATGTGGCTCTAGTTGAATGTGTAGTGAGAACCTGTGCATTGCTGTGAAGTTGGAATAACTCACTGTCGTTGTATAATATCCATCATGAGAATGCAGACTATTCATAATATTCATGACTAGGATGCCAATGCTTGAGATTTTCAGTCCCATCCCAAATTTCCAATTGTTTTCAATCTGTTGATAGTTGACTGTCTTTACGTGCCTTTCATTCTAGATGCAGCTTTATTTTACATCTTTCCCAATTTATGGAATCACTACACAAATTACAGTGTAATCGACTGGACAGTCCATTGCAAAAATACGATCAGGTCGAGTGGATGATAGCAATTAGTAAAATGGCATACAACAATGGATGTAAATTCATTAGCGATTTTCTCATTGTCGATTATCCTTGATTGAATGGAGTAGATACTTCTTCATGATAAAATAATTGGACGTTCATCATCTTTTGAGTTGGGTCTCATAAATTGTCCATTATGTCAGAGACGGAATCAATTAGTGTTCTAGTATTCATGTCATAATCCATTCTCATTTGATGAGAGTCTCAACTCGAGTCTTGCATGGTGTGATTGATCTAATTTGAGGCGCATTGCAAAGTATGCTGAAAACTCATGCTGCAACTTAAGATTGGCCTCCATAGACTCAACCTTATCCTTGTTCATCTTTTGATACGAGCTTCTAAGATGGGGTATGAAGAGAAAATCTGAGTGTAAGGACTCACTCTCATGTTGAAGTGCTCTTGCTTCGCTACTATTCTCCTCCAAGAAACTTAAGGCTTCTTCAACTTGAGTGGCATGAATATCTACATCATTAGTATGAACAATCATGAACTTGAAGTTCCTCGATTTAATCCTTTAAGTGATTTCACATCATCTTCAACATATGCATCAACTGAATTTGAAGGGCCTCCTAACACAGAGTTAGCATCATGCAAACTTATTATTGATCATCTTAGGCACAATGACTTACAATCTGAAGCTAGAAATAATCTGATGTTGCATATGAATATATCTGCAATGCTCCCCACACATTTGATTGCAACTAACACATTGCTCCCGAGTGTTGTTATTTAATTATTTATCCTAATGGTGTCAATGAGCTCTATGATTTTGACTATCAGGTGCTGAGGTGGCATCCTTTGGTTGTTTGCTTGCCTGGGAGACTACATTGCTCTCCTTATTTCGCATATTTTGTACTTATTTGGAGGCATAGAAAGCTTTTTAACAATATATTAAAAAGGTCATTGATACCATTAGGATAAATAATTAAATAACAACATTCGGGAGGAAATCGACCTTGGTAAACTCAGTCATTCACTCACTCATGTCATGCACTCACTGCTTACCTTTGCAAGGTGATGAGTGATGACTAACGACTACAAGGTACTAGCCATTGTGATTTGACTCTGAATCTTGATTCTCCTCGGGCTTAGATCTAAGGTGTTTTAATGTGTTAATGACTATGGCTGTGACATTAGAGAACCACTACAAGGCCCAAAACAAGGCCAACTAGAACCACAAACCAAGAAGAGGTTGATTTATGCATTGACATAGAGAGGTGGCATTAGGCACACAATATGGAGAAACAATGAGTTAGGAAAAACATTTGCACCAAAGTACCACAATGGTTACTAATAATAGAATATTTGACACGGAAGAATGCTGTTATTTTTAACAAGCGAGCCTGGTGCAAGCGAGCCCGAGGCAAGCAAGCATATAAGGTCAAAGCGGAATCCAGTGGGACCATAACCCACAAGTAAACATGGAAATATCTGCTTGGACCAATGGAAAACATCAAATCTATACTATTGATGATAATATGATGTGGTTGGATTATATGCAAGACTGGAAACCTAGGTGGGAGTTGAGACATACTGAAGTGTTAGATGCTAACTTACAGGGATCTGCCGCTTTTATTAGACTAGTGACAGGACTCAGAAGAATGCCTATGGGATCCAGTATTGTACCAGAGATGATTTACAACAACTCCCTGAGAAAAGCAGCCGATGCAAGCAATTGGTTAACAAACCTCTACCATGATCTTACCTTAATCTCGATAGAGGGCTCTACACGTCACCCCGGGCTACAACTAGACCAACAGTACTACTGTATTAACCGGATACGTTCTTTGGAAGCATGGCCACATAAAGATGCTAGTCTCCGGTTTCCAAGTACTACACACACTTATGAAAAATATACATAATTATGGTGGAAATTATTGAGAAAAGAAAATACAGATAGAACATATTATACCATGCTAAAGTTTGGACTTCAAATTCCACAAATATATGAGGATCCTACATTCTATATCCCTGATTGGACGAGACACAGGTGGTAGTCATTCGGCATCAACCTGACAGCATTACCACCAGCTGCTATTTATAATTTGAAACGGGGAGTTGGAGAATCTCTCAAACAGGTCAAAGATATTTTGTAGACAAAGATTACTAAGGATCAAATCCTTGGGTACTACATTAAATACAATCAACAATGGCTTGTCAAAACCCGCATAGACATCCACATGCATCATAATAGACACGTGGTTCGGAGTTCTATTTATTCAAAGGCATGGTGCAATGAAGACAACGCCTATAGAGAAATTTTTGGTCCACCATACTCCGATGATTTGTAATTATCTCAAAAGTATTTGGCTATGAGTGGGGCCTGTCCATTCAGATTGTCATGAATATTGAAAAGAAAGTCATAACAAATTTTAGATCTTACTTTTGAAAGTCATAAAAAAAATTTAGATCTTAGTTTTGAAAGTCATAAAAACTTCTAGATGTTTTTCATAATGGTTAGTTACTTTTATGTTGTCATCAATGACAATCCTATTCATCATGAGACTATGAGCATGGACTTCATTTCTTCTTTGTATGCATGGTGTTTTCGAATTTTCAAAATTGTTTTATTGCACATTAGATTTTCAGCTATCATTGTAGTCATGGTTTGGTTGTTTCCAACGCTTATATCTCTTGTTGATTTCACTTAAGTTAAGGCTTAAATTGTCAAGGATTTGAATGTTTGCATCAAGCACATGTGGTTTGTAAGGGTTGTTTGAGGGATGTCACCTCAACACCTGATAGTCAAAATCATAGAGGTCATTGATACCATTAGGATAAATAAATAAATAACAACATTCGGGAGGAAATCAGCCTTGGTACACTCAATTCAAAGTCCTCAATAGCTGATGTTATCCAATTCTATAGCATGAAACAGTTCCAAAACCACAAAGTCAACCCACTAGTAAGCTAGCAAGAGATGATGCCCACGTAGCTGACTTGTGATTATTAGGGTCACTTGTGCTAAAATTTTGTATTGGAAGGCATGATGTCCATCATTGGAGGTTTACTATTGCTATGAGGTCCAAACTCCACTCAACACACCCATGATTTCTTCTCTTAGCCTTTCCATACCTCAAATTTTGCAAGCGTCTCATGTTGTAAGAAGACATGGATAGTCTTAATTTGTGCCCAAAAATACCTCACATCCACAAAACTGGCCCAGAACTAAATGATGAGGCTGCTAGAAGGTGATACGTACGTGTCTACTAATGTTCAAAACATTAACCATATATGTTTAATTACTGTTGTAGCTTGTCATTATAGGGCCCAGAACTGCCCAGATGTGAGGTATAAAGCATGTCCATTGCCTTCCATTGTCCACAGGTGGCATGGGATGCCCAAAATTCATTTTACAACTAATATAAAGGTAAAATCAGACTTTAGACTCATGAATTAGTGATAGCTTACACAAGATTATTGCTAATTGTTGGTTTATTAATATTTGAGCAAACCCTAGTTCTGTCCATTGTAGGATTGGTGAAAAAGCATTTGAGGAGTTGAATGGGTAAGGGACAGCAACGAGAGAAGTGTGGTTGAATCTGAAAGTACATTCTAGTAGCTATTACAGGAACCTATTTTTCATTAGAAAACCCACCCATGACTTGTTTTACAGCTTTAGGAGCAAGTGAATTTAACATAAATAGTTAAGAGAGAAATTTGTGGAAATTAACCATGGGAGCATATATGAATAGGTATCTTCATAGGGTATTGAAGAACAAAACACTATAAGAAGATTTCATTAGTGATAAACCCTAGGTGTCACACTACTGTTTTTTTGGTCGCTTTGTATATATTCATATTCTTGAGGAGAAAAGGACTGAATTGAAATCCTCCATTTCGAAGGGTGTTTTTGCTAGATATAGTGAGTACTCCAAGGCTAACAGAGTAAAACACCAATGTTCAAAAGCTTCCTGAAACCAATATTTGTGCCTTTCTACATTTGGCCTAGTTCTCTTGATGTTGTGTGTTACCCCCTTTTTGTGATTAATGTGTTTATCTTACATTACATGTCACTGAAAATTGTATTAGCACATTGACCTAACTGGTAGTGTTGAAGTTTATTCAACACAATGACTGACTTGGGACTGCTCTCAGTTTGACATTTTTCTGGTTTGGTCCTCCTACTTGGTTTATGGATACACTCATTCTTGATTGAATTTTTTTTTTTTTTTTTTTTTAAACCAATATAGTCGGAAAATAAATATACACATAATGTCTGAAAATAGTCTTTGAAAATCAAATTTCTCATGACCATTTGAGTGCCAATTTGCATGAATTTGAAATTTGCAACATGTGTAAGGTGTAATATTTCTCCTAAGTTAGTCGATGTATTTTGCGTTCTCTGCTATAGTATTTTACTGTTTATTTGGTTAAGATGTATTGACATGAAACAGTTATGAACACTACTGCAATGTACTCCTGAGTTGACCCTCAAACTGTAGTTATGGTTTGTTGGGCTGATATAGTCAATTAATGTTTCTTAGTTCAGTGGTTTTGCCAAACAGTTCACTAACAAATAGTTTTCATATGCATTAGCATAAAATACCAGCATGTAAATTTTAAAAATGAAGGGTAGGATGCCAAAAATATGCCATTCAAAGAAAGAGGGTAGGCTGCCAATAATATGCCCAACAGTGTTGGAAGGACCAAAATTGGGTGATATACTAGTCAACTTCCTTAATTTGTTGTCCCCGGTGGTTTTGTTCTACCCACAAAAGAAAAAGACCCCCAAATATGCAAACTCAGTCCACAAAAGAGCTCACAGCCTACAGTGATGAATGTGGTGTCGTATGGATAGCTTGTTATGGCACTGTAACTTGGTCTCTTCCTGCCACAAATCGTCCTCCCAATACCAAACAATTCAATTGAGATTTGTAACACTACATCCACTAGGGTTCGGCATGTCCCTCCTAAGCCTCAGATTTGAGGGAAGTAAATGTGTTTAACTAAGAAAATGTGTACTTTCAAAGAAGAGATAAAGCCCCGTCTTGTTTATTCTTGTTTTATGGAGTGTAGATACCACCAAATAGGTATCTGTCATATCTATCTTCCTCAAGTGATGATGAATATATACTCAGAGAGGTTGAAAGTGAGACGAGCTGTACTAGATCTATCGGTTTTATATCAACTAGATCTGAAAAGATAAGGAAAAGATTTCATAGACGCATGAAATATTTTATTGCCAACGGTGGGTCGTGTAATTATGATGCTGAGAGCATAGGAGACATTGATTTTCCATTGAGGTATAAACATCTAGTGCAACGATGGGTACCTAATATGCTACCTCAAGTGGACACAGATTTCCTCATCAATGGGAGGATGTATCGCATCGCTCCTTCGTCCTTACATGGATTGGGGCTATTTTCCATGGATGGAATAAAGGTCCGCTATGGCACTGTAACTGAATTGATGGAGTATGTAGGACCACTATACATATACAATAACTGGTTGATCTTGGTCCAATATACTCGAAGTATGCGGAGATACAGAGTTGCCGTGAATTATATTCAAATAGAAGAAAACAATAAAAACAAAGGGGTGACTATGTATATTGATGGGAGACCAAAAGCATCCGAAAACGTTGTTGGCTTTATAAATAGTACACGACCAATGACAAATAAGAAACCAAATTGCGAATTCGAGGCACGCGAACATCATGGTATATTTGTATGTGCAATAAAAACAATACTTGTAGGTGAAGATTTGTTGATCAATTACAACTTAAATAGAATAGATGTGGCTTCCGCGGTCCAGGGGAACCG
Source organism: Larix kaempferi (assembly GCA_027924585.1). NCBI lineage: Eukaryota > Viridiplantae > Streptophyta > Pinopsida > Pinales > Pinaceae > Larix > Larix kaempferi. The sequence goes on from BSBM01000831.1 coordinate 9,985,385, forward strand.
TGGACCATTAGAAACTATGCCTCATCAGGTAAATGCTAAAAGTAGTAACTAAACATGACTACAATAACTAAATGTTTCATTTTTTTTCTGTTAACATTCGATTTCCATTGTTGCCATTCGCTTTATTCATGCTTATTATGAATATTTTTATGTGATTACATGGTGATTACACTGCTATGAATATCTCATTTTTGTTTTTGATGCAATTATTGACTATTGAAGTTTTTTAGGGTGGCGGCAGTGGAAAGGCACATGCCTCTTCCACGGTCCAGGGTGACCATGGAAGGTCAGAATCTACGCCTCGTCAGGTAAATGTTAAATATAGTAAATAAATATGACTGCAATAACAAGATGTTCCGATTTTCATTGTTAGCATTCGCTTTTTCCGTGCTTATTGTTAATATTTCCATATGAAATCATGCTTATTAAACTGTGGAAGGAGTCTGCTCATGGCCATGGAGAAGAACATGTATCTTCTACTTCTTAGGTAAAAATTAATATTAATGCAATATCTCATTTTTCTTTATGTTACAATTATTTAGTTTGAGGTAAACTTTTATTTATTGATTTATTGTGTCGGTGTGGCGCCATTGGAAAGGCACCTGTTGCTTCCATGGTCGAGGGTGACCGTGGAAGGTCACACTCTGTGGCCCGTCAGGTAATTGTTTAGTAAAATAACTAAATGTTTCGATTTAGTATGTTAACATTCAATGTACACTATTGACATTCAAATTTTTCTGAGTTTATGATGGATCACTAGTTCATTTTGCTGACATTATGATGGATTACTGGTTCATTAAGGACCGTGGAAAGGAACTTGTTGCATCCACGGCACCGGTTCGTCCTGGACACTCACCGGCCATAACACCACATCAGGTAAGTGTTAGTGCATAATAGTAACTTAATCTTCATTACAATATCAATATTTGAATGATGTTAAAATTATATTGCTTAATTTAATTTATTGTTTTAGTCACGTGCACACGATATGAGTGATGAGGGGTTTGAGGAAGAGATTTTCTATTCCACTGACCCACTGCACACTTTTAGAGTAGCCTTGAAAAAGGAAAATTGTGAAATGCTTGCCTTGGCTCGCCAAGGCCCTTGTCACAGGAGAACAAGGTGTTAGCACTCCATAAATTTTGTGCTTAAATTTGTTCTGACAACATTGATGATGCAAAATAGAAGATTTTTTCATGGTGGAGGTTTCGAACCTTAGCTGAAGAAGAGGTTCTATATGTTCAAGAACTCAGTCTTTGAATTTTTATGAAAGACCTAGAGGATTTTTAAACCTAAGCTAAGTATGGATAAAGGTTCTTCATAATTTTGCCATAATTGGAGGTTTTATAAAGAAGAAAGGTTTTGATATTTTATTTTCCAAAGTCAAAAATTTATGAAGGTTTTGATTTTTTTAAAACTTTTAGCCCAAATATCAACTTTATGAAAAAAGGGGACTAAGGTTTTTTTTTTTTAAATAGTATGGCTAAAACTTTAATTAAGTTTTATAGCCTAAGGTTCGTTTGGTTTGGGCCAAAGGGTTTAATAAAGTTGGAGCAAAAGGTATGCGTCTAACACCGAGGGCTTCACCATGGGACTAAGCACAAAGCCAAGAAGGACCAACATAGCCCCCACCATCCAAGCGCAAGCCTTCCTTTCATTTCTTAATTGGTATGTATTGAAGCAAAAGGGTATATAAAGAATAAGAAAAATTCTTGTGCTTTGCATGTGGGATAAATTCCCTAGAAGCAAAATAAAAAGTGGCATGATTGGGTCATTGAAACGTACAGCAAGACTATGGTGAGATCAACGGTGCAGGATTAAAGAAGCCAGATCGACGGTCCGCATTGCGAAAGTGCTCAGGAGATAAAGAAAAAGGCCAATGCGGAATTAAAAACTACCATCCACGTGTAAGTGTCACAGCAATCCGCAATTTGAAAGGGTGGTATTATAAACCATTGTCCACCAATGCGGAACCACCATTCCTGAATGTATAGAGTGCCCAACTCAAGGAAGAGGAGTATAATAGCATGCGCTATGTGTTACTAAGTGTTGTGCGCGGTGGGGTATATAAACACCATGACTATTTTCCACTCAACCAATGTGGGATATATCCCATAGAGAAAATCAAAAGGAACAAGTAGAACACGTTTTTTCTGTAAATGACTGTTTTAGTCATTAACTTCAAAGAGTTGTTTCTGCCAAATGAAGAAGAATTTCCAGAAACTAAAAGAGGCTTTTCTTCAGCACGGGACATTATTTAAAAACCTCGCTCAGTTTTTACACAGGTGTTATGGGTTAAGAGAATCGAAGTCATCTTTACAGGGAAAGTTTCCAGAATTTCAGTTTACTGTTTTAGTCATTAACTTCAAAGAGTTGTTTCCGCCAAATGAAGAATAATTTTCAGAAACTGAAAGAGGATTTTCTTCAGAACATTCCCACTTACAAAAACCTCTATCAAAATTTACACATCTATCTCCATATGATATATACATCTAGGGATTTGAAGCCTATTTTTCAGCAATTTTACTTCCTGAAATAAAAAAATAAGTTGTAACTATTTCTATTTTTAGAGTTTCAGTTAGATTTCGAATTCAATATTAGGTATAGGTTGTCTTTCTATATATTGATATGTAAAAAACATGTAAATGGTTGGAAACTCTTTGAGATACAATAAGTTTTGAAGTCAAATTTTTGATAAATAAAAGGCCATACAGTGGAAATACCTATCTTTTGAGACCAGAGATTCATGTGTTGATCATTTTTACAGTCTGTCTTTTTCCCTTATCTTTATATGTGCATGTCTACTTTATTTTTTATATCTTCCATTATGTTCTTCTTCTATACTTAAATGAACGTTTGAAATAAATCGGGATTCATACTGGTTATGCCTCGTTTTATCGCATTTAAGTATCCATTATTTCTCCAAAGTTGACAATGGATTCATCCTAGTTAGATGCCTGTTGTTGATGGATTGTCATTATTTCTTTCTATACCACCTACAAAATCAAATTGACTGTGATATGGTTGCTATCTTGCCTCTGTGGAAATCTATTTGGTATAAATCTCTTGCTGGCACGTTAAATATTTGAAAGTTGACTCCATGCCCAATGTTTCTTGTTTCCTTTTCAACCAAGTAAATCATTTTTGAGAAATTTGAGCGTATTTCTATATATTTTTAGCCTTTACATATATCTTGTGAGAGAGACCTCTCTAGTGGAAAAAATGGCTAAGTTTTCTACCTAAAGTCTGGTTTGAAATAAGTTACCTTAAGTGTTATTCTTTTACAACCGGGATAAAATCTAAGTGCTAACACAAAGCAAAGATTCTAGAGTTGCAAGATCAAATAAAGTCTAATGGGGTAAGTGGCATCTTCACAATTTTTTTTAAGCTATGTTGTGATTTCATATGTGATATTATGTTTTTTATCATTCCAAATGATCTGATAAAGTAAAGTTTATTGTTTGTAGGATTTTTTAAAACCCGTGACTAAAGAACTTGCTGCGATAGGTATAGGTAGAAGTGATGGTCCAATGTAGCAAAAAAGAAGCAATGTACCAATGAGGATTTTTGGCACTCCTGCGGTTGGCCTCAATTCCATTGATGACGACACCGGTGAGAGAGAGCATGATGCCATGCCGGAGCATCATGAGACGAAGCCTAGGACTCCACGTGACTCTAGAGATGAACGTACTGTAGACAACCAGAAAAATTTTCCTGGTGCAGCACGAGTTAAAAGCACCAGATCACTAGATCTCACCTTTCAGGTGGATGAAATTGAAATAGACATACGTTGAAATTATTCTAAATTAATGGATTCAATGTTTTTGCAGGAAACAATGTCTTCTACAGGAATTTGAATGACAAAGCCTTGGAGCTATTTGGCCCCACCATTCGCACATGGTGGAATAGCCAAGATAGCAGTAAGAGAGATGAATTGATTGACCACATGGTCAACTTGTTCGGCAATACTTTCAATAGGAAAGTTGTTGCAAGGTTAGCCGGTGAGAATTTGAAATATACTAGGGCCCAATATAGGGAAAGATTGCAAGCTGACCTCAGGCATAAGTGCCCTCCCATGGTTCCTGAGAAAGAGTGGAAGGCGCTCATAGATGATGCAAAGGAGAACTTGCAAAAAAGACAAGGAAAACAACCACGGCCTGGTAAAGCAAGGTACAACATATATCATCTTTTTACTAAAATAAGCTCAATTTTTTTTTCTTTTTTGTTTTAAGTAAGATTTTTGATATCTAAGGTTTTCGAAAATTTTCATATATAGGCTACCTGACACCTCCAAAGCAACCAAGGCTAGAATGGAAAAGCACGGGCAACATAGACTGGGCCAAGGTGGCTATAGAAAACTAAAAGCAAGAATCGTAAGTATTAAATGATTAATTGTTGGGAATATTTATTTAACAGTATCGAACAAATATTTGATTTTGATACTGGAAATTTTAAAATGTGTTATAATGCATTGCAGGGAAATACGTTCCAAGCTGCTGCCACCGAGGAAGACCTAAAGCTTGGTTTCAAGTTTGGTTTTAAAAGTGTGGTTGAACATCGGAAAAGCTTGGGGCGGTCTCCAATCTCCCCAATGACGCAAATGCAGGTATATCACCAATTGTAGTATACTATTAAAGTCTATTTAGTACTTCTGATTATATCACCCATAACTAAAAATTTATGTTTGTTTTTAAGCAACAATGCAACCGCAGCAATGAATATAGCGGTACTCAGCAAGTACAAGTTGATGTTGGGGTGAACATGTCCCATGATAGTGTGGAGCATACTGTCCATTCTGGTATGTATGCTTTGGAAATAGAAATATCTACTGGTATTAGATATATATATTTCCTGACGTATACTTATAAATTTTCTTCTTTCAATGGAATACTATGCAACTCGGGAGCATAAACTGCAAGGGGAAGCAACTATACCTTCAATTAACACCCCAGTTGTCACATCTACAGAGACTGGTAAAGAGAAATATTGTAATTTTAATCAAAATAATGAAATATTTATTTCAATAATAATTCAACGTCATATATATATGCTCATTTCCGTTGTTGCAGTTCACACCCCTACAGAACTGCCTCCACGCCCTGCTCAGCGACGTACAAGAAGTCGCATAAATGAGGGCATGGAAACACAAAAAATAATAGGAGATATCGCAGTAAATACTGTGCCAATTGATGATTGTGATACCGTACTCGCAAGTCTTTTCAATGCAAAAAAGTAGATGCAGCATAAATTCATGACTTGTATTTTGATGGATATCGATGTTGTTAGTATGAAACATTGCTAGTATGTAACATAGATAACTTTTATTTGGTTTAGTTATGAGGTACTTATCTTTTATGTGATGCTCTTAGGAATTTTCCCATTTATATCTTTTATTTTCGTAGAATTTGAATTTTAAATTTAAATGTCATCACAAGTCATTGTATGCTTGTTTATAATTATTTTGTATTTTAATATTCAAATTTTGTGTTTTCTCACACATCATCACTCCTGTATGTGTTGCATGGTGGCTGCATGGAGATATATTAGTCTGAAAATTTGATTCTCTTTATGTTAGATATATTAGATATGTTCATCATGACTTCGATGATCATCACTCTTTATAATTTGATTACTTCCCTTTACATATCGAGGACCAACTTCAACACAGGGACCACAAAGGAGTGTTGAAGTTGATAGAGATCAAATTTATGTTGTAAAATATTTTACTGTTGCTTTAGTACTATTCAGAAATAGTACCACCCTTCAAATCTGATTTTTGGTTAAATGTTGACGTGGAGATCTTCAACTATACCTCTCTTATTGTTATATGATCAATATGTTTATTTTATCAACTGTAACTGAAAGAGATGAAAATTATGTTATAAGACTACTGCCCATTACATCTCGAGGACCAACTTCAGCATAGGGACGACAGAGGAGTGTTGAAGTTGATAGAGACCAAAATTATGTTAACACATGTGGCTTTTATTTTCTATAGTACAAGGTACTTATCTGTTATGTGATGCTATCAGGATTGCATAAAGAGAAATGAGGGATATTTTTATTTGGCATCCCACCACCCTTCCTCATACTGTGATGATGAAATTTCAGGTTATATAGAACGGCTATACATTTGAGAGAGATATGAGTGGTTGTACCTTCCCCACCTTCATTGAGCTATGATTGGTCTTGTGGTACCTTATATTTGACTTGTGTTTAATGGGGTCATTTACCCTCCTTGAGTAACTTTTTTAAAACCACCTTGTTGAATTTTTTCTTTTATAGAGTACTATGGTTGTTTGGCCACATTTGGAGCATACCCTTGGTTCTAAGGGTCATGGGTCTTCTACTACCCACACCTATGTTATGACCATTAATGTTTATATTTTCTTATTTTATGACCATTGTTTATATTTGTACCCACACTTCAGATCTAATTTTTGGTTTAATGTTGATGTGGAGATCTTCAACTATACCTCTCTTATTGTTATATGATCAATATGTTTATTTTATTGCTTGTTACTGATTGAGTTATTAAATACTTGTTGTACCTTCCAGACCTTGATTGAGTTATTATTGGACTTGTGGTACCTTGTCTTTGACTTGTGTTTAATGCGTTCATTTACCCTCCTTCATTTTTTATATACCACCTTGTTGAATTTTTGGTCTTATAGAGAACTTGACTTTGATCACCTGTGATCAGTTGTGGTGTGCTGATAATCACTTCTCTTCTGCTGAGACTTGGTTGAAGTTTATAATTTTTGTGACTTTGTTTATGTTGACTTCATTGAACTAATCAACTCCAGTCATTTCTCTCTCTCTGGTTTGTACACACCCTCTTGTAGGGTCAACTGGTTCCTAGAGAAGACTGGCCTCTTCGAGGCACAAACAGTATTTTCTGAAAGTAACACTTCTGAGTATATTTTCAAGAATGATTTCACACCCAGGTTGGTATCTTCAACTAAATCTCTCTTTTTTTTATATGATATATATATGTTTATTTTATTACATGTTACTGAATATTGGTTTTTCGTTTTAGTTTGCTTGTCGGTGTAACTCATTATAATTTGTTGATATGGCAGTTTTGAATTTACCAAAGAGCATGTGTTAAGAACTTACTGGTTGTAAATTTGGAGTTCGAAGGAGACATTAGCAATCACCTACAGGGCTTATTCTACACAATTGAGTATTCACTACTTCATTAATATCAAATTGTGGTCTTTTATGAACAATCTGGGCATTGTGGTCTTTTACAAATTGCAAGCTACCGAAATTCTGGTGGTTACCTAAAGTTGGAGTTTCGATGGCGATTGGGAAACCCAAAGTTAGAATGTGGCACACTCCAACTTTGGCACCTTCCTTTAGACAACCCTTGTAAGATAGTATAGAAGCCTTCACACACCAAAAATCACCACATGAAACCCTAATTGCTCAAGAAGAGAGGTGCACACCAATTTTCGTCAAGTAGACAAGAAAAAAAAGAGAAATAATCTTATTTGATCCCATGATCTTGTGTTACAAATGGAGGAGTGCTTTATTTATGTGACAAGACGTGCCTTTTTAGAAAAGACACACCTTTTCACTCCTCTAGGCCGACCTACTTAAAATGTCTTAAAATGACTTAAAATTGAATTTTTTTAGGGTTTGTCACCCACGGACTAAACCTCAAAAAACATAAAATAATGATAAAAAGGATGAAGTGTTGCGACATGATAAAATGTTGAGCTTGGAAGGACGATGGCATGCCCCATCTAACCCCAACATTGTGCTTTTTCCCTCAATTCCCTCCCTTAGGTGGTATGGCCTCTTCAGACTTGCAAAGGTGGATGATTTGTCCTTGATGACTAGGATGACCAAGAGGAAGGGGTGGTACAAATAAATATAGGTTCGAGGGGGTATCCAAGAGGTGTGCAAGGCGAGTATTACAACCCTTACATGGTGGTGCAATCATAGTTTTTTTCTTATGGTCTCCTGCAGGCATTTCAACTCTAAGCAGCGTATTTGCAGTTGTTGGAAAAATTTTCAGAACTTACTGCCATACAAGAGATGAACCGTGGCATAGAGGTAGTTTTTTTCCCCTATAGTTGAAGGTACTTTGCATGAATTTGTCTTTCTCTGGTTTTGGTGCCTTGTAAATTTTGTAATGCCTGTATTAACTTGGTGGGAAGATTATAGATTTAATTCTTTAGCATTTTGTTTTTACAAGAACAATTTTTCATTAGTTTTTAGTAATCTGGTTACATTTTGATCTAAAGCTTTGATTGACAGTATTTTGTTAGACGCTTTGTTGTAAGGTATTATTTACCTTGTCTACCAGACACACTGTACTGGTGAATTTTACACAATTTGTCCAGATACTGGAGTTTTGGGATTCCTTAGTCAAAACATGGTTAATTTCAAACAGAATTCTTTGAAATACATATAGCAGCTTATCCTAATTAACAAAAGGACTTCAAAACCAATAGATAATATTAGTGTTGCAAAACTCGGCACTGGCAAAAAATTGGCACGGGTCATCAACTTGGAAAATCAGCAAAATTGAGAGAAAATCAGCAAAACTCATCAAGTATAAATTCAGACCTTAAAAAATCAAAAAAATTGGTGAGTTGAAAAACATAGAAAACTTGGGAAAACTCAAGAATATGATAACGTCTCACTTGTGACAGTGATCTTCATTCTTCCTCGCTCGACACCCAATTGATTACCTGGTCTTTTCCATTGACATGAAATTAGGATCATCTCCATTTAGGGAATCTTCTAGCAGTGAGTCCCCTGAGGGGGGCTGCAAGTGATGTGCCCACTGGTAATGAACCAGATCTTTGCTTCCAATTGAGGGAAGATGGTCCCTTTGAAGATAGAAGGCTTCCTCTAATTGTATCATGCCTTGACCTTGAGATAGGAAATTCAATGAATTTGGGAGTCCTTGATTGAGACTAAACCATTTTAGTGGACAATTTTAGAGTGTGTAGATATTGTCACTCTACAATCAAAATCATCTCAAAGGTTGTAACACAAGATATCCTTGTAAAGGTTGCTAACTGCTATCATAATTTCAAGGATGGGAAATGCTCATGCCCAAATTATTGATAATGCTAATTGTTACCCCTCAAATTGCATGTACAATTTAAAATTTATTTCCATTTGTTTGGTGGTCTAATAGATCTCGAGCCAGTAGAATGAAAACTTGTAAGTCAGAGGATTGTTGATCATGGTATGGGGATATACCAGGTTGTGTAATTTATATTTTCCATAGCTAAAAGCAAAGAATGTGATTACATCTACAAATTTCTAGGATGTTAGCAGATTTTGTTACATCAGTTGTTCTGGATAACTCAGTTTTTGTAAAAGGATTCTTCTATAAAGTGATCTAGAGTTAGTAGAGTGGTTCTACCACTGTGTAATAGTGGTTTTTGAGTGAGAAGCTTATATGTAGAGGGATTATGCTAGAGTGAGATAGAGTATTATATTGATTATGCTACTGTATGATAATATGGTTTTTGAGTGAGAAGCATGTGTGTATACCGAGCTGTGTAATTTCTCTTTTCCATAGCTAAAAACATAGAATGTGATTACATCTACAAATTTCTAATATGCTAGCAGATTGTGTTACATCAGTTGTTCTAGCTCACTCAATTTTGGTAAAAGGATTCTGCTATAATGTGAGATAGAGTTAGTAGAGTGGTTCTACTACTATGTAATAGTGATTTCTGAGTGAGAATCTTATATGTAGAGGGATTCTGCTAGAGTGAGCTAGAGTAGTAGACTAATTCTGCTACTGTATGATAATATGATTTTTGAGTTAGAAGGATGTGTGTATACCAAGCTGTGTAATTTCTCTTTTCTATAGCTAAAAACATAGAATGTGATTGCTTCTACAAATTTCTGGTATGTTGTCTTGAATTCAAGATTACTATTTATGTAGATCTAACCATTAGTTTTCAGCTAATTTGATCTTATCTCATGATAGGCAGTGCCTACACTTATGAGTTTTCATACAATGCTTTGTTTATGAAGATCTGCTATGTTAACTGTAGAAATTAAATCTTTGAATGCATATTTCATTATCAAGTGCTGAAAAATTCAACACTAGTTAGTTTCTAAAAACTCCTCTTTGACACATATTTTGGGGGTGTAAACACCTAGTCTAGGGGTGTACACGTCCACAATTCCTCAACCAGATTTGGTTTGTGCCCCCTCAAAAGGATTTGGGGTGTGTTACTTATTATGGGGGAATCTCCATTAGAAATGTGCATGAAAATATATATTATGGGGGATGTTAACCATTGTAATAGGGATCTACAAGTTACAATATCCTTACTCACATATCACCAACACAGATCGTCTGCAGAAATGAGTTCTGGTGTCTAAGGTGGGTTCATGGTTTTTCAATTTTCTCTTACATGGTTTTGACTCTTTATCAGCAGAAATATTATTATATCAATCTGTTGATATCAAAGAAGCAAACTTTCTAAATAGTTTGTTGAAGTTGGTGAACAACTTCATTTATAAAATTGTTCTCATTTTGGAAACTTTTGGTGTTTTCACGTGAAACAAGTTCGAACAATGTAGAGGTAACTTCAATGAACTCTGGTGATGAATAAGTTCAAGTTAACATTTGATTGAGAAGAAACATTAGATAGATAGAATCTTAATGTTTATATTGTTGTTGGTTTGGTTTTGTCTAAGTATCTTGTTTGCGGAATTTTGTCAAAGTTTGTAGAATTCTGGATTTGCAACTTCATAGAGAAGTGGATTTGCAAAACTCATCAAGTATAAATTCAGACCTTAAAAATTCAAAAAAATTGGTGAGTTGAAAAAAATAGAAAACTTGGGAAAACTCAAGAATATGATAACATCTCACTTGTGACAGTGATCTTCATTCTTCCTTGCTCGACACCCAATTGATTACCTGGTATTTTCCATTGACAAGAAATTAGGATCATCTCCATTTAGGGAATATTCTAGCAGTGAGTCCCCTGAGGGGGGATGCAAGTGATGTGCCCACTGGTAATGAACCAAATCTTTGCTTCCAATTGAGGGAAGATGGTCCCTTTGAAGAGAGAAGGCTTCCTCTAATTGTATCATGCCTTGGCCTTGAGACAGGAAATTCAATGAATTTGGGAGTCCTTGATTGAGACTAAACCATTTTAGTGGAAAATTTTAATCACGTTAGGATAGACACTGAGGGCAAAGTTTGTCATGGCTTCTGCCTCAATGTTATACCTTCGAAGGACATGCTCTGCATCCCAGTTGCATCAGTCTTTTAGTAACTCTTAATTGTAGATGATTTTTTCTATCTAGGTATTAGAGGCCTCCTACTTGCCCAGAAGATGAGAAATTATTACCCAATAAACTCCTATGAGTGTTATGTTGCTTATTATAAGCTCCTTCATCAGGAGAATTCCCATGTATAGAGAGATTTGGCTTCTGCTTGATTGTTTATATAAATACCTATGGTCCAAGAGAATTTTCATTCAATTACCATCAAAGTCCTATCATATTCCTCCTGGACCTAAGGAACCAGGGTTTTCTTTTGAATCCCTATCACAAAAGAGAGTGCTTTTGATGAGATTGAATTCGTAATATCATTATTGACTGGAGATAGTGAACAAGGATTTGTATTTTCATCATTTAATGCTTGCCCAATGTTTGGGTACGAGTTCCAATCCTTCAAGTCCCAGCAAATAGCCATTTATCTTCATCTTGGTTCAAGTCTTCTATTCATTTTGGCCCTTCAAAAATTGCAATTATAGTTTGTGTTGTCAAGTTAACACTTATTGTTTTCACTAGTTTGGGTTTAGTGACTTGGTCATTGAGGTTTTTGTTATACCTGGACAAACATATCTTTTCAAGGGAGTATCTCAAGGGAATAAGGGAGTATCTAAAGCGAATCTACGACTGTATCATCCCATTCAAAATAATTTTTTTTTAACACTTCCAGGTATTGTCGCTATATCGATGAACCTCAATGTAGACTATAGAAATTGTTTCCACGCAGGTGCTGAACTTGCCATGAAAGTTTGTGAATACATGCGTGGATACTACAACAATGAATCGTGGAACTATACAATATCATCCACGCAGGTGTTGAACCTGCCATGAAAGTTTGTGAATACATGCATGGATACTGCGACGATGATTCGTGGAACTATAAAATATCATCCACGCAGGTGCTGAACCTGCCACGAAAGATTGTGAATGGATGCGTGGATATTGCAACGATACTTCGTGGAACTATAAAAAAATTTCCACGCAGGTGCTGAACCTGCCACGAAAAATTGTGAATGGATGCGTGGAGACTGCGACGTACATTCGTGGCAGGTTCAGCACCTGTGTGGAAACTCATAGAAGTACTGCGTTGCTATACAGATGAAAGATCGTGGCAGGATTAAGTTTCTGATAGATCTTAGAACTATTATGTAGTTGACACGTGTCAACAATGAAGCATTTCTATTTCCATGATGGGAAATTTCATCCCTATATCCACGGACCACTTTCCATGAAAAAATTAAAGCCCAATCGTTGCAACAGGGACGAAATTTCATGGCTATTACAAAGAAATTTTGTGGAAAATTTGACCATATGTAATAGTGGAAGTGGGATGTTGTAGCACCATCATCTTTTACAGTAGGCATGGCCTCAGCCCATTTGGAGAAATAATCCATAGCCATAATGATATGGTGATGCCTCCCAACCGAGGATGGTTTGAAATCCATGAAATCCACCCCCCACTTAGTGAATGGACCGACGGTGATTACCAGATGAAGGGGCGCTGGATGCAAGTGTACATTCTGAGAAAACACCTGCAAAGGGTGACATCTCTTTACAGCATTCATACAATCCTTGAAGATCGAAAGCCAAAAGTAACCATCTCACATAATGCGTTGGGTTGTTGCAAGCTCGGATAAGTGACCACCACACGCCCCAGCGTGGCAATCATTAAGAACACGCTCTGCTTCTTCGTGAGTCAAACAACAACAGAGGCTAGAATCCTTTCCTCGATGATACAAAGTGTCGTCGACAATGGTATAATCTTTAGCGTGGTGTTTCACACGTCGTCGTTCATCTCATGAATAGTGCGAAGGAAACTTCAAAGTTTGAAGATATACAATAATATCCCCATACCAAGGGTCCGCAAACGAGATAATAAATAAGTGCTCATCCAAAAAGGAATCTTCATGGACAATATCCTCATCAAGTCACGGAAGGTCCGACATGAGCTCAGCAAAAACCAAGTATTTCAGTGACTTCGCCGAAGCAAAATCAAGATCAAACTCTTGAAGGATCACAATCCATTTATTGTACTTCCCCCCTATAAGATGTCATGATAGCACGAACTGAAATGGATTGATATGTGCTATGACCGTGGTTTTCCTAAGCATGATGTAATGTCGTAACAGTTGGACTCCATGGACAGTTGCAAGTGCCAACTTTTCCACATGAGTGTATCTCAGTTGAGTGTCTACTAAATTTTGAATAAGGTAATAGATCACATGCTCCATGAGCACATCATCAACCTGAACTAAGACCATGCCAAACGTCTCTTGAGACGCGGCCACATAAAGTATAAAATCTCTTGCAAAGTCGGGTGGACTAAGCAAAGGGACCGATACCAAATCTTTCTTAAGAGCATTGAAAGACTGCTAGGCTTGCTCATCCCAGACAAACGGTGTGTCTTTCTTCAACAAATGTGTGAAACCTTTAGTAAGACTAGCATAATTTACTACAAAGCGATGTAGAAAAGTGGATCCCTTGGAGGCTCTGAAGTTGAAGTAAATTGCACGGAGGAAGCAACCGAAGTATTTCCTCAACTTTAAGAGGATCGACTCTAATACCCTCTTTTGAAACTATGAAACCTAGAAGGCAACTTGTTTTCACAACAAAGATGCACTTATTGGGATTTAACTAAATCTTGTAGTGTATGCATCTTTTGAGAATTAAACAGAGGTGCTTGGGGTGGTCCACTCTCTTGCAAGAATGGCCAGCAAGATCATCCAAGTATGCCTCCACTATGCGTTTAAGGACGTGAAAGGCGTAGGTCATAGCACGCTGAAAAGTGGCTCCGGCATTTTTAAGGCCGAAGGGCATTTTCCAGTATGCAAATGTACCCCAAGGAAAAATAAAAGCAGTCTTATGTTGGACCTCGGGCTTTATCTGTATCCGGTTATATCCTGAAAAGTTGTCCGTAAAAAAAAAAAATTCGCTTCCCACACAAGCATCCAAGATATGATCTATGAATGGAGTGGGGAAATTGTCTTTCGGACATGCACGGTTCAGGTCTCTAAAATCAGTGCATACACAGATAGTTCCCTGCTTCTTATCCATAGGAACGGGATTTGACATCCATTCGGTAAGGGGAACTAGGTAGATGAAACCAGCCTTAAGCAGTTTCTCCACCTCTGCCTTGATCGCAACTGCATTTCTAGGGTTCATAGCACGAAGGTGTTGTCGAACCGGTTTAGCATTGGGATATGTTCTAATCTCGTGTTCGACAATGTTGGGGTCTATTCGTGGCATCTCCTCATATGACCAGGCGAAAGCCTCCCGGAGTTCCTTAAACAAATCGGTGTAAATGCGAACCTCCTCAGGAGAAAAATCAACACCAATGTAAATGTTCTCAACCTTTCCATGGGTATGAGAAATGTTGATCGGTATGGTAGGGGAAATATTAGCCATGTTCCCCTCTGCGTAAATCCCATGCGAATCCCAAGGAACCACAGGGTGACCAACCATCTCGGCAAGAGTCGTCCTAAACTCTTCTTGCTCGATAAGATCCAGGTTGGGAAGAAAATGGGAGAGATGATGCATGTCTTCCCAAGGTCTTTCACTACCACACATGGCCTCAACAATAGCTTCATCCGAAGGTAAAGTACCGTCAAGACAATCGTGTGAACAAGACAAGTTGACTGCCCATTCCGGCAGCATAACGGGATCTTCCTCCTCTGTCCATGAAGAGGAAAGATCTGACTCTGCAGTGGCTTGTTGAATATCTCGATATGCAAGCTCAACAGCAGACAATGGCATAGCCATTCCAACATGTGCAATGTCTCCAGACATGGAACTCGTGGACGGTAAGTTCCATGGATCATTAAAATACGAAGTCTGGAATGGTACATTATTCAATGGAGGAGGTGCATTATCGGAAATGGTTCCAATAAAATCAATGGGTGCAGGGAAATCAAAAGATCCCAACAATGAGGGGTACAATCTGACACCCATGTTCCCAGTTGCCAGCTGAGAATCTTTGAATTGGGGGACAATAGGCCCCGTGGATGCTGCGGAATAGGGACTAACAAAATCTAGTTGGTCAATCGTCACAATATTGCCTTCGTGTGGAAAGCAAATCATTCTGAATACAGAGGACACAACCGCTCTCATAACGTAAATCCAATTCCTACCCAGGAGAAGGTTGTAGTCGATGGGCGCATCAACCACCTCAACTTCAATAGGCACGGATTTCCCACCCAAGAAGACAACAAGGGAAGGGAGAATACCATGCGGCTTAAACGACCCACCGTCGAATGCAGTGAGCATGGTCATAAACTTGGATAAGGGAGGAGAGCCAAGAGCTTTCCAACAAGATAAAGACATCACTAACATAGAAGCACCTTCGTCAACCACCGTTCTTTTGACGATATTCTGCAGGCACTCCACATGGACTTGAAAAGCCACATGGTAAGGTAAGCAAGGTTGGACGTTAGTAGTGTCAAACTTGATAATGTTAGGACTTCCCCCATCCTCAACTCCTAAAGCACACAAAAGGGCATGCCTTTGAGAAGGACATGCCTGTAAAACCTCAAGAGCCGACATGGCACACGAAGTTTGACCCAAATCTTCTACAATCGAGTATTTTTGGGCGGCTCGAGCAATGGGATTATGCATAGAGCGCTTGAGAACACCTTTCGGTATCTGCGGCATAGTAGTGGGCTTCTCGATATGCAAAAGAGGTATCAGGATGAGGAGGAGGCTCATTCCCCATATTCAGTTGTGGTGCACCATAATCACGTTGACCAGTAGCAACACTAACCTCTGATTTAACCATATTCACGCATCCAAAGCCACCGGTATGGGAAGAAGACGCGGAAGTTTCATTGGTCCCATAACCAGTAGCGGGAGCATTCGAAGCCATATTCTAATGATGTGGAAGGGGATCTTTCAACACAGCTGGGCTCTATGAAAAATGCTTCAATGCTTCTTCAATATGAGGACACAAGTGAGTAAGATGATCTTCTCCACAAAGCTTGCAAGGGAATTTCACTTTACGCCTAGGTTTACGGTCCCCACGAGCATTTCCGTCGTCCCGAGGAGGGTTGGCATTCTCTTTCCGAGGATTATTATGATTAATACCATTGTTCCCATTATTTCCACCCTTACGATTATTTCTCCCCTTCTTCTTACCACCAGGCTATTGGTTACCTAATGGGTTCGCCCATTGCATAGCGTGTACATCGGACGATGGGGTGGAAGTGGACAAGGTGTGACCCTGTCCGGGAGTAGATTGGTTAAGTGAAAATTTTTGCATTTGATTAGCAACCAAATCTATGAGTTGAGTACTTGCGAATCCAACAATGCCATCGGCATGTGGTCCAGGAACTGGCTTGGGCTCATGTCGTGATCGCGGTGCGTCAAGAATAATGTCATACATGATGCCAGATTGAGCATAGAGTAAATATAGCTCCTGGACTTTTAGTATAGCTTGTTCCTCAGTCGTAATGCCGGACATCGAGACATCCTTATAAATGGATGGAAGCAAAGACTTGAGAAACCATTCCAACATAAACTCTAGAGGAATGTTGGATTTCACTAACCTCTTCGGTCGACGCCACTCTTGAACGTGGTCAGATATGTGTGTGGCCTTATTCTAGCTGAAGGTAGACAAAAGTTCAGTGCTAGTATCGTAGCGAACCGGCAGCTGGAAATGATCCAGGAAAACCAAGGCTATCTCATTGAAACCCCTATACGTTCCCCTAGGCAACTCGACATACCACTTCGTGGCTACCACCGTGAAGGTGCATTGAAATAGTCTCAAACGAACGGAATCATGATTTAACGAGTTTGATAAGCACCAAAGGTGAAAAGTCGTGACGTGATCACCCGGATCCTCACCACCCTTCCCATCAAAATTGGGAATGTCTGAAGGGAGCTTGGTAGGGACTGGAGCCCAATTAGGATCGTGACACAACAGATCATTCGTGAGCTTCGAAAGATCCAGAAGATTCAATCGAGCAAGGAACGGAAGCTACGGCTGTAAATCTTGATTATAAGTTCCCATAAAAGGTTGATTATACGGACCTGAAGGATAAGATGGACCATAACCATGACGCTAGCCATAGGATGATAACCTCCTCCAACCTGACCCATGTGAGGGTAAGAAGGTATATATGTATTATGAGCACCGTAATGAGGTGGGTTGTAATGAGGGCCAGCACCGACTGTATTATAGTAAGGGTTACCACCATAATTGTGGGGCATATAAGTATTACTTGTAGCGGGAACCATGTTGTAATGACCATAATTGTTAGGTATGTTCTTTCCCCCTACATAAGCATTACTAGTAGTAGGAGCAGTCGTGTTGTGACCATAAGTATAAGGTATATTCCCACCGCCTACATTAGCATTACTAGTAGCAGGAGTAGTCGTAAAAGTATACGGTATGTATCCACTCCCGGTATTAGGAGGATTGTTAACATTAGTGAATGTGGTCCTAGGTTGATGTGTAGAGGCATGTGTATTGTACTGTGGATGGTGAATCGTCCCACCAGGAGGGGTAGTCCTAGGAGGCGGCCTTCCTCCAAAATTTGCAGTGTTTGAAGGGATGCGGCCAGTCCCCATATTATGTGTGTGAGTAGAAAATGTGGTGCCCCCAGTGGGTGCAGTGTTTCCAACACCATGACTAGTGTTAGAATGACTACCAGACATAGTGGATGGATCAACTGTATTATAACTAGGCATACCATGAGAGAATGGAGTAGCGTTCGTAGTGATCGTAGGACCTGTGTTAACATGCAAATTTGGCATCCCATATAGGAAATTTCGTGGATTCGAAGGATCGAATGAGTCATCCTCGGGTGGAGTTGATCCAAACAGAAGGGGTTGAGTCTCTGGTATTAATGGATCGCCCCCCCATGCCTCTGTAGGAGTAGGAGGAGCAGAAACGTCTTTGACTCTACTCAATGGAGTCGTAGGGATTTCTCCCATGCCAGAATAAGTAGTGATAATGTCAGCGCGAAGCGCTTCAAAAGAATCAGAAGAATCGGAGAGGGTCTTCCGGCGTCCCCTCTGAACACGACGTGTAACTTCAGTGGCCGGTAAACCAGCCAACCGACAAGACCAACGGACAGTTGGACCTCGCGCCACGATAGGTCCTCTAAAAGTTTAATAAATCAAAGCGTCCCCTAACGGCCAAACTAACGATCAAAGAGCACATACCTAAAGAAACTACAGCCAAATGCACACAAATAGGACTGGCTCAAGGGACCTCTCGACACTATAGCTGGTATGTCTCGCCTAGGAGAGGATTGAGACTCCCAAACTATAACCGAAGGTAACAGAATCAGTTATAAGGGTTCGCAGACTTCACTATGTGCACAGGGTGAAATCCCTATACAACAGGAATCTGTGTTGTCCAACCCCTATTTGACTCAGGACAACCGCAGTATAACCACTACGAATGCCCTATGCGATACCTAGGTAAGGCAACTAAGGTCACCACAATATAACTAATTCTCAGGCGGACAGTCGCAGGTGGGATCCATCATATGGGCAAGGTAGAAAATCCCGAAACTCAAGAGGTACAAATCCCTCAAGAGCCCACGTACACAAACAAATCCTGGAAATATCTCCCACGTTCAACCAGTATTGGAGGGCTATCTCCGCAACCAACCTCCTGTGACCTCGTGCTTAACGTTGGTCTGAGTAGAGATTCCTAAGAACACTGATGTATACTATGGAATTCACCACTCCCTAGTCAGACACATAATGTTTCGTCTATTAGTCTTGGATTGTTAACTCACAATGATCTATTCCAAGACTCTAAACCTATACTAGTTGGTGCACCCTATAAAAGAAAAATCGTTCTAATCAATTTTAAGATTAAGCATTGATTTTAAATGGCTGTAATTACTCAAGGATATGGTCATGAAAATGATGATGTATAGGACTCAATAGTATGCACAATCGAAAAAATATAGACAATCATCTATCAATAAAAACAATGCCACTAAAATGACAATCACTCCAACGGTTCGAAATAAAATGCAATTCTTTTAAAATTCCAATGCACAAGCAAATCCTAGATGAAAGCACAAGCACTCAGATGCAAAATGCAGTACGGAAAGCAAATATTTTTGTATTTTCTCTTATAATGGAAAGGAAAATGCAAAACTATGTTTTTATATTTTTTCAATATAATGAAATGAAAAAATGCAAGCGAAATCTACCTATTCGATTAAAGAAATGCAAAGCATACCACTAAGACAACCCAGCAAATCCCAAACAGTGAGACTCAGCCGATGTAATGAGCTAGAAAATAAAAAATGGTGAAAAACCAACAAGGCTCAAAACAAAGAGAAAAAGGAGTTTCTGGTCACAAACAGGGCATGGAACAGTCAGGAATCAGGCCAATTAAGACTCAGGAACACTCAAAACCAACCCAACAACAATCCAAGGCCATAAATCAATCAAACCCGGAGTTGTACGCTACTGTCAAAAGGAAAAATGTGGGTAGACGCGAGCTACAGTGCAGACAAAGGCGGGTAGACGCGGGAAAAACTAAGTTGACCCGCGTACAGGGAAAGGCAAATGAGCAAACAAGAAGTCCAATAACCCAGAAAAAGCTTGTTTTCTATATTATATCCCAACAGCCAATCAATGACATAGAAGCTCGACACACAACAACTCTAAATAAGGACAAATGCCTGAAAATCCCCAAAAATGGATGTTCTCCCCAACAGAGTCGCCATTTCTATTACAGAGAAAACTTCCTATGGCTTGGGGCAAACCACAAAAGACAGCTGACTACCAGAAAATGACTCAATTCCCAATACAATGTTATATAAATGGCAATGCTAAGATAATGGAGAAAAGACCAACCTTCAACCGCATGTTCGAAGTAGATCCCCGTTGAGCTTTCAACCTCTACACTTGAACCTGCAGATTAGTCTCAACAACAAGTACAAGCAAGTGCATATAATATTTGAAAGACATTATCATAATCAATAGCATGATCCATGATATCATAAGTGAATATAACCCAATGTAATTTAACAATATTCACAACATCAATTGGACAAGAAAATGAGTATTTCCATTAATGAATAACAAGAAGTACAATATATGACCTCTTGCCGGCAACTAATCTGAACCAAGAACTGGGTCTCTCCACTTGTGCCTCCACCACTTCAATCCTCCATGTAATGGCAAACTCAAACTATGAAAGGAGTTTGGTAGGTGAACATAAGGAGTTCACAACAACAAGGATCAATGAGTGTAGACTCAAGTCACGACAAAAATCCACTAGAGTTATCTTGCTCTCTCTTTCTTCTCCTTTCCATATGCCATAAGAGCTCGATATATAACCTTCCAAAGGTAAGTGAAAGGACACATCGAGGAGTTTCGGGGCATATTGAGGGCCAAAGGTCACCCTAAGACCGCTTTTTGGGAGTAAAAAGTAATTTTCTAATGATTTTTACCATTTTACTTGGTACCCGTGGGCTATAGTGGAACAACCTGCATGTACGCTCGCTATAATGGGACAGCAAGCGTACAAGAAGAAAAATAGGGAAAAATTGTGTTTTCTGGAGGACATAAAGTGAAACTGAGTCAGTGAAATGGATCTTGAAGGCCAAAGAATGATGATGCTCACAGGGTGGAAAATTATGTTGTAACAATACATGTCCAACCGCTTATTGACATTACCTTTGAAGTATCACAACTAGAAGGATTGGTAACTTGTGCATGTACCTTATGTACTTCTTTAAACTAGATGTACTTCTTCAAATTGGATGTACTTCTACAATCTAGATGTACTCCTTCAAACTGGATTTCATATACTTCTTCAAACTAGCACAAGGATATTGTGTCATCTTTGACATCAGTTGACAACCAAAGTTCAACATTTGCACATAGAGAACCTATGACTTTCACCAATTTATCTTGCCCATAAAATTGACTACAAAATTCTAGTGATAAGGAGAAAAAGAGGTGGGCTTTTATCTACTTATGTGCGCGCAACTGGTGCAATGAAAATGTCACACATTTGGCCTCCACCTCTAGGTTCCCCCACGGGATGGGAACTTGAGGTTCACACAGGAGTTCAGGCTACCAAGGCATATTATACAAAACTGGAGAGGTTTCTAGCAGATATTTTCTTCAACTTCCCAAAGCATTTACACATTTGAAAACATATATATTTTACTAGTTGAGAACAGTTTGACTTTGCAACAGACTTCCACTAGGATGTCCTAAGAGTTGTGCCACATCAAAACAATGTCAGTTAGAGTGTTCCTTAATGGAGTGTTACAAGCTCTCATTGTGGTTTTGCAACCTATTATTCCACCACATCTAAGTGCTATGGTGTTTTATGTTTGTAATACTCCTCATGTTTTTTCCAATGGCATTGATCTATAAAATTTTTGGTGTTAGAGAATGTAGATTAGTCACGTATTTACAAATTTTGTAGAAACCTCACTCACTATTGCTCAGAAACCCCACTAGTTATGTGAAGGATCGACTTTGTCCTATAAGAAATACAAGATTGATGAATATATATGACAAGAAGAGAACATTTATGACAAGTTTAGAATTATGGAGGAAGAAATTTGTAAGTTTTTTTTTAACATTAGGCTTGTGTTCTGATCTTAAGTGGATGTGCAATAGCAAGAATGATACATAATTCTACAAGTTGCTTGGTTTATACCAGGTCTGGTCTTGCAATTGATGGCTACCTATACTAGTACCCACATGATATGACACCCTTTTATACAGTGACGGTGGCATATGGGAGTGCCACTACCTGTTTGGCACTCAAGACAATAATGATAAGAGAGATGCAGGGTATTCCTGTAGCAAACTGCCACATCCAATACTCATGTCCTGTAGCAGATTTCATGTTTGAGGCTCATTTTTGCAACAGACTTCACATGCAAAGATAGTCCTATAAAAAATTTCAATGTAAAGAGACCATTTGATGATGGCATTGGGGTTGCAAGTAATGTGGAAGCATCGTGGAGTTGATACTTGTCCTTTTAAAAATAGTAAAATATTATAAAAAATAACATAAATTTGAATTAAGGATGGCATCGATCTGGGAACTTCAATTTATATCTGGTTTGATTAGATGAAGTCACTAATTTGAGGTTCGCATTTGAATGAAGGATATTTGAGGATAGCACCAATCTGTGGCTAGGGAACTCTAATTTATATCCCTCCTTAAATTTAAATGGAGGATTTCACCTGTATCGACAGATGAATTCACTAGACTATTTACATTGTCGCTGACCTCTTATACATGCGCTCTAGACAGGTTCCATTTTGGGCCAATCAATAGGAAGTAACTAGAGACTAGCAGGAGGAATGCATCTCCAGGATTGCAATGTTGATCGCTAATTGAGTAAAAGAGCACTTAAGATTTATGGACTGACCTCATGCTACCTTGCGAAAGTAAATTAGAGTGTTGTGCGTAAGGTTTGAGCCTCTTACAATTTCAATCAGAAATAATTCATAATGGGAGAGCCACACAGTCATGCATGGTTGAATATCAACAACGGGAAGAAGGAGCACCGGCACGGGAAGAATTATAGTCAATTTGTTTCAGGGATGCAACTTGTTCAGTATCTGGTGTATATTCTGCATTGGTTCAAAGAATATAAAAGACTTCAGAGCAATGGGTATCGCCGATAAATTAGAGATAAATTTAAGAATGTTCAGCCGATGGATTGTAACGATGAAGTTGTTGGATCAAGAAAGGAACATGCATGATTTTGTTCTACTCCTTGACACTTATAAAATTGAAGGAGGGCATAATTTCTCTTCAAGTTGCATTCATTGAATCAGTTTTGAGTGATAGTTGTGATATTTTGGGCTTGCTCACTGCAATGGAATCTGCAAATGAAAGGAGGAGATGTTGAATTCAGCTATGCATAGAAATGCTCCTCTCAGGTTATTATGGATGAGTAAATCCTAACATTTTTCTAGATATAATGAATTTATGATCAGAATAATATCCATTTCTTCTTAACTAGTCTTTATTTTGGGTTGTCAAATTTGTCATATGTATGGATTATCTTTTCATATTTAATCATGTCAACTAATCTCATCATTTGTAGTCCTATCAATGTCTAACAAGTTTAGAGTTATTTTGAATTATGTATCTAATTTCTTCTCAGATTTCAGCATACCCAGTTGCCACCCGGGTCACCACCCGAGTCAGTTGTACCCATATTATGACAAATATATTTACATGGGAAATACAAAAATCAAGGATTTCGAGATTTTAACAAGTAAGTATTATAAGTAGTGATTTGGAGATTTTAGCTAAGTAATATAAGTAGTGAATAAGGTAGTGGGCTATGCTTAGTGGTCTAGTGATGTGAGTTGTAAGTAGAAAGTTAAAGGGTCAAGTCCAAAGGTTGAATCTACCATTTACTATGTTTACTATTCATTCATCATCAACTATTTACCATCGTTATCATTTATAAATCATAATAAATACAATTCTTTGAAAAAGAAAATATAAATAATAACATAAAATCATAAGAATAAAATTAAACTGCAATTTCATATATAATTTATAACTTCACCAAGATCATAGAGCATATGGATTCACCCGATTGAAGAACCATTTCCACAAGTAGTCGCTCTTGCATCCTTGAGTGTGGCATATGTTACTCTCCTGGGGTACCATATGTTATAATTTAAGTGAATTTTGGTATTGGTTATACCATTGCTACTACATTTATCTTAGACTTTCTTACTAAGGTAAGAAATAGGGTAATGGATCAAAGAGTAGACTTTCTTAATAGTGTGGGAAGTAGGTGTCACGTCCCCTTCCATCATCAAATGCAAGGAAGGAAAACGTTAACAACACACAGGATTTTGTAAAGACTTAGCCCCAATACTTTGACTCATAAACACATGACATTTAAAAACTTATGTGTGCGGATTCAATTCAATATCAACACAACGGAAATTAAACATTACTTATACACACAATTCCTTCATGCGTTCAGCATACTCATATCAACCATACATGTAACAGTCATTAATTATCATATTGCATAAACATGATGCCTTTCATTTCATTAACATGAATAATTAACCCTTCCGATTGAATGCATTGCAAAACACAGACTGTATATAAATTAAATCACAAGAATACTTATCTTGAATTGTAACGGTCCAAACGACTGGCTATGGAAGAGCAATGTTCCTCCCAACCATAGAACTCTATCCAGCTTGTGTTCTTTCAGCTGAGAGGTCACCCCCGAGCTGGGTTGTGTATCCACTAAGGAGGAACTAGCTGGGTTCACTCACAGCCATGGTTTCGGTCAAGCATCCAAGGAGATAGAGGAGGGTAACGCTAAGCCAGTGAGCTCAACCACAGAGCTACAGGCCTCTCAAGTGAGTTCAACAGTCAGGCACCCACATTACCTACCACATCCAACACAAGGAAGGTCCCCTTCTCTGTTACACAGTCCCTCAGGTAACTCTTCCCTCCAGTGCTCTTCAGGATGGGCATAGAAAGGTCCAGCTATTAATCCTTGAGATCCTAGCCTTCACTGGGTTTATCAAGCACACCCAACCTCTGCATAGTCATTCCCAACTTGATTTCTCACCATCCTGCTCACCAAGTAGCTCAAATCCGTCACTCGTTTTATGGGCTGCAAAAACTGGGTTATCCTATTGATTTCGGGGTAGCTAGTGCTCCAGAATTCGCCCCAAGGTTCATGCTAATGGATTCCCCATTGGATTTTTTTGTCCCATGCCAAATCTGGGCGTTTTTGGTCTTTCAAAATCTGGGTTCTCTCAAGGTCGCGATTTTCTGATTCTCTCACTGTTGGCACTCGTTTTTGGATGTAGAATGATGCTAGGTAGTTTCACAATGGAATGGGGTGAGAATGAAGCAACCTCCCATGAGGTTGAGTGACTTCTTGCCCAAGCAAACAGAGCCCATGCCCACCCATACGAATTGCAGGGCTGCCCATGCTCCATTGAAGCCATGGGCTGAAATCTCAACCACTTTCTTACAACAGGCATTAATGTCACCTAGGGAAGTCAATGGGTTCTCATAATGACAAATGGCAGCCTAGGGTTTAGTCCCATAGCCCCCCCTCACCACTCCCTAGTGGATACACGTGGCCCCTTCTCATTCGTTGCCTCCATAGCCAATTTTGGTATTTCATTTCAATGTTAAATATTTACATCAATTTACAATGTCCCATGGCTTAATAGCACGTGGGTAACAAAACATCAAGCGGGTCTAATTTAAATAAAATCCGAGCATAAACTAGCGGGGCCTTGGCCTTGAGCTCCACGCTAGGGAAACATACAACGTGTGTATACAATATTTACATTAGAGCCAATATTTCCTAAGGGTTCAAAATTGGGATATTACAGTAGGATAATGGATCATCATTTTAGTTATGGAATATTAGTAAAAAAATATTTTTTTAGTAAAGTATTTACATATTATAGTAAGGTTTATTTGGTTGTTATTATTTAAAGGTTTATTTGGTTGTTATTATTTAAAGGTTTATTCGGTTGTTGTTGAATTTATATATGTAATCAGAATATGAAATTTTTTATTGTTAAAATTCAATAAAGATTAGATTTTTATATTTGACAAAATATGAAAATACCTCATGTTTTTATAGAAAGAATTATACAGGAGGAAGATATACGATGAGCATTAGGGTTCCTACAGACTAAGGTGACCTATGGCTTCCCCTTGGTTGGACTTCCTAAGGAGCTTGAGATCCCCTTGACCCCCTTCGAGGGCCGCCACCAAGGTGGACCCTCCCCTAGACTCGAACCAGGAGGAACGTCGATGGCGTCTAGATGAAGCTTTTCGAGCTCTTGTGGCTTCTACTCCTCCTTTACCTCCTTCAACCAGAGATTCCAGCGATGCCTTTGTCAAATGTGCAGTCTCACCTCGGATCCAGATCATGTCTGCAGCTTCAAGGATGAAATATTTAGCGTTGAGTGAGAGAAGTCTAATAGGTCAGTTTACAGGGATTTGGCCTTCCCCTAAAACTATGGATGCCTCGATCAACAAGAATTGGATGCCCCTTATCTCCGAGGGTAGCAGCATTGCTTTTGCGGAAAGGGATTTTTCACTTTCCTATTCGAAAACAAAGTTGATAAAGACCTCATTTTTAGGAGCGGACCTTACTTCATGGGTTCTCATGGCCTTTACTTGAACCGTTGGAGCTTAACCTTCGATCCAGAAAAAGACGTACCCTCAGCAGTCCCGGTATGGGTTCGCTTCCCCCATCTCCTGCTACATTCCTGAAACGATGAAAATATTCAGGCGATTGGGAACGCCCTCGGCAATTATATTGATAAAGCAGAGCCAAAAGGACCATTTTTCTCCTGTGCAAGAATTTGTGTGGAAGTTGACCTGGAAAAAGGCCTGCCAAAGGTTGTAAATCTGCATATGGATGGATGGGAGCACATGCAAAAGGTAGATTATGACCAGCTACCATTTAAGTGTAAGAAGTGCCATGAGTATGATCACTTTGTCAAAAATTTCCCAAAAGCAGTCCAAGAATCCCCAGAAAAGAATCAAGAGGAGGGATGGTAGCAAGCAAAAAGGGGTAGGAAAGCTTCTCAACCAGCAGCAAATGGATCCCAACCCAAGAAAAACAAGGACAAGGCGCATGAAGGAAAAGAAGCCTCAACCAGTAACCAATTTCAGGCCTTTCCAATGGAGGAAGGAGAAATACCATCACCAGTTAACATTGTGGTGGAAACTGAGGTGGAAGTAGCTCTCGCCTCCTCCCGTTCTCCCATCCTTTCTCCTAGAGAGGAAAGGATTGGCACAGTTTTGGAGGTTTAGAAACCCCTGGAGGCTCTTGGGCGGACATGGTAAATCATAGCAAAGTCACACCACGAATCTTCTCTCCAGAACACTCACTTTCACATGAAACTATGGAATCGCATGATGTAGTTCCTCCTCCGAATACCAGAGAGAGAAAAACAAAAAGGTATCATAGACAGGAGGAAGCAAAAAGAGAGATTGAACTGGGAAGGCAAAGAATCTTATAGGAAACGAAGCTTCTATAGAATTCAAAAAATCCAGGAGGGGAAAAACTGGATGGTAGATCTCGGGCAGGATCTCAAACGACTAAGAAGTAATGAAAGTTGTCTCTTGGAACTGCAGGGGTCTGGGCAGATCAAGCAAAGTGGAAGCATTGAGAGACATCATAAAATATGAAAGACCAGACTTGTTTCTCCTCCAAGAGACAAAAATGCAGGACGTGGAGGCTTTGGTGCTCTCACGTCTATTCTGGAAGGACTTCTATGGAAAATCTCAAAGCTCCAAGGGAGCTTCAGGGGGTATTTCTACATTACTTTCTAACAACTTCTTGATAAAATCATATAGAGAAAGGCATCATTGGATTCTAACTGAAATCCATGAAAAAGATCATCTGAACTCAATTTACATTTGTAATGTATATGGGCCAATGCACTACAGGGATAAGGGTATTTTCCGGGAATATTTGTCAAAGCTAAAAGATGATCTGCAAGGAAAAGACGTGATCATTGCAGGGGAATTCCATGCCAATAAGTCGCAGCAGGAGAAACGTGGAGGATCCAGGGTTGGGGATCCTTTTGGTGAAAAGATGGAGGATCTAATCTCAGATCTGGATATGTTGGACATCCATATGAAGAATGGGAAGTACACCTGGAGCAATAGAAGAACTGGCATAGGTCACATAGCGGCAAGATTGGATAGATTCCTGGTAAGCTCTTATTTCCTTCAGAAAGACCTTCTTCCAGCCTCTCATTCCCTTCCCTCCAATGTTTCCGATCATAAACCCATCTGCCTGACCCTTTTTACTCCGAACAACCTTGGGCCTATCCCGTTTTGCTTCAATCCGCTATGGTTGCAAGATGGAAATCTTATGGATATAATACAAATCGCTTGGAACACATGTTACTATGGTTCGCCCAGCTTCATTTGGGAGAGAAAACTCAGAGTTGTGCGCTCTACTCTAAAGAGATGGGTCAAAATGGATTTCAAAAATCCTAGTCATCTCAAGCATAATTACCAATCCGAGGGGTGAAAAGGTCAAAAAGACCAAAATTCAAGACTGGTTTGAAGAGCAATAAAACAAATCACAATCAAAAAATGGATGACAGTGAACTGAATCAATCAAACAGAATTCAAACCAGCGGAGTCGCCATTCTTGTTGGTAGAATTTTTTCCTACGGATAAGTCAAAATTCTCTTAACTTAAAGCAGATTCCTAACTGACTCTAAGGTAAGAACAAAACAAAACAAATGCTACCTTGAAATTTCTGAACTAACTTTCACAACAAGATTACATGCATTCAGAAACAATGAAAGATATGACTCACCTTTCAATCTGATGTTTGTCCCGCTTCTAGCTCTTGATCCAAAAGTTCCAATGTAGAACCTGTTGAAATCAAACAAAGAACAAGCATCCAAGCTTCCAAATACCTTGAAGTAAAGATTAGATTCAAATCTAGATTAGATACATTCCATGCTAAAGACTTGTACAATACACATGAAATGGGAAAAACAAGACAAGTTATCTTTATTACAAAATTGAAGAATGCTTACAAAGGTTGCTTGATGTCCAAGCCAATCCTCCAGCTCCAAGTGCTTCCTCCTCTAGCTATCTCCACAAGGTTGCAAGATCATAAGTTTGGTACTTCTAAGAGTCCTCCCCCTTTCCCATGGAATACCTCCCTTTTATAGTGTATGGTAGGGTTAACCAACAAGAGAGATGGGTGGATCTTGGGAGAACTTAGTGGATCAGGGTTTCTAATCACAGAAAATGAGTTAGGATCGAATCAGGGACCCCAATCCTCCAATATCTCTCAAAAATCCAAAATCCCACAAGCCATGGCAAAAGGGCTATAAAAAGAGTACCGCGCCCAGTAATCTGAGCATAACGCGGTAGTACCGCGTGTCAGGGACAAAGCATAGTGCGGTAGTGTGGACTACCGCGCTTCTAGGACAGAGCAAAACGCGATACTTAGGGTAAAAGCAGTCTCAGCTAGGTGAAAACTTGTCAGGGTAAGTTTGCCTTCAAGGTTCACTCATCATTTTTCTCTTCTGAGTGGTTTAAAGCAGTAGGGGAAGTGTCGTCAACTCTTTTCATGGTGCAGATGAGACACTATGAAATATGGAGGTATAACAGATGCCCCCTAAAGTGTGAGGTCAGAAGGGACTGATGGCCGAAAGACTTTACGAATATAGTGTGCAGAGATAGCATCGAGGAGAGCAACAAGGAGCTGAAATAGAAACAAAGTGTTAGATATACCGCTGAGGAGGGCATCCCCATGCTCGGAAACAAGTGACTCAAAGCATGGCTGCCGACCAATACATTGCAGCTCCATGAGTACTGAGATGATATAGACTGTGGACAGATCATGGCTACTATGAACAAGCGTAGATCCATGAGACAGAAATAACATAGCCACGACCAATACAAAAAGTGGATCTGTGTGACAATACAAAGGACATCTCCATCGCAACCTGGACGCAATCAAGATTCAAAGGTGCGCCCAGGGTCTTCTACCCGATCGCAAATGATACGAATATAGCCATGTGATTACAAAGTGTTGAAGTCAAACATGGTAGAAACCATTTGATTACCGGTCAATGATGTGAACCGTTAACAAATGCGAGGGAAATCACCAATGATGAGGATGATCCCCAAGGTATCTGAAGTACATCTCAACGTAATGCGAATAAATAAGTTGATGTCGAGCATTCGAGAGATTGTTCGATCAGAGGTCAGTGATGTAAACCTACTGTCGAACACGAGGAAACCTGCCATTGAGGCATGCAGGTACCAAGGTACTAATGGTTGATCTCTAAGTCTAATTCCCGGATAGTGATTTGGAGTCGACAGGAATAGACTTGTCAAAGGTGGGCCATAATGATTCCCACATCATCGACACGAAATCGGAACGAACGATAAGATGATGAAACAATGGAGTATTTACTGACACAGCGGAGGCCTGACACAATGAACGACTCTGAACAATGCAACCCTTTGAACATATAACGACATGTAACAGGACTTGGCAGCAGGGATTATTGGAAACAGAGGATAGACACCAAATGAGTAGGCTCATGGCTAGGGAGACGACTCAGGATGATGACCATAACTCAGTAAAAAGATAGATACCCAAATATAGACAAGAGACAGACACATGCCATGTTCAAAGGTAACGACTGACAAGCTGCCATAACAAACTTGACTTGTTCCCCATATTCCCCCGACATGATAGACGAGTACCTCTTTATTGTTTTTCGAGCTTGAAGAGGATAACAGATGCTCGGTGTAGCTCATCTTACGGATGAGTCCAATCTCACATGTTTTACGAACCTGAGAAAGGAGGGGTTCGTCCCAAAGTGGACCCTTCGATGTTAGATTTTAACGAGTCCAAGGAAGGAAGACTCGGTAGTTTTTAATATTTAGAGAGCTTGAAAAACTTAAAGGAAGCTCCGCAATGTACTTTTTCGTAAATTTAGTCCCTCGATCCCGAAAAAGTGTAAAACAATTCCCGAGAGAACTCTCCCAGCCAGAATTGACTGAGGTATACCTTTCTCGTAAATAGTCTAGACGGGCCGAAAAAGGGATAACCTATCACTGAATAGACGACCTTTCAAATACTTTTACAAGTGTGAAAGAGTCAAGATCACTTGGCAATCTTTTCAATTTTGGGGAGTCTGAAAAGAGCTTAACTATGGACTCCAATGGTCTTTTTCGTAATTTTTTAATTATTCTGGTCCGAAAAGAGAATAAAATACAACCAGGATAATACTTTCCTCATTATTTTTAACGAGCATGAGTAAAGCTGACCGAACTCGACACCATTTACTTGAGTTTGACAAGCACGACACGGGTGTAAAAGCGCTTGGAATCTTTTTCAAGTTTTAATCCAGAGCACGAAAAAGATAAAGTAGGCTAAAAAATGAAGGTCAAACAATGAATAAACGCCAGTGTGAATATATCGCTTTTTTAAAGGAGATCCTGTCAATAAAGTGCTCATAACACCAGATATTAGTAATGTGAAATGGGTTTCATTTTAACCATATAAAATAATAAGTGAAAAAAAATAGGTGAAAAAGCTATAAAAGGATGGTTAAAAATAGAAATTTACCATTTCATTTGTGTTTTTACCCAAAGAGGAGATTTTATCCATTTGAGGAGCAAAAACTTCAAGGATCCATATCGGGAGTTTCAGGGCACCGTTTCAACAACCGTCTGCGCCAGGTAAGAGTTCTCGAGCTTCTCTTTCATTTCATGTATGCACAATTTGCTTTCAGTAAGAAAAATTAATTTTTTGGGCAAGCCCTATTGGGAAAAAATCGTCCTTCACAGTACCGCGCGGGGGGTATATCGGGAAACGCGGTACTGCTTGACAATACCGCGCTGTGTCTTTAAACTGAAACGCGGTACTGTGCAGTACCGCGCGGTAAGATCTGCCCCAGGCGCGATGAAGGCGAAATTTAAGATGAAAAAATCGATTTTTCTTAAAAAAAAATTCTGAAACCAAGTTGTTAAATAGTTACTAAACGTTTCCCATGCCCTTTTGCACGTGTTTGAAACTTATTTGGAGCAAAATGGTCCATTGGAAAGAAAGAGAACATGAAGCGGGTGATTTAGCGACTGAAAATGACCTACCGACTGTGACTGCATTGCGAGAGTGTGGTTTGTTGAAATTCTTTAAGACCAAAGGTATTCGTCAACAACCCAAAATTATTACCCATCTTATTCAATTGTGGGACCCTGACATTCAAGCTTTCCGAGTGGGAGAGCACATCCTCGAAATTCAACTCGAGGACATTTACTTTCTCACGGGCCTCTCGAAAAGAGGGGCCCGGGTGAACTTTACTGGATACACCGCCTCGGAAACTAGCACAGATGCTTTGATTGCTCGATATTTTCGTCAGGGTTCGAGTAAGAAAAGCGGAAAAGTGGTCATAAAAGATGTTATAGAACTCCCTGTAAAAACCGTACTGTTCACCATCACATGTGCAGCAGGGAGCACGGGTCCCCATCAGGCGTCCCGTACACAGATGAACCTTGCAGTGGATTGTATGGCGGGAACAGTATTTAACTGGTATGAGGCGATGTTGACCAATCTCAAAGAACAAGTGCACAAGTGTAGAGTTGGAGAGAATTCCCAATTTGGTTATGGGAGTATCCTAGTCACCTTCTTTTTGGCGAGGGTGCCATTGTTGCGTCCAAAGATAGCTATGCCCCGCCGTCCACCTACAGAGCCATGGATGGCTCGATGGAGTGATTATGCAGGGCGTCTTGGAGGACCTCAGCGCTTGGTGTTTGGTGAGGATTTCTTCTCCTGGCTCGAGGAACAGATAGTTATGATCGATGACTACCCCTATGCAGGGGCAAAATTCCGCGAGGACATCGACTTGGCACTGCTAGAGGATGAAGATTGGGACAACTCAGGTATGACCTTCATGGATATATATTTTTTCCTTTTTGAATATATAATTTTTATTATTTTTTAAAATGTGTAAAAGACTTCTAATGTATGTTCGTGTGCATGTCGCAGATCGTGGACCACAGAGACCGGCTGGGTACTCGCCATTACGTCGCGGTGGTGTTGATTGCCAAGCCATTCCAGACGAGGAGGAGGACGAAGATGAAGCAGGAGGAGTCTGGGATATAGAGAGGAACTTACAGGGATTGACTCATTGTATCCCTGCTATGAGGATGGATGACATCCCTTTGCACCTCCAGCGGCATACTGTAGGTGTGCCTAGTCGTATTGGTCGACTTCTTCATAGGGTGGCTCGAGCTATAGTGTGTTATCACCAGCAGCGTGAGGAATCTGACGAGGGACATGATAGATCTCCCAGATCTCCTTAGATGGTCTTTTTGTCTTTTGCGGCATGTATATGAGATGTAGGCTTTGAGAGCCAAATTTTTGTATGGGATTTGGTCCCAAATTTTGTCTTTGACACAAACTCTATGTATTTTGGAAAAACACTCTTATATATAGTGATATGGACCTACTTATGATCTATTTATTTACAATGACTTGTGCATTTTATTTTTTATGATGTGTTTATGTATGGGCAAGATGCCAATCCAAAATTTAATTAGCTAATGAATCAGCTATACAATTGAATTCTCTCAGTACGTGTTGATATGAAATGAAATTAAATGATCGTTCCAAGAGGCGTACTCTCCAAAATAAACGAAGTAGTATAGGATCGCGAACTGTGTAAACACGGTTTAGATGAGAAACCACGAGTTGGGAATCTAAAAAGACTGATAGGGAGTCAACTCCGAGTGAAGCAACCTCCGTCAAGAGACCAATGACTGCATGGTACTCTGCGATATTGTTGGTTGCAGGACCTAAACAATTGGCTCCTGAAGAAATCAACTCGCCAGTGGGAGAATAAATTACCCATGCTGCGGAAGCAAGATTCCGGGTATGTCGGCTTGCACCGTCGGCGAATCCAAAGTAGGCAGACATCTGCGCATAAAATCATGAGTCAAAGTAGGAGTGGATACATGAGGTCCATGCGCACACCAAAAAATGAGTAAAAGCAAACTAAGAACATTATGTACAACAAGTAACCCGCGTAGGGTAACCTTATGCGTAGAAGCGTTTGAGGTATAGCCCATTGCGGGGCCGTGCCAATGGCGTACCATCACAATCGATTAGTTCATAGGCTCCTTTTTCTAAGACACATTTTACAACAAAGGGGTCGTACCACATAGATTCTAATTTTCATTTTCCAAGCTTATCGTGCATTTGATCATATGTAAGTACGAGGTCACTTTCATTGAAGATCCGAGGTTGAACGGATGTGTCATATTGAGCTTTGACACGTTTTTTATGAGCTTCATTAGCTAAAGCAGCGTCGCGGCAGGTTTCATCTAGCTTGGCTAGGTATAGAAACCGTTCCTCTTCGTAAGTGGTGTGGGGAAGTAGCTCTATGGCTATCTTAAGTGATGGAATTTCACATTCAATCAGAAAAATGGCTTCTAGGCCATACACCAGTTGGAATGGTGTAAACCCAGTAGCACTTTTCACTGAGGTTCGGTATGCCCATAGTGCTAAGAATAGAGCTTAGTGCCAGTTGGATTTTTGGGTACCCACGATACGCTGAATCATTCATTTCAGGACTTTGTTAATGGCTTCAACTTGACCATTAGCTTGTGGGTAATACGGGGTTGAGTTTTCATGGCGAAAACCCAGCTTGGCACTTAGTTCTTCGATCATATGGTTCCTGAAATGGGAGCCATGATCGGTCACGATGGATTGTGGGACACCAAATCTAGCTATAATATGATTGAATATGAATTGCGCTGCTGTTTTGCCGTCCTCAGCATACGTAGGCATCGCTTCAGCCCATTTTGTGAAATAGTCGACAGCTACTATGACATAGCTATGCCCCCCGGCTGAAGTGGGCTTACAGTGCATGAAATCTATGCCCCATTTGGAAAAAGGGCCGACGGAAATAACAGGATGGAGTGGAGCAGGGTGCGAGCGTGTTTTGCTATGAAAGAATTGGCATGGTGGACACTTCTTGACTGTTTCAATGCAGTCTTTGAAAATTGAGGGCCAGAAGTATCCTGCTCGCAATATTTTCTGGGTCGTAGCCATCCCAAAGAGATGACCACCACATGCTCCTGCGTGGCAGTCATTAAGAACGCATTCCGCCTCATCTAAGGTCAAACAACGTCGAAGAACGGTGTCGACACCACGTCGATAAAGAGTATCGTTGACTATGAGGTAGTATTTTGCGTGATGTCGGATGCGTCGACGTTCATCGCGAGTGAGGTCGGGGCGGAAGCATTGGGTTTGGAGATATAATAGAATATCCCCGTACCATGGATCAAACATGCTAATGAGGAACAACGATTCATCAGGAAGAGAATCGATGGGCTCGGATTGCTCGGTAGCACGGGGCAAGGTACAAATCAACTCTGCAAAGACCAAAGACTTCTTGGACTTGGCTTTGACAAATTCCAAGTCAAACTCCTGAAGGATGACGATCCAACGAGAATATTTTCCCCCAAGCACTTCACGTGTGAGGATATAATACATTGGATTGAAATCGGCTATAACAGTGGTCCAACGGAGTAGAATGTAATGACAGAATCTCTGGACAGCAAATACTGTTGCCAGAGCCAGTTTTTCAACATGTGAATAACGAGTTTCGGAGTCAAGAAGACTCTTACTAAGATAGTATACCACATGTTCTATGCCGTTGTGGTCTTCATGGACTAGCACCATACCGATGGTGGAAGTCGAAGCTGCGAGATAAAGAATGTAATCCCGTGTGTAATCGGGGGGTTGGATCACAGGATCTTTGGTTAAGGCTGCCTTTAGATTGTCAAAGGAGCGTTGGGCTTCGTCATCCCAGATAAAGGGAACGTTCTTCTTCAGAAGCCTCATATAGCCTTTTGTTATCTCGGAAAGATTGCAGATGAAACGGCGTAGAAAGTTTGCATGCCCTTGCAAACATTGAAGTTCTGGAATATTGGTGGGGGAAGGCAGGGCTAAGATAGCTTCTACCTTCGCAGGATCTAAACGTATCCCGCTTTTGGAGACTATGAAGCCCAACAGTTTTCCGGCTTCTACACAAAAGACGCACTTATGCGGATTCAAACGTATATTGTAGCGACGGCACCTTTCAAAAACGGCACTTAAGTGGTCAGGATGGTCTTCCCGGGTCCGAGAGTGAGCGGGAAGATCATCAAGATATGGTTCTACAATATGTTTGATGTCGTGAAATGCGTAGGACATCGCCCGTTGGAAAGTTTCCCCGGCATTTTTAAGGCCAAAAGGTAACTTTCGATATGCAAAAATCCCCCAAGGGCAGATAAAGGTTGTTTTGTGCTAGTCGGCTGGGAGGATATCGATCTGATTATAGCCAGAAAAGCCATCCATAAATGAGAAGATGACACTCCCGGCACAGTTATCGATGATCTGGTTGATGAACGGAGTTGGATAGTTGTCCTTTGGACAAGCCTTGTTCAAGTCACGGTAATCGACACAGACTCTAATCATTCCTTGTTTCTTGGCTACGGGAACGATGTTGGATACCCATTCTGTCAATGGGACAGGATAGATAAAACCAGCACACAAAAATTTTTCAACTTCTGCTTTAATAGCGGCTTCCTTACGAGGATGGACGGGTCGAAGTTTCTGCCGAACAGGTTGGGTGCCAAGGAATGTTGGAATTTCGTGGACCACAATCGAGGGGTCAATTCCTGGCATTTCTTCATAACTCCAAGCAAAAACATCGCGGAAAGTTTTGAAGTAGGCACTATAGAACTCCATTTCAAGGGGAGTACATGTTTTGCCGATATGTATGTTTTCCACAATACCAGGCTTCACTGAAATATCAATGGGAGTGGTTTCCATAAGGTTAGCCAAGTTTCCTTCGGAAAATATCTCGTTGAGGGAAGTGGGGAACTTGGTTTGGACCATCCCAAGTGAAGTACTGGGTTTTGAGTCAAGCTCAAGCATCTGAATGGTGGGCAATGAAGATCGATGATGAAAATCTCCCCATGGTGGCTCATCACCGCACATAACCTCCATAATTGATTCGTCAGTGGGAAAAATCAAGTTGAGAGGATCGATAGGTGGCGGGTATGAATGAGTCTCAAATGAGAGCTGTGCCACGGAATGATGGGTAGGACATTCGACCCAATCGGTGGCTGATTGGATCACTTCATATGCTGCGAGGTTTCTGTTCAAAGGCATAGACTTGCCGTAGTCTTCAATCTGAGAGGGACTCGGAATCACCCATGAATCATTGGAAGGGGTGACATTTGATGAAATCATGTTGACTGGTTGAACATGGGTTCCCAGCTCTGGAAAAACTTCGATAAGGGATGAATCCTTCATGAGACCAACACCGATGTCTTGGAACCGGTACCGAGGTTGATCCAATAATGGGACGGTGTTGGCGGAGTTTGGATGGGAGTCTGGGATACAGTAATCAAGTTGATCAATAGTGACAATTTTCCCTTCATGAGGAAATTGCACAATCCGGAAGACTGTAGATGCTATGGCGGTCATGGCGTAAAACCAGTTCCAGCCAAGTAGGAGATTGTAATCCAATGGTGCATCTACGACTTCAATGTGTACGGATACTGTCTTTCCCCCCAGTTCAACACCAATTGAGGGAATGAGTCCATACGGTTGAAAACCGTGTCCATCAAACGCCCTGAGAGTAGTGGGAGAGGACGTGACTTCGGGTGAGCCTAAGGCTCTCCAGCAATTCAAAGACATGATCGACGTGGAAGCACCTTCATCTAACACAGTGCGATGGATGTTATTTCCATGGATTTTTGTATGAACCTAAAAGGCTAACTGGTGAGAAAGCCGAGGTTTGGCATGCTCCAAGTTAAACATAATGGAGTTTGAAGTATCTGGGTCCATTGCCCCCAGTGCTAAAAGTAGGGTTCTACACTGCATGGGGCAGTGTTGGAGAACCTCGAGAGTCGACATGGCGCAAGGTGCTTGAGCTAGATCCTCAACAATATTGTAATTTTGGGTGGCTCGAGCATTGGGATTAAATGTCGCCTTTCATATGGTGCCCTTGGGTGGGCGTAGCACTGTATCTGTAAGCGGTCTCTCGATATGGAGATGGCCGGTAGGGGGGGGAATAGGAGTCGGATCTTCAACGGGAGATTTGCCTTTGGCTGTCTCCGATTGTTTGTTTGAACTTGGAGGATTTTCATACGTCTTTGAATAAGTGGTTATATGAATCTCTTCATTACTCGTCAGCAGGATTTCACGGTTTGTGGACGTCTCTCTGTGGGTTGGATTGGTCGGGTTGCCCCCTTGTGGGGTTTCTTGGGCAACCATCTGCTATTGCTGTTGAGGGAAAGGGTCAGTTAACACTGTCGGGCGAGAGGATCCTTTAACAAATTTTTTGACTTCGTCCTTGTAGGGACAGTCACGTGTGTAGTGATTGTCTTGACAAATTAGGCAGGGAAACTTATCCTTTCGACGTGGTTTCTGGTCATTGTGGGTGGGTTGTGGCTTGGGGTTCTCCTGCTAGTTTTTCTTGGGTTTACCATGATTGTTCTTCTTCTTTCCCCCGGATGGTTGTGACGTAGATTGAACTGCGTTCACTTCGGAGGAAATAGCAGGAAAAGTAGTAGTTTTTGAAGCAGCCTGGGGTAAAGCGGGGGAAGAAGAAGCTTGTTGTCCCGTCGAGTTGGTAGTAGGCTGGGTCTTGACTGAACCGACAATACCATCAATGGGAGGTTCAGTGGTAGGTTTGGTTGGATCAGTGGTAACACGGGC
Organism: Larix kaempferi; assembly: GCA_027924585.1. Lineage (NCBI taxonomy): Eukaryota > Viridiplantae > Streptophyta > Pinopsida > Pinales > Pinaceae > Larix > Larix kaempferi. The sequence continues at coordinate 10,023,898 of BSBM01000831.1, forward strand.
GGCATGGGGAAGAAGTTCATGTAAAGTACCGGATTGAGTGTATACCAAATCCATGTACTGAGCTGCCGAGATGGCTTGTTCTTCTGTGACCGGCCCGCGCATAGTGATATCTCTGGCTATGGGAGGCAAAAAGGATTTCGTGAACCAATCAGAGAGTAGCTGATCCGGAATGGGTGCCTTAATTAGCCTACGGCGTCGTCGCCACTCATGGATGTGATCCAAAATGTGTGTAGAAGTGGTTTGACGCAGTGAGGTTAACAGTTCTGTTCCAATCTCATACCGGATGGGGAGCTGGAAATGGGTCAGAAACTGCATAGCCAAGGTGTTGAAATCATGGAAAGAGTGTTGTGGCAGCTCGATGTACCATTTTGCTGCCGTGCCGGTAAGCGTACATTGGAAGAGCCGTAGTCGAATGGAATCGTCCATCAAGGAGTTGGATGAACACCAAAGATGGAAGGTCATCACATGGTTCTTGGGGTCTTCCCTGGGCTTAGCATCGAACTTAGGAATGTCCGATGGAAGTTTGGCTGGAATGGGTGTCCAGTGAGGTTCATGCCATATAGGATCGTTAATTAGCCTCGACAAATCAGGTAAGTCAAGCGTGGCCAAAAAGGGAAGTTGACGATTAGTCTACGGGTATGAGTAATAACCGTGCAGTGCAGAGAAACCTGGGGGGCCCTGCATAGCGTACTGTTGTGTGTTATACCCATATGTGTTTCCCGGGGGGTACTGCTGGAAGTTCTGTGGGTAATAAGCCATCTGGTTAACCGGTTGATTGTAAGTAACCGGTTGGTGGATGTTCTGCTGAGTGTGTATGGTACCCTGGGGTTGCTGAAACCCAGGAATGGTTGCTGCTCCTGGTTGGGGAAAAGTTCCTTGGAATTGTTGTGTTCCAGGAATGTTACCACTAAACTGAGTAAGTGGAGGGTTTCCCATAGCAGGGTTGGGGGGTGGCTGCGACGGTGGTGTCCATGGAAGGCTCGTTCCTGCTTGAGGAGCGTGTGAAAATTGAAGGGATGGGTTCCATGGAGTTGTAGCAGCTGAAGGGTAAGGGAAGCCAGAATTCAAGTTGGGGGAAATCTGAGATTATCCCCCAGCTTGATTCCAGTTTCCAAATAGTGAGTACCCCCCACTCTGTGGGATTTGAGATTCCCAAGAAGGAAGCGTACCTGACAGGGGATGTTGAGGGTGAGGCCCGGTTGGAATACCGGAATAAGGTTGCCCGTTTCCAGGTGTGTTGTACATACCATACTGAGCAAATGTTGTTGGTTGGGCGGGTTGTTGGATGGAGCCAATGGGTTGTCCTCCAGCATATGGGTTGGATGGCCCTACAGGAGGAGGTTGTTGACTAGGAACGGGGTTCCCAACAAAAGGTTGTCCTCCATCTGGTTGGTTTGATGGCCCACCAGGGGGAGTTTGGATGTTGGATTTGGGGACCATGGCAGTCGGTTGTGCACCTCCTGAGATAGTGTAAATAGTGGCCGAAGGTGATCCTTCGGTCAAAAGGGAAGATCCAGCAGTATGACTTGGTGTCCTTCCGCCGCTAGCCAAATATGATAATGTGGATTGGCCAACAGCGCCAAAAGTACCGATTTGTGGAGGGGGTCTTCCATATCTGACAGGCGAGGACGGAGAAAAAACAAGGTTATCCCTCATAGAATATGCGCCAAAAATGGGTGATGGAAGCAAATGTGGGGAGCTTAAACCAGGGGTATCGGCGTCGTCCATAGCATGTTCAATGATAGGAGGACCATCGAAAACTGGGTCCGAGTTCATGTCCTGAAAAGGGTTTTGGGGATCCGGCGGGAACCTGGGTATAGTAACGTCCGAAGGTCCGAAGCCGTCTGCATAGGAGTGACGAAACTATATGCTAGACGGGATATTGGGATCCCGATAGTCAGAAGGACAAGTAACGGGGGGATATCTAGAAGCTATTGAGAGCATTTGCTCTAAGTCGTGTTTAAACCGTGCCAATGCTAACGGGGAATTCGCTAGACTAACCATACTAGACTGGATGGAAGCCATGATTTCATGTCCCGGAGGGAGGTTGGGCAGAGATATAGTATGGGGTACATTGCTAGAAGAACTTGTTTCCTGCGGATGAACACTGGGTGACGTAGTGATAACAGGAGGAAGCTCTGCCTGGGAAGTGATGAAGCCATAATTAGGTTCAAAAGGTGTGTCAGGAAGTCGAGTGTCTTCAATAACTTCGATGTACCCGCCTGGGACTGAAATCAAGGCAGGTATATCCTGGTCGGACCCTTCGGTGGTGCCAACAGATCCGTCTGTGTCATCGTGAAAAGTGTCTGATGGACGGGAGGTGTTGACATCAGGTAGGAGGATGACCTCTGGTCTAGTATTTTGGGTTGTACTAGATTCAGCCGCTGTAATGGTGTCCACTGTGGCAGATATATCTGGAATAACAGTGGGTGAAGTGACAGTGGAAATCTCAGACATGCTAGCAGTTGCAAAAGCTGCAAGAGATTCTGAGACTATGCTGTGAGTAACAGTTACAGGCGGAACTGATGATGTAGTGTGTATCGGCAGTGGACTGTTCCCTTGACCAGCACCGCGGCCAGGAGGAGCGGGAATGCGTGATGCAGGTGGACCGGAGGTCCGTGGCGGTGGCGGTGGTGGAGGGCTTTTGTAGCTGAGTGTGCAGAAGAGGAGCTAGAAAAAGCAAGGCTCGCAGGCCAAAAAAAAGCAAGCTCTAAAATCTATACTGAGACCGGTGTCTCAATAAGTGAGCTGATGAAAAGAATGGCCAGAATGCCAACAAGCAGTCCCTAACAAGAAAAATGACCCTCTACAAAGATGAGATATCAAGCAAACTCCTAACTAAGAGTTGGATACCTCAACAAGCTGTATCCTTCGCAAGGTGATGAAATCCAAGTCGAACAATACAACATGAGAGACCGATATGAGAAGGATATCCCTCTACCGAAAGGGATCCTGGGTAAAAGAGCCCTAGTAGAATAGTCACTAAGCTACCTCGTTCATGACACGTTGGAAAAGGTTTTGGGCACTTCAGCCTTCCGAGGAAGACAATGATCGATGTTGCCTTAGGGCTAAGTGGAGTGCGGCATTCCACAGAGTCCGTCCGGTTCTCAATCTCGCGGCCGTTTAACCCCTGAAAGTTAAAAACAATCAGGAGACCCCTCCACAAACTGGCTGTGACCGTGTCAATAAATACTAGAGGATTTTAGTTCCCTAGAAGACAACAACTATGTCTCAGATGAAAATGACAAGGGGGAATTATTTTGATGCCTATCCCCGGTGTCCTACCTAACTACCAAATTCTTTTGATTTCCTCAAGTGAGGTTAATGTTGGTTTAATTAGGGAGATTAATTTTAGTGGTTGTCTTACTCAATCAGGTAAATGGACGCGAAACTTGATGGTGTTATGACGACCCAAACCATGCAAATGAGAATGAATCAAAATAAGCCTTTGTCTTCGATGAAATCTAGCTATAGAAGAGAGAGAGTTCTTCGATCATAAATGCATGAAATTTCCACGAAATTTCTCACAAGCAATTTAAAAACCAAAACAAGAGATTTTTTGTTCTTTTTGTAAATAGATCCAAACTGAAATAAACACTCTTTTTTAATTCACTGATCCTACAACTAAGATGCTTCAAATATGAGAATTTCTGTGGCAAATTCAATGGTTCATTTCGTAATGCACAATAATACTGCTCGACTTTTTCAATTCAAACAACAGAATTGTTCTCAAATGGTAATTTTTTAATTACTGAAAATGATGGAAACAATGTGACTGTAAAAGCTACAGGTTTCAGTAAAAGAGAACAGTAGTGATGGGTTGGTTGTGGTGAAAAAATCAAGCCAATGCAATCAAACTGGAAAAGTGATCCAATATGCCAATCATGCCACTAACTCACAAAATCATTAAGCTCGCAAAGAAATAAACACACCACACAGTCTGTTTGATGAACAGGATGCTAACATGCAACAGCAAACACTACCTAAGGCAGAGAAAAAGTGAGAAATGACTCAGAAAACCAAGCAGAGAAGAAATTTTGAAAAAATTGCAGACACTACCGCGTGTCAAGGTAAGACTGTAACGCGGTACTGTTACAGTACCGCTCTGGTGCTAATTAATAGAACGCGGTACTACCGCGCTGTAGGAAATTATAAGGGCGCGGTACTGTGGCAAAGTGTGAAAAGGCGCAACTTTTGAAAGGGAAGATGCAATTTTCAGGGTTGCTGCAAACCCAGTGGACTCAGTGATCACACAGGGAGAAAAAATACAGAGAGGAGGGGTGAATAAAGTTCAAAAAGACCAAAATTCAAGACTGGTTTGAAGAGCAATAAAACAAATCACAATCAAAAAATGGATGATAGTGAACTGAATCAATCAAACAGAATTCAAACCAGCGGAGTCGCCATTCTTGTTGGTAGAATTTTTTCCTACGGATAAGTCAAAATTCTCTTAACTTAAAGCAGATTCCTAACTGACTCTAAGGTAAGAACAAAACAAAACAAATGCTACCTTGAAATTTCTGAACTAACTTTCACAACAAGATTACATGCATTCAGAAACAATGAAAGATATGACTCACCTTTCAATCTGACGTTTGTCCCGCTTCTAGCTCTTGATCCAAAAGTTCCAATGTAGAACCTGTTGAAATCAAACAAAGAACAAGCATACAAGCTTCCAAATACCTTGAAGTAAAGATTAGATTCAAATCTAGATTAGATACATTCCATGCTAAAGACTTGTACAATACACATGAAATGGAAAAAACAAGACAAGTTATCTTTATTAAAACTTGAAGAATGCTTACAAAGGTTGCTTGATGTCCAAGCCAATCCTCCAGCTCCAAGTGCTTCCTCCTCTAGCTATCTCCACAAGGCTACAAGATCATAAGTTTGGTACTTCTAAGAGTCCTCCCCCTTTCCCATGGAATACCTCTCTTTTATAGTGTATGGTAGGGTTAACCAACAAGAGAGATGGGTGGATCTTGGGAGAACTTAGTGGATCAGGGTTTCTAATCACAAAAAATGAGTTAGGATCGAATCAGGGACCCCAATCCTCCAATATCTCTCGAAAATCCAAAATCCCACAAGCCATGGAAAAAGGGCTATAAAAAGAGTACCGCACCCAGTAATCTGAGCATAACGCGGTAGTACCGCGTGTCAGGGACAAAGCATAGCGCGGTAGTGTGGACTACCGCGCTTCTAGGACAGAGCAAAACGCGGTACTTAGGGTAAAAGTAGTCTCAGCTAGGTGAAAAATTGTCAGGGTAAGTTTGCCTTCAAGGTTCACTCATCATTTTTCTCTTCTGAGTGGTTTAAAGCAGTAGGGGAAGTGTCGTCAACTATTTTCATGGTGCAGATGTGACACTGTGAAATATGGAGGTATAACATGAACAAATTCAGCTTCTCCAAAATATTTGTAAGATGGGTTAAAGCATGCATTAGCATCCCATGGATTGCCCCACTAGTTAATGGCAGGCCTACAATTTTTTTCCAAGCCACCAGAGGACTTCGACAATTTTTCCCCATGTCCCCCTTTCTATACCTGTTAGTGGCAAAGTCAATGAGTAGGAAGCTTCAACACTTGCAAGTGTCGGGTGAACTAGAAAGCTTGAAGATAGCTAGAGGTGTAAAAGCATTCAACCACGCTCAATTTGCCGACAACACCATACTGCTTGGGGGTGCATCTTCGTTCATTACTGAAGGATTTAATGGTGCATTGACCACCTTCCTAAAAGCCTCCGACGGAAAAGTGAACTCTTCCAAATCCAAAGTCTATGGTTGGAATTTCCCCACAAGAAATCTTGCCAGGATAGCTCGGATTCTTGGGTTTGAAGGTGTATCATCCCAAAATCCTTGTCACGTTCTAGAGGAAATTGGGTGAATTTTTTTTTGTTTTTACTTAACATATTTTATATATTTGTACTATCATCCATTCACCAAACATAAGTGAATAACATCTAGACAATCTGGTACATATCTTTACTGCAATGCAAACTTGGGTAAGAAACACAACACAAAGCTTCAAACTTGGTAATTCATAGAAGGGAACTTATTCTACACAATAAGTTGGGTCCATACCTCGATGTCATATCTTTTAACATGGTTCTCTTAACAAGAGACGACTAAACATCAGAAACAAGCATATGTACCATTAATCTCACCATAGATGTGGACAAAGATATACACTTATCTTTCTATATAATGATATGTCATAGTTTTCCCACAGTTTTCCTTTATCTTATCAAAAAACATGCATATATACCATTAAACACGATATCAACAACAAATGATATTGACTGGTGCAAATATAGCTCAAAAGTATTTAGCTATGTTATATTAGTTGTCCTCCTTGATATCGAGGATGAATTCAATCGTGATTATTCAACATGCCCCTTTTTACACATTCCTTTACATATTTCAACATTGATGTAAATTTCATGTAAAAGACATTTCTATGTAACCATTGTAACAAACCTTGCTATTATTTGATTCTTTCAATGTGGGATAGTGTCAAACTCGTTATCCGCATAATATTTAAACAATGAACATAGAGAACATGCAAGTGCATCATGTTACTTTACAAAAGCCCATTCATCCTTTTATTGCACCCATAACTATATGCTCATACATTAGACATAAGTCTTATTCATCCTAATGCAAAAACATCATATAGATAATGAAATGATGAAACCATAAGCATATGTATGATATTATTTATCTATATGGTTAGTACTATATTGAATTCTCTTTTCAAACTAAATGTAAGAGTCTTTTCCATTTACCATCTACCATTCAGTTGTACATAGATAAATGGAGAAGTGAACACAATAGATTATACTCTTCACTTACATTACTAGAATACCATTAGAGATACAATTAATTGAATATATATCAATGATTATGATAACTTTACAAGGCGTACTTTTCTTACCAATTTGGTAGAGGTGAAAGAGGATTTTGTTCCCATCTTCTTCTACTTGTATTTATCATACTTGTAACATTTATTAGTACTACAAATATACTCTATAACTCTATATGCATTTCCATTATTCATGATATATCTAACTGATTTATAATCATAAATATTTATTTAGGAGAACTGTTTTAGGCAATGCAACGCTCCACCCAACCGTGGGCTCTTCGACGGCTTCTACTTAGTCCGTCCGAAGGCCACCCCCGAGATGGGCACGGTGATCCACAAGTAAAAATAGGAAGTTGTAAATCTCGATACTCTAGAACCTACCACTCACATCCTTAGCGGGTGTTGCAGTGCTCCTGCAATTTCACAAGGTAGTGCTCCTACTTGAACACATATCGTGTTCTTAGCCCCTTACCTAGTTGTGGTGTTGTTCATGCTGGCCTAAGTATGTACTCCAGACTTGACCTTTTATGCTATGCGGCACATAGTTAATTTATAATTTAACATGCAAATAACAACAATTACAATTATCATCACAGCGCAGAATAATACTATCCCCAATACAACAGGGATGAAACAAAAGTCCAACAGGTGATAATAAACACAATTATTAACACAACTGTCAAATAAAATGTTCACGGCAACATAATCATGTAACAGCTTTAATGCATAGTTTAACCAATGCATACAACATAGTCCTGTAGCAGCTTAGATGCACATGTTAACCGATGCATACAACATAACTTCTTATCATTCCGCACACGTAACATAATCCATGCATACAACATAATTCTTTAGCAGCTTAAATGCATATATTAAACAATGCATACAACATACCTATGTAAATGTAGATGCGTTTCGAAACAACATCATATGTAACATAACCAATCCTTACAACATAATCATGTTGCAGCTTATATGCATATATTAACTAATGCATACAACATATCCTGGTGCAGCTTATATGCCTATATTAAATGCATATATTAACCAATGCATAATTGTATACAACATACTCCTGTAACAGCTTATATGCATATAGTAAATGCATATACTAACCAATGCGTAATTATATTCACATACTCATGCAACAGCTTACATGCATATAGTAAATGCAGATGTTAACCAATGCATAATTGTATTCACATACTCCTGTAACAGCTTATATGCATATAGTAAATGCATATACTAACCAATGCATAATTGTATTCACATACTCCTATAGCAGCTTATATGCATATAGAAAATGCATATACTAACCAATGCATAATTGTATTCGCATACTCCTGTAACAACTTATATGCATACAGTAAATGCATATACTAACCAATGCATAATTGTATACAACATACTCTCGTAATAGTTTATATGCATATAGTAAATGCATATACTAACCAATGCATAATTGAATTCATATACTCCTATAACGACTTATATGCATATAGTAAATTCATATACTAACCAATGCATAATTATATTCACACACTCATGTAACAGCTTATATGCATATAGTAAATGCATATGTTAACCAATGCATAATTGTATTCACATACTGTCACAGCTTAATACAAAGACAAGGTTTCCACGCTCAACTCCGAACTTCACGCAAGAGTTAAACAACTTGATATAAAATTTATACATCTACGTAGAACAGAGGTTAACTTATTTCTATCGATTTGGGTAAAAAGACTTCATATAGGAGTTAAACCACTTGATATAAAAGGTATGCATCTGCGTTGAACAGCGGTTAGCTTCTTGCTATCGTTTTGGGTAACATACTTTACACGGGAAATAAAATAGTGCTATCTCTAGCATATAAACATACAGAGCATCCACGCTCTCTCTAGTTTTCACGCAGTCAACAGACAGAGCTTTCATGCTATCTCTGGCAGCAATAAACGCATAAACAAGAAGATACATGCTATCTCAGCATTCACACTATCTACACAAAACCACAATCCTTTTGTGGCAACAGAATAATAAATACAAGCATTGTAGTGGCAGCATACATGCATACAAAAGATTCCAACAGAGTATCAACAATAAAACATTTTTCTTCCACCATCCAGAAGCAACCCAAAACGTTTTTCTATCTGTCTCATACAAAGCAAATCCCAAAACATTTTTCTACACATAAACAAATCCCCCAAACGTTTTTCTATCTATCTTACATAGCAGCGAATCCCAAAATGTTTTTATACACAGAGGCAAATCCTCAAAACGTTTTTCTATCTATCTTACACAGTAGCAAATCCCAAAACGTTTTTCTACACAGAGGCAAATCCCCAAAACGTTTTTCTATCTATCTCACACGGCAACAAATTCCAAAACGCTTTTCTACACAGAGGTAAATCACCAAAACTTTTTTCTATCTATCTCACACAACAGCAAATCCCAAAACGTTTTTCTACACAGAGGCAAATCCCCAAAACGTTTTTCTATCTATCTCACACAGCAGCAAATCCCCAAAACGAATTCGATGGCAGCAAAATAGATATAATAGAACCGTCGTCGTTTAAATATCATAGTATACATATAGAAGATCCCAAAAAACGAATTTGATGGCAGCAAATTGTTTCATGCAAAGTTAAACACGCCATCTACAACATATATAAAATGACAGAAGCATAAATGCATACTCAGAATCCAATCAGGGATAACACGATGGCAGCACAATGTTTTTACAGAGAGTTAACCACGCCATCTACAACATATATAAATGAAGCACATAGTTAACATGGTTGAATGAATGGGTTGGGATCGGGCTCTCTCAGTTGTCCTTTCCCTTAAGCCATGTGCAGCCATGAAACTGAGAACAGAAAACTACATATAAGACCTTACATGAGGAACATAAATCCCCATACAGAGCCAACAATCTCCATTACATCTACGTGAGGGTAAAATAAGAAGGGTTTCCAACTACGATAGAGTATCAGATATATATTTTCTCATAAAAAAAACATATACATGTCACTAAAAGATACTCATCTCTGTATCATTATCTCATAACAAGGAACATATATATAAAATATGTAGTCAAGTATGCCCTTCTATATATTTATATATTCTCATATAAAAAGTATAACCATAAAATTTATGCATAAATATATAAATAAAATGTATGCATATATATGTAAAAGTATAAACATATCGAATATATGCATTTATATAAAAGCATAAACATAAAAGATATGCACTTCTATATAGTTATACTAAAAGCATATAAATAAAATATATGTTATTTTGTCTCATACTTTTTCTTTGTAAGCTAGATGTAGATCCTTATATTACCTTCACAAAAATATACAGTGACAGAGATGTATCGGGCCCTCTCATAATCGAGAAAATAGACCCAAAAATAGAGTTGCAAACAGAGTTTAGAGCAGTCATCCTAGGAGGAAATCAAACTTTACAGAGAAAGAGTTTAATAGACATACTATGAGGCAAAAGTGCCCTGAAGTAGAGATGCAGAAATCTAAACAAAAATAAAAACAGACCGAGTTAACTAATGGTATAACCCATCTATCCAACCTGGGTAGGCTGGGCAGTAGGTCCCTTAGCAAGAGTGATCCCGAAATGGCAAGCCAACTGCTGCTGATTGTAGAGAATCTACTTCAGGAAGTTGACCATTTCGTTCTGCTACATAAGAATCTCAGCTTTGGCTTCATCTCTGTTTACAAGTGTTGTTCCAAGCACCAATTTCTGAGACCAATGGTAATCAAGAGTCTTCTGATACAGGGTAACCCTGCCCCTGGTAGACCCTGGGTCCGGAACCAGGGTTTCAAATTCACTGCGAATTTCCTCATCAGTGAGGCATCCATGGGAAACCATAGCATCATGCTCAGCTTCCTGAATTTCATCCTGCACTTTCTGCAGGATAACATTTTTGTATCTACGAACCTTCTCCACAACTCCGCGCATGAGGTGCATGGGTGGAAAAGAGGAAGGGCTAGCTTGCTGCATAGAGAGTCGGGTGTTATCTTTTTTGGTGGGCGGCATGTCTGCTTCCACAACAAACTGACCAGAGAGCATAGGGAGTAGAGCACTGGAGAGCGAAGAGAGCTAAGAGAGCCGAGCGGGTCAAGAGAGCCAAGCAGGACGAGAGATCCTAGAGAGCCGAGAGAGTTGGGGGAGCTGAGAGCGTCTAGCACCGAAGAGCCTAGCGAGCGTAGCACCAGGCCACTGAAGACCAGAGAGCCGAGAGGGCTACGAACCAGGGAGATGAGTACTTGTGAGCTGAACACCAGAGAACCAAACACCGTAGTGAACACTAGAGAAATGAACCCTGTAGAGCCAAATGCTCGTGGACACTTTGCGCAACAGCCATGAGCTGAGCGTCAGCAGAGCGGTTGCGACGCAATGCAATGTGCTGATGGTCCAGAGGTTCATTCCTTATACTGCTTGCAGGACAACCCCATTCATTAATCTACATAGGAGTAATCATGGCCAGAACACTGAGGCGGACAGGATCACCCCGACGGGACGGAGCACATGCAGGAGAGGTATCGAAGCAGGCGAGGTAATGAGCCATGGACGAGGCGAATACCGAAGACAATTAAGAGTTGGTGTGGGACACGTGGGTGGGATAAACCATCACGTGCCCAGCTTCACTGTCGGAGAAGGAGGGCAGGTGGATGGGCATGCAGGCAGGCATGTGGTTGGCCATAATGGAAGGCATGTGGCCAAGCCTGGGGCTGGTCACGTCCTTCTGCACCCGCCGTGGGGGGTTATTTTGTCTCATACTATACACATATACCTATACTAATTAATACATATACATATGTATTAATTACTAGTTATGAGACTTTCATTTTGAATCCACTTAAAGGATAGTCCTATAAATAATAGGTATATCTGCATATGCCAATATATCAAAGATTAAATTAACTTAACTCAAGTTAAAAAGCTAATCCAATCCAAAGAATACCACGACTCTAACGACTTTAAAACTCTCCCCCCTTGTGTTTCATCGTGCCCTTTTTCCACTCTCGATTGCATTGCCAGATTTAGTTTAGGTTTTAAGTCATGGAAATAGTCAAAATTGGGTAAATAAGAATTTTACCAGAGATGGGGATGTTACAATACTCTCCCTCTTGGAAGAACAACGTCCTCAGTGTTGTGCCAATTTTCGCACTGCGTCACCTGTTCATCCTCCTTTCCTGACATTTTTATCTCCTGTATTGCTCTACTCCCTATCTTGAGCATTGCTAATTGCTTGAAATTTTGGTACCAACTTTACTTTGTTCAAATGTTAGTTGCATAATATAAACATGAAACTTCATATCCATTTGCTCCTATATACTTCGGAGCCATTTTCTCCTATATATGGTCACTTATTGTTTCCTATGCTTTTTCATTTCACCTGCAATATCTTTCTAACATCTCGCATATTAGTTTACAATAAACAAACATTAATTTTCACAATATGCTAATGAAGTTACTCAATTTCGGCCTGCATATGTTTTCACCAAAATACATCATGCCCTTTCAAATATTCTCAGATCTGCACATGTATTAGCATTTACAAGAGTAAGCAAGTAAGCAATTACAAACATTTACCTTTCCTGCAGGGTCCTCCTCCTGCACTCTAGTAACATGTCACTACCTTGATTTTTAGCTTTTTATTGGCAGCCTTACTTTTTGATTCTGTAGCATGTGCATACATTGTTAAATGTTTTTGATATGTAATTCATGAATCATACACCAAATGGTCCACAGTTATGTAGACATTGATTAAGAGATCCTTCATAATCAAACAAGTAAATAATTCATTAATTAAAACCTTAACGACACACTAGGTGCCTACCACACATCGCGTGCGAAATAAAATGAAAGTCACACATCTCGTGTGTTTTTTCAGTACTCCACGTACTATTCCCATTCAAAGCACTTCCACAAGTTTCTCCCTGCTGTAAATCTTTTCATTCATTTTATAAGCTTAGAATGACCACATTCTAATAAATAGCTTGCATTATCTAAAATTATTCAAGCCATCAATGACATCTAAATGCATACTACAAAAGTGATTACATCAATTCTCTTCTATTAAAATCATAAATTGTCTTCTGTAAGGAAACATTACTCTAAGAATTTGTTGTATTATACATTCTTTCACACGTATTTTCAATGCAACTTTCTCTCTTAGATGTAATTCTATATGTATAAAAAGTTTCAAACATGTCAAGTTATATGTATCATGTTCATAACATACCCGATGCATGGAAGTATTATTCAAAGATACCTATGAAAGCATTTGCAATTTTCTCCAGAAGCTCTGTTATAGATTCATGGCGCTTGCAGTTTCTCTAGCCTGCAATGGTGAATAACACACCAATTGCCATTTCGAATGCTTGTTAGGTTATCATGCATCATAGTTTAAATGACTCATCCAGTGTCATTAACACATTTACATGATGAAAAGAACAATTGATATATACAATGATGTTAACTATATACCGAGTACCATGTCACACTTGAGATACTTCACGTATCTCTAGCCTTTTATACTTCGCAGTAGCATTTATTTGAATAGCAGCTTAATTCAAGAATATCATTATTTCTTTTAAAACCTAACTGTATTCTCATCACAAATACATAAATTCAAATACACACATATTTGCTACAATTTCATTTGCGTACCTGTGGTATATCCATACCATTGTAGCATATTTCACTTGCATCAGCAGGTGATCTTCAATTTTTTCTACTCAAGCCCTCTCGCTTGAATCTAGGACAATTCTTTTTCCCCTCGAGCCTTATCACTTGAGTCCATGAACTCTTTTTCCCCTCAAGCCTCCTCGTTTGAGTCCAGGAAAAACTCTTTTCCCCTCAAGCCTTCTCGCTTGATCCCATGAACTCTTTTTCCCCTCAAACCTTCTCGCTTGAGTCCAGGAAAAACTCCTTTTCCCCTCCACTTCCCCTCAAGCCTTCTCGCTTGAGTCCAGGAAAAACTCTTTTTCCCCCTCAAGCCTTCTCACTTGAGTACAGGAACTATTTTTCCCCTCAAGCCTTCTCGCTTGAGTCCAAGAAAAACTCTTTTTCCCCTCAAGCCTTGTCGCTTGAGTCCAGGAAAATTTTGAACCTTCTTGGTGTGCACCAAGTACAAGATTAGTACTCACACCTTCTCGGTGTCATGCCCCTCAGGTCGTGCGTCACGCACATGACGATACCCAACACTCACCCATTGCTCGTGAGTTACAGAGTGCTCCAAGGACTTTTACGTCACAAAAATCATGTAACCACCTCTAAAAACTCTTCAGGGTATTGCAGTGCTCTTGCATTAAACTAGTAGTACTCCTACCTGAACACATCTCGTGTTCTATACCCAGATGTAGGTGTTCCTTTCTATCCCAAATATGTGCTCTAGACTTGGCCTTCTCTTCTTCATTCTTCTCGCTTAGATTTATTTTAATTCAAGTTAAATTTACTTTTAGTTAGCTTTGTTTTAATTTGCAGGGTGCCTCCCTCCCACTCCTGCTTATCTTATTAGTGTGAGGGTTTGATTATTTGTAGAGTTATCTATTAAATTTCTCCTGATGCTCTCAATATTTCCACTTCTATAGTCATAATGTCTCATATGCATGCAACAATGTCTCATAACACTGCATTAGTGAACTATTGGTTCTCATTGTGGTTCTCATGCCACTGTCAAGGCCACCCTACTTTACCAATACAAGCTTTAATTTGAGCCTTATGCATATGACAATCTAGTAAGTTTAACAACCATATAGAGGCATTCACTTACAATGATTTTTGCAAAATCCTTTTTGGCTTGGTGATTCTCTCGTTGTTGATTAGCTTGGTTCTTGAATGCCAAGCCTTTACATTTGTTTGATCAATTCCTCGCACACATCAACCAATTATGTATATTAGTTAAAACCTCATGGATGTCAATGGTCAATCACAAAAAAAATTATAACCATGATATATTTTGTTATCACATAACACTTTACATAATTCATAGTTCCTTGCAACTCTAAATCTCTGTTGCAGCATCAGTAATAAATGATCCTATAAGTCCTAGAGTAGCAACCTTCGCTCTGATACCATATGTAACATCCCAAAATCCTTGTCACGTTCTAGAGGAAATGGGGTGATTTTTTTTTTGTTTTTACTTAACATACTTTATATATTTGTACTACCATCCATTCACCTACCATAAGTGAATAACATCTAGACAATCTGGTACATATCTTTACTGCAATACAAACTTGGGTAAGAAATACCACACAAAGCTTCGAACTTGGTAATTCATAGAAGATAACTTCTTCTACACAATAAGTTGGGTCTGTACCTCGATGTCATATCTTTTAACATGGTTCTCTTAACAAGAGACAACTAAACATCAGAAACAAGCATATGTACCATAATCTCACCATAGATGTGGACAAAGATATACACTTATCTTTCTATATAATGATATTTCATAGTTTTCCTTTCTCTTATCAGAAAACATGCATATATACCATTAAACACTATATCAACAACAAATGATATCGAATGGTGCAAATATAGCTCAAAAGAATTTAGGTATGTTATATTATTTGTCCTCCTTTACATCAAGAATGAATTCAATCGTGATTATTCAACATGCCCCTTTTTACACATTCCTTTACATATTTCAACATTGATGTAAATTTCATGTAAAGGACATTTCTATGTAACCATTGTAACAAACCTTGCTATTATTTGATTCTTTCAATGTGGGATAGTGTCAAACTTGTTATCCACATAATATTTAAACAATGAACATAGAAAACATGCAATTGCATCATGTTACTTTACAAAAGCCCATTCATCCTTTTATTGCACCCATAATTATATGCTCATACATTAGACATAAGTCCTATTCATCCTAATGCAAATACATCATGTAGATAACGAAATGGCGAAACCATAAGCATATGTATGATATTATTCATCTATATGGTTAGTACCATATTGAAGTCTCTTTTCAAACTAAATGTAAGAGCCATTTTCCATTTACCATCTACCATTCGGTTGTACATAGATACATGGAGAAGTGAACATAAGAGATTATACTCTTCACTTACATTACTAGAATACCATTAGAGATACAATTAATTGAATATATATCAATGATTATGATAACTTTACAAGGCGTACTTTTCTTACCAATTTGGTAGAGATGAAAGAGGATTTTCTTCCCGTCTTCTTCTACCTATACTCATCATACTTGTAACATTTATTAGTACTACAAATATACTCTATAACTCTAGATGTATTTCCATTATTCATGATATATCTAACTGATTTATAATCAAAAATATTTATTTAGGGGAACTGTTTTAGGCAATGCAACGCTCCACCCAACCGTAGGCTCTTCGACAGCTTCTACTTAGTCCGTCCGACGGCCAC
Organism: Larix kaempferi; assembly: GCA_027924585.1. Classification (NCBI taxonomy): domain Eukaryota; kingdom Viridiplantae; phylum Streptophyta; class Pinopsida; order Pinales; family Pinaceae; genus Larix; species Larix kaempferi. Next base: position 10,040,195 of record BSBM01000831.1, read on the forward strand.
CCCCGAGTTGGGCACAGTGATCCACAAGTAAAAATAGGGAGTTTTAAATCTCGATACTCTAAAACCTACCACTCACAGCCTTAGCGGGTGTTGCAGTGCTCCTACAATTTCATAAGGTAGTGCTCCTACTTGAACACGTCTCATGTTCTTAGGCCCTTACTTGGCTGTGGTGTTGTTCTTGCTGGCCCGAGTCTATACTCCAGACTTGACCTTTTATGCTCTACGGCACATAGTTAATTTATAATTTAACATGCAGATAACAAAAATTACAATTATCATCACAGTGCAAAAGAATACTATCCCCAATACAACAGGAATGAAACAAAAGTCCAGCATGTGATAATAAACACAATTATTAACACAGATGTCAAATAAAATGTTCACGACAACATAATCCGGTAATAGCTTTAATGCATAATTTAACCAAGGCATACAACATAGTCCTGCAGAAGCTTAGATGCACATGTTAACCGATGCATACAGCATAACTTCTTATGATTCGGCACACGTAACATAATCCATGCATACAACATAATTCTGTAGCAGCTTAAATGTATATATTAAACAATGCATACAACATACCAATGTAACTGTAGATCGTTTCGACACAGCATCATAGGTAACATAACCAATCCTTACAACATAATCCTGTTGCAGCTTATATGCATATATTAACCAATGCATACAACATATCCTGTAGCAGTTTATATGCCTATATTAAATGCATATATTAACCAATGGATAATTGTATACAACATACTCCTGTAACAAATAATATGCATATAGTAAATGTATATACTAACCAATGAATAATTATATTCACATACTCCTGTAACAGCTTATATGCATATAATAAATGCATATGTTAACCAATGCATAATTGTATTCGCATACTCCTGTAACAGCTTATATGCATGTAGTAAATGCATATACTAACCAATGCATAATTGTATTCACATACTCCTGTAACAGCTTATATGCATATAGTAAATGCATATATTAACCAATGCATAATTGTATACAACATACTCCCATAACAGCTTATATGCATATAGTAAATGCATATCCTAACCAATGCATAATTGTGTTCACATGATACTCCTGTAACAGCTTATATGCATATAGTAAATGCATATACTAACCAATGCATAATTATATTCACATACTCCTGTAACAGCTTATATGCATATAGTAAATGCATATGTTAACCAATGCATAATTGTATTCACATTTTGTCGCAGCTTAATACAAAGACAGAGTTTCCACGCTCAACTCCAAACTTCACACATGAGTTAAACAACTTTATATAAAATGTATACATCTGCGTAGAACAGAGGTTAACTTCTTGCTATCAATTTGGGTAAAAAGACTTCATACATGAGTTAAACCACTTGATATAAAAGGTATGCATCTGCGTTGAACAGGAGTTATCTTCTTGCTATCGATTTGGGTAACAGACTTCACACAAGCAATAAAATAGTGCTATTTCTAGCATATAAACATACAGAGCATCCACACTCTCTCTAGTTTTCACGCAGGCTACAGACAGATATTTCATGCTATCTCTGGCAGCAAAAAATGCATATACAAGAAGATATATGCTATCTCAGCATTCAAGGTATCTACACGAAACCACGATGCTTCTATGGCAACAGAATAATAAATACAAGCATTGTAGTGGCATCATACACGCATACAAAAGATTCCAACAAAGTATCAGCAATAAAACGTTTTTCTTCCACCATCCAGAAGCAACCCAAAACATTTTTCTTCCACCATCCAGAAGCAACCCAAAATGTTTTTCCATCTATATCATACAGAGCAAATCCCAAAATGTTTTTCTACACAGAGTCAAATCCCCCAAACATTTTTCTATCTATCTTACACAGCAGCAAAATCCCAAAACGTTTTTCTACATAGAGTCAAATCCCCAAAATGTTTTTCTATCGTACACAACAGCAAATCCCAAAACGTTTTTTTACACAGAGGCAAATCCCCAAAACATTTTTCTATCTATCTCACACAGTAGCAAATCCCTAAAAGTTTTTCTACACAGAGGAAAATCCCCAAAACGTTTTTCTATCTATCTCACATAGCAGCAAATCCCAAAAAAAAATTCTACACGGAGGCAAACCCCCAAAATGTTTTTCTATATATCTCACACAGCAGCAAATCCCCAAAATGAATTCGATGGCAACAAAATAGATATAATAGAACCGTCATCGTTTAAATATGCAGTATGCATATAGAAGATCCCCAAAAATGAATTTGATGGCAGCAAAGCGTTTCATGCAGATTTAAACACGCCATCTACAACATATATAAAATGACAGAATCATAAATGCATACTCAGAATCCAATCAGGGATAACACGATGGCAGAACAATGTTTTTACAAAGAGTTAACCACACCATCTACATCATATATAAATGAAGCACAGAGTTAACATGGTTGAATGAATGGGTTGGGATCAAGATCTCTTAGCCGCCCTTTCCCTTAAGCCATGCACAACCATGAAACTAAGAACAAATAACTACATATAAGACCTTACATGAGGAACATAAAGCCCCATATAGAGCCAACAACCTCCATTACATCTGCGTAAGGGTAAAATAAGAAGGGTTTCCAACTAGGTTAGAGTATCATATATATATATTCTCTTAAAAAAAACATATACATGTGACTAAAAGATACTCATCTCTGTATCATTATCTCATAACAAGGAACATATATATATAATATATAGTCAGGTATGCCCTTCTATATATTTATATATTCTCATATAAAAAGTATAACCATAAAATATATAAATAAAATGTATGCATATATATATATATATATATATATATATATATATATATATATATATATATATAAACATATAGAATATATGCATTTATATAAAAGCATAAACATAAAAGATGTGCACTTCTATATAGTTATACTAAAAGCATATAAATAAAATATATGTTATTTTGTCTCATACTATACACATATACCTATACTAATTAATACATATACATATATATTAATTACTAGTTATGAGACTTTCATTTTGAATCCACTTAAAGGATACTCCTCTAAATAATAGGTATATCTGTATATGCCAATATATCAAAGATTAAATTAAATTAACTCAAGTTCAAAAGCTAATCCAAGCCAAAGAATACCACGACTTTAAAACTCTCCCCCCTTGTGTTTCACCGTGCCCTTTTTCCACTCTTGGTTGCATTGCCGGATTTAGTTTAGGTTTTAAGTCATGGAAAGAGACAAAATTGGGTAAATAATAATTTTACCAGATATAGGGACGTTACAGAAGGAAACACTACTTGGAACTCCTTCAACTATTTGGGGATACCAATTTTCAAAGGAAAAAAAAGGGTGGATGACTGGCAAGGTCTAGTAGACAATATTAAATATTAAATATCTTCGTGGGGGACTAGGTGGCTCAATCCGGCCGGCAAGCTGGTTCTTATTAATTCCATCCTCTCGGCCTATCCGATCTATGTCCACTCAATCTCTTTAGCCCCCAAAATTGTCATGAAGGACGTCACGAGAGAAATCAGAAGATTTATGTGGCAAGGAGGAAAATCTAATAACACTAAAAAGTTTCATCTGATAAACTGGGATAAAGTTTGCAGGGAAACAATCTATGGAAGTGTTGGGGTAAGAGACCCTATGATTATGAATCTAGCTTTAGGAGCCAAAATTCTCTGGAAATTTATCTCTGGTAAAAAATCTTGGTGAAAGGAGATTCTCAGAAAGAAAAAAATATATGAATGGGGGCAGAAGAAGGTGTGTGGAGGAGATATATCGGGACAAAAATGGCACTCCTATCTGGAACCTGTGTAAGCGGGTGGAATTCATCATCCAAAACAACCTCTATTGGATTCACGACAGTGGAAAGCAAATAAAGCTTTGGTCCGATAACATAGGTCTAGGTCCGACCTCCCCTACCAATTTTTTACAGAATTTCTTTAATTTAAAGGTCTGGATGGATCAAGCAAACATCATCACGTTATTCGACCTTTCAGTTTGGACAAGCAGAGGAAGATGGGCAGGTTGGATCGATCTGAAGATACCAAGTCATCTTCTTTCATAGTATAACTCCTCCCTTTCCTTTCTTCATGGATCGATTCCTGTACACCGGAATATGAACGACAGAAGAGGCTGGGGAAAGTTGGGGATGTATTATGTCAAGGAAGGATATCGCCTGGTGGATAGCCTCAACACTAACAAAAGTAAAGACAAAAAATGGAATAAAGTCTGGGGCAAAGATGGACTCCCGAAAATCATTTTTTTTACCTAGACCCTTTCTCACCGAAAAACACTCACTGGGGAAAATCTGAGGAAAAGAGGTATTGAAGGACTCGCAATATGCATTCTTTGCAAAGACTCTGAAGAAACAATAGAACACCTCTTCCTAGAATGCAAATTCTCCCAAGAGGTTTTGCACAGAGCCTATATATACTTAAACTATGGCGTAACTCTTCCAACAAACTGGAACGACCTCTTTGCTTGTTGGAAAGACTACTAACATGGAAATCTCCACAACAAACCCAACTTCCAAAGAGCTTGGGAATCCTACATCTACTGGAAGGTATGGAAAGCCAGGAACAATGAAATATTTGATGACAAAAGAACCACTCCAAGCAAAGTTCTCGCCTAGGCAAAGTCCCTTTGGGTTAAAGCCTTACTCATAAAAGGAATGAATAATATCAACAGGGAACCTCTAACAGTAGAAGAAAAAATTTGGGCCTCCGATTTTTTAATTCCAAACTCCTCCCTTTCTTTGTTTCAACCTACCAAGAAACTAATAACTCAGAATTGGTATATAAGAATGAGCGTCGAAGATTTACAGAGCTGGAGGAAGCAAATTGGATGCAACACTATGTTCTTCAATGGTGCCTCGAAAGGCAACCCAGTGTTGGAAGGTGCGGGTGGAGTCTTCTTTGACTCTGAAGGAAACAAGTTGAAAGATTATGCTTGGGGTATCAGAAGGACTAATAATGGTGCAAAATGGCTATCTCTAATCAAAGGATTGGAGCTAGAAAGGAACGATGGTCTCGACGACTTGGTGTTATTCGGTGACTCAATGCTGGTTATTAGAGAAGTAGGGAACCTGGTAAAGAACCGTAAGAACCCTACCTCTAAGATACACCGTCTCCTAAAGTGTCTAGTTAATGAATTTAAAACCATCAACTTCCTCCATTTATTGAGATCCAACAATCATAATGCGGATGCTATGGAAAATATAGGAGTCGGTCTTGATTGTGGAGTTCTAGTATGTAACCAAAAAATTTATGAAAATATTTGGGTCCCATAATTGTGCTTGTTTCCTTCAGATGGAAAGACAACATATGGTTCCCTTCTCTGAGAGGTTAAACTCCTTGGATTGGAGTGGCTCTATAACCCTCCCATCTCCTTTTTTAAGCTTTACTCGGAGCTCTGTTTTGGCCAAAATTAAGGCTGATCCTATAGTTTTACACCCCCATCGCGGCCTGGATTGAGAGTAGCTCGCACGCTGGAGCCACATGGATATCATGCAGAAATTAATGGTGATGGGAATTCGAGAAAGATTAATTTTAAATGCCGAGTGCGGTATCATTGTTTCTCATTGGATTAATTTGGCCCATTTAAACGCAAGAGGCAACAACGTCAAGGTTCATTGTGCAAGGATGGGCGACCCTGGTTCTATGTCTGCTCCGAGTCTCTTATCGACACACTGCTTACTCTGCAGGAAGACTATACCTAGCTCTGGGGGTTTTGTGAGCATGGATCACCTGAAGAGGGCCCCTGGGATGGATGGTGGCCAGAACATGGACTGTGATGGGTTGGTTAAAGGGAATCACAGCCCATACGACACCTGTAGGTACGATTTACTGGGGACTGGTAAGAATTTGAATCCATCCTCTGCCAAAGAAGACGGAGGATGCTCTAGCCTCAAGCAAGAGTTCGAAAACATCCCTAAAGAATTCAATACTTATATGAAAGAAATGGAGATACAAATCCGTTTGCTAATAGGGTAAAATCACGAGTTTAAGAGGGCCATCCATCATCTGTACACTCTGGTGCAAGCAACGCATAAAGAGGTTCATGGAAGCAACAACATACTCGACGAGAAGGTTGATAGTCTTGGAGAAGTGTTGGATAATGGTTTTCCTTTCGATGTAAATATGGACGCCAAAATCATTGTGGTTCATTGCAGTGTCATGTTAGTTGAAGCCAAGATTGATAGCATGCGAGCAGAGATAAGGAAATATATGCAGGATTTGCAAATAGACTTCGGTAGTTTGGTTGGAGGACATGTGGAGAATCAGGCCACTATACCCCATCAGTAGCCCAAGTTTCGTAGCCAGTAATGGCTCTCCAACTCTATGAACTCCCAGGTTTTCTTGTGAAAATCCTCATAGCAGATCTAAGAGATGATGTATACCTCACAAGAGAATGATTATGATTAAGCAAGAAAATAGAAGAAGAGTGATCAATACAGTAAAATGAGCAACAGAATAATATGGTACAGTAGAACTCGGATAGAAGCAATAATACTTCACACACACTAGTTAATTAATCACAATATGGACAAATAGATAGTACAATGGTATAGAGGATTTGAATGCCTAAGGTGGCAATTCGAATTAGCCTCTCAGAGTGTTCATAAGATCAATAGAGTGTCATTGGAGCACAACTAGGTGTCCTCATGATCATCAGAGCACAACTGGAAGTCTTCATCATCATCAATGGAGTCATCAATGCTCAATTAATTGTCAACCATCAGTCAAACTAACTCTGGCAGGTGTAACTCAGTGTAACTGACTGTAACTAAGTGTAACTGAGTGTAACTAAGTGTAACTGAGTGTAAACTGAAGACAACTGGACTGGTAGGTGAAGAAGGGCGATTTGCTCCCTAAAATCAAGGAAGAAGAGCGCATTAAGAAACTGGAGGACTAAAATTGAATAGTGAGAAGCTCCCAGGGGCTGGCTAACTAAGGGCTAGGTGTTGGACTAATGACTAGGATGCATGCAAACCCTAGAATGCATGCAAACCCTAAAAGTGCATCCATGACTGAAAATGTAAATGATCAAAATACTGGTGGGACTAGGATGGAGTATAGGAATATCCTAACACCCCCCCTTAATCCATCCTGGGCTCTGGTAACTAAGACCAAAGGTCACCCAATACAATGAATAATAACAATCAATAAACCAAGGAAGTGGGAAAATTTCATGGGAAACATACCCCCTCCTAAAAAAATAGACTGTAAGGCACACATAAAAATAAATGCTCCAAACTCAAGCAGGTGTGATGCTTGGTCATATGTCTGGAGGTATCTTCTTCTTGGGAAGAAGCAGATCATGCTCAAAAAGCATGTGCTTGTACTTTCTCTTCGGATCGAATGTGATGAGAACAAATCCAACAGTATGAGAATGATCCTTGAACCTGTGATTCGAATTAGCTGAGGTAGGATCAAATCTGTGAAAGTGCATATAGTCTTTTGTCTTCTCCTTCGAACCACCATGGGTGAGATTATGCCAAAAATAACTATTACATGTTTGCTTGAAATCAAAATCAGATTTAAGACTTAAAAAATAGTTTCTTGAGATCTCCTTTGAACTAGCAGGGGTGAGATCAAAACTATCATATGCATGAGAAATTATCCCAAGCAGTAATTGCTTAGAACCCAATTTAGATACAAGACTTGAATCATGGTTTCTTGAGATCTCCTTTGAACCATGAGAGGTGAGATCAAAACCAGTAGATGCATGAGAAATTATCCCAAGCGAATGGCAATGGCCATATTCTTCAATGACCTTCTGAAAGCATGGAATTATGATCATATAGTAGTATAAAAGAGGAGATAGTTGGAGAGGAGCAAATGCATTACCTTCAATAGCTGTTTTAACCTCCGAAATAATCATGTGATCATGATGAAAAGCAACAGACTCTGGTGCAAGAGAGGATTTAGGACCTTCTTCAATATCTAGAGTGTGAGCTGGCACAGAATTCGAAATAGAAGAAATTTGGAGCATGAGTGTAGAATCTGCAAGTTCTTCTTCTTTGTGGACAACTTCAATATGAGATATGTTTGATACTGATTCATGATCAATGAGATCATCAAGGAGAGCAAATGCATCACTTTTCTTTCTCTCGAAAGGGTTTAGACCAATCCCTTCATTCTGCTTGCCAAAACTTTTATCCAGGTGGGCCCATAGCTCTTTTGGAGATTTAACATATTCATCAAGGGAGTAGAATGCCAAGCTTCGAGACATAGCAAACATCATGGCTGCAATAGCTCTTCCACCTTCATCTAACCAGTCATTCTCTTCTTTAGAGGATTCAAACTCTCTTTCAAAACAATAATCAAAGAGATCATGTCTCTTCAAATATGCTATCATTTTTGGTTTCCATTCAACATAGTTGAATAGATAAAGAGGAGGATCTTCTGAAAACATTGAAGCTATAGAAGACCTGCAAAAACAATAGAGAATATCTGCCACTGCTACTGCTGCAAAAATGCAGAAACTGCTGCACTCTAAATCTTGGTAATAACCTGCAAAAAACTCTCAAGAATGGAGATAAACAATACTCTCAACATGCTCTGATACCATGTGAAAATCCTCACAGCAGATCTAAGAGATGATGTATACCTCACAAGAGAATGATTATGATTAAGCAAGAAAATAGAAGAAGAGTGATCAATACAGTATAATGAGCAACAGAATAATATGGTATAGTAGAACTCATATTGAAGCAATAATACTTCACACACACTAGCTAATTAATCACAATATGGACAAATAAATAGTACAATGGTAGAGAGGATTCGAATGCCTAAGGTGGCAATTCGAATTAGCCTCTCAGAGTGATCATAAGATCAATAGAGTGTCATCAGAGCACAACTAGGTGTCCTCATGATCATCGGAGCACAACTGGAAGTTTTCATCACCATCAGTGGATTCATCAATGCTCAAGTAACTGTCAACCATCAGTCAACTAACTCTGGTAGGTGTAACTCAGTTTAACTAAGTGTAACTGACTGTAACTGACTGTAACTGACTGTAACTGAGTGTAAACTGAAGACAACTGGACTAGTAGGTGAAGAAGGGCTAGTTGCTCCCTAAAATCAAGGAAGAAGGGCACATTAAGCAACTGGAGGGCTAAAAATGAATAGTGAGAAGCTCCTGGAGGCTGGCTAACTGAGGGATAGGTGTTGGACTGATGACTGGGATGCAAGAAAAATGCATGCAACCCTAGAATGCATGCAAACCCTAAAATTGCATGCATGACTGAAAATGTAAATGATCAAAATACTGGTGGGACTAGGATGGAGTATAGGAATATCCTAACATTTCTTAGGCTCTTTTTTGGGTACTTTTATGATTCTTCAGAATTATAGCATGACAATTTTTGGGGCTTTATTTCTAGCAATAGTAGCTATGAAAACTTTTAGGCCATACGACATTTCCTACTTCCAATGTATTGCTTATGTTTCCTGCTTCTAGGGCAGTTTGTCCGGAGCTATAGTCTCCATAGATTAGGATTTTATCATGACACTTACAGGTTTGAAAAGGATGATTGTAGAGTCATGGCAGTTTTCTACTTTGGGGAACAGCCTCTCTCCGGCACTATGTAACACTGTGTTTTTTCTCATTTTATATATAAAAGATCTTATCCATTTTTGTTATAAAAAAAAATATTTTTATATTTGAATAAAGACAAATTAGCAATCATAATTTCTGCTTTTAATTAATTTTAATGTATATTAATAACCATCGTCATTAACATTATCATGCAATATATTTAATATCTGTTTTTTTTAACTTAGACTTAAGTTTAGAGTTTAGCATATGTATGTACTAATCGTGTTTAGCCTTTTTTCTATGCAATGATAAATAAACAAACAAATCTTATTCGTTCGGTCAAACCTTTGCTTGAAGACACAATCATCAATATGAATATGGAGGGGCTTTCTAAATCATGCAAAACATTTTGTGTGGATGACCTTGAGTGTTATTCCTCTCACAACTCCCTTATATATCATATAGACACCCTTTGTGGTGGTGCCTTTAAGGCTTTTAAGAGTTTGTGATATGTTTTATGTTACAGTTGGAATCGTAGTGTGATGATGTTTGTAAGCATTTGTAATATATTTTCGTGTGAAATTTGATTCTATTTAAGGGTGCTAGCTCAATGGAAGAGCACTTACCTTACAGGCAGAAGGTTTGTGGTTCGATTCCTCCATGCCCTATCTACATAAATCAATGACTAATTAAATGGCCAGTTAACAATAATCAATGACTAAATAAATAACCAATTAACAACAATCAATGACTAAATAAATGGCCACTTAACAACAATCAATGACTAAATAAATGGCCACTTAACACAATCAATGACTAAATAAATGACCAATTAACAACAATTTCTGACTAAATAAATGACCAATTAACAACAATCAATGACTAAATAAACAACTAAATGTACTACCAAACAATGATAACTAATGACCAAATAAATGACTAAATATATGACCAACACATGAAGCAATTCAAGCAATTTATGACCAAGTGATAAGTGACCAATTTTGTTGGGTGATAAGTGAATGTTAATTTATGATCAACGGTCACCTGACCAAATTTAGTCATTTATCACCCATTTTTAGTCATTTTTTTAGTCACTTATCACCCATTTTGTACTAGTGAATAAAGAGTCAACATAATACAATAGAGGGAAACTAATATGCTTCCCATCACTGGTGGAGTGCACCAGATTCATAACCAAAGGAGAGACGCACCTAACCTCCTCTCGACCAAAAGAAAAAATTTTAAGCTACCCACCACTCACCTAAAAATCAAAGGGATAGACAACCTCGTCATTGATGTATCCCTAAGAATAAATTAGTTGACGCTACACTGCAGCACCAGCTAAGACATCAGGGAACTGGGGAAAACTCTCCCTTCTCCTGGATAGACCGGTAATGAAATAACCGTCCTCCTCGGTGGGTTGGAACCACTAATAAGGACCAACATGAAATGCCTGCCTACAACGATCCTAGTGTTGGATGAACTAATGCAACAATGCAAAGTTACCCTTGAGGGATGTAGCATCCTCATAGAAATTTATGAGGTCGACAACCCTCAAGAGCCATCAAGTCTGAGCAGTAATGGAGCAATGGTACAAATCCCCCTCCATCTCCCTAGCCTCCCAGTCTCATACCATGTTGTAGTCATCCACTCTTAAACACTCATGTTGAGCAGCCTGTTGCCGCTCACATCTCTATTTCACATATAACATGAATCATTGCCAGAAATAGATATCTAAAAACATGAAATATTTAATTCAGTTAACATGTTATTTAATAACATCAACAACAACAAAAATTCTCAAAACAATAAATTTTTACAAGTGGTGCACCTAAAAAACAGAAGTGCACCACAAACGGTGCTTTTATTCAACAAATGCACCATGAACGGTGCATTCATAGAACAATTGCAACGGTGACGGTGCTTTTTCATCTGCTAGGCACCGTCAATAGTGTGCTACAATAAGTAAAACGCACTACTAATATATTTATATAATTTCTTTTATTTTTTTTAAAGTGTAGGAGTCGGTGTGTCTTTAACAGGTCCACACACCGTAATCGGTGCGCTAACCTTACCTAGAAGCATCGTTGTTTATTTTATTTGATGGATAATATGGAATGTGGTTACAGTGCACCTAATACACGTCAAATCACCGAAAATCGGTGCGCTAACATGCACTAGAAGCACTGTTGAATTATGATTTTTTAGGGTCGAAAATCTTTAAATTGCAGTGGTCGGTGGATTAAGGCCATGTCAACACACTGTTACATGTGCACTAACATGATCTAAATGCACCGCAGTTTATTTAATTTATGGTTGATGGGGAATGTGTTCCCAATGCGCCTATTGCATGTCAGAGCATCGAAAACTAGTGTGCTAACGTGCACTAGGAGCATCATTGAATTATGTTTTCTTAGGGTCTATAAATTTTAAGTTTCCTAAGGCGGTGCATTTAGATCACGTCAGTACATCGTAAATGGTGTGTTGATGTGAACTAAAAGCACAATATAATTTTAATTTATTTTTTTCTTGTTAATGTTCACTGGTACGTTCAATACATGTGAGGGCACCAAAATGTAGGTGTGCTTGTTTGTCCTGAATGCACCACGCATTAGTTCATAATTTAAAAAATAAAACTGATGTTACGACAGCGCGCTACAAAAGCATAGCACACTATTTAAGCGGTGTGTTCGAGCCACTTTGATCACCCCGCCATCGGTGCGCCTGTAACATTTTACAGGGTGCACCGACAACCGGTGCAAGCCAAACGGATTGAATGCACCGCGTGATTTTTTTTTTAAATTGATAAAATTAAAAAAAATTGATCAATTTCAAAAATTAATCCACTAAAAATTTAAATTATCAAGTAACAATTAATTTACCTTCTCAACTGCACATCGGAGGGGCATCCTAGCTATGTATGGAGAATTTGAATTTTTTCCCACCGTTGGGAAAAATTCAAACTTTTCAGTAGCCAATAGAAATGAGCAATGTGTCAGCAGCCAATAGGAATGAGCAATGTGTCAGCAGCCAATGAGGAATGAGCATAGGTGGTAGGGTGTCCAACTGGGTATGTACAACACCAATGCAGATGACTTAGACACACTATACAGGGGGTGAAAATGAGTTTGACCATGCAATAATTTTTTTATAAAACCTTGTTTCAATGTGCCCGACAATAGGACGCACCGAGTCTATTTAAAATATAATTGCACCATCGTTAGGTTTTTAAATAAAATTTAATGTTTTTTAAATTGCTTTTTTATTTTTTTAATGAAATATGAACCTGTATTTTCAGTTATATGACACGCAATGGGGCGCTTCTGATTAAATAACACACTATGGTCAGGGTTTTAAATAAAATGTAATGAGTTTTTTAATAAAATAATAAAATATTTTATTTTTTAGCAACACATAAACCGGTGTGTTTGTTTCTATTACACACACCGGGGCGTGGTTAATTAGGTAATGCATTGAGTTTAGTATTTTAAATCAAATTTAACGATATTTCTAAATAAAATAATAATGTTTTTTTTCATAAAATATATTATGGTGCATTCATTTCTACTACGCGCACCAGGGCGTTTAGTATTAGAAAACGCACTGCCTTTAGGTTTTTTTATAAAATTTAATGATATTTGTTAATAAAATAATAATTTGTTTTATTTTTAATAAAATATAAGACGGTGCGTTCGTTTCTACCACATGCACCGGGCCATTCAGTATTAGAAAACGCACCGTGAATAGGATTCTAAACAAAATTTTACAAGTATTTTAATAAAATAATATTTTTTACCCATATGCGGGTGTCTCAGAGCCCACGACACGCGACAACCCCACCGCCTGCCAGGCTACTAGACTCTTCGGTGGCGAAGGAGGTGATGGTAATTTATCAGCCATGGGATCTTCACCCCTGCTTGCTCCAGATAGTCTCTCCATGTCGCATTAGCCAACTTGTTTCGGCTCTCTTCGTACCGAGGACTTGAAGTTCATTGGTGTGACGGTCATGGCGTCCCATGGGCTCAGGTTAAAGCAGCATGGAAGGGTGGCTTTCTGCATCCTCTATTTGTTTCCTCAGGTCACTCCCGCTCGAATAACTACAGGTCTCTGCAACTCGTCTTTGGGTTGTATTTGGCTTCTGGTCGCGCTCCCTGGATTCTGGACTCCATGTCTGGACAAAGAGGTAGGTATAGCAGAGGGAGATATGGCTGCGCTGGAGGACAACATGAATTTACCGCCTTAGAGGGCTATGGAGAAGGTGTCTTCATTCTAGTTCGCCTGATGATAGATAATTGGGAAGCTCGTCTGTTGGTCGACCACCTCTCTTCGGGGAAGAATGATGGGTGCATTAATCACTACTAGATCGTCAAAAACATGTTGGTATCCCTCATGGAAGATATGAAGGCCAACTGGGAAAAAGCTAGAGAAATTAATTAGTCTCTGAAAGCTCACACAACCTCGTTGGATGGTCAGGCTTGCTCTCTGGAATCCTTCTTCGACGGCCAGAATTTTGTCAGGGGCAGCCATGCAGGAGGGAACCTCGCGGTTGGAATCCATGGTGGTGGGAGTGAGGTCAGCACCAATCACGCAGGGGGGATTCGGGTCGGCGGAATTCATGTTGGAGGGAGTCGGGATGGTGGTAGCCTCGCAGGGGGAATCCATGCAGGCGATGGAAACAGTATTGGCCCGGTGGGCGGTATGGAAAATTCAATGGAAGCTGGGGGAGAGGACAGGATTCCGATGCTCTCTGGGCTTCCTGGAAAGGAGATTGACACTCACTCTTTTCCCATCCCTTCTACCATCGGCCAGCTAGCATGCAAGAGAGTTCAGGATGACACAAAGAAGACTGCTCTTCCCTCGCGCAAAGTGGTTCCCCAACCGGTCAAAAATTCAGACCAGGAAGTTACAGAAGAGGACAACTTCAGCTTCCCAATTATGGAATACACCCCCCCCCAATGATGCAGCAGCAAGCAAATAAGGTTCTAAAGGATCTCTGCGTTTTTTAGCTTTTTTGTCTTAGTTTGATCACTTTTGTTTTATATTCCAATAGTTTCCATATGGGCTTTCACAAACATAGGTTTTAACCTGAATGCAATGAATTTTTTGTACTAATCGGAAGGTTGAAAACCTCAGTTATACCCATTTTGACCCTTTTTCTTTCTTGGGATGGTGGTCCAGCACTCTCAGAACACCTATACCAGCTCTGTGTTATGTAATTTTAACTTTTATTATATAATAGAAATTTGCAGCTTACAAAAAATAATAATAATAATATTTTTATTTTTTGATCAAATATAATACGGTGAGTTTGTTGAAACTTCATGCACCAGGACATTTTGTATTATACAATGCATCGTGATGGATGTAGAAAATTTCCGCACATCTCACATAAATTATTTTTTTCATTGTTGGGTTTTTGTCACAATGTGACATGATTTTTGGCGGCCCTGGTGCAGATTTTTTATAAATGCACTGGTGCTATTATAGTGATGAAATGCACCCAAAAAAACATCCACAAAAACCTCCGGCCACTCCCCTTCACTAGTGACCTCAGCTATAAATGGATATTTGAGCTCTTTTGGGAGGAGTGTCTTCTATAACCTTCGCTAAAGGGCTTTTTCCTTGTAGTGGTCTAAGTTTGAGAGTAAAATGTTTGATATGTCCATAGTCGATAGGATATATAACTATTCTAGTTCTCCTTGCTCAGTAATATGATATGTACAAAACAATGTGGTGGGATCTCAAAGATCTACAAATGCTCTCCTTCAAATCAGATTACGGAATAATTTTGATACCATGTTATTGAATTTTTTATCCTTATGTCCAAATTAGAACTTAATCCCACCAAATGCAAGAGGGAATCCAACATAACCATTGGCAAGTTAATATTTGTGGGTAACAGCTTAGTGCCTATGCTTTCCGAAGAGAAATAAAATGTTGCACGGACAACTCAAAAATGTCCCTCCAAGAAAAACAAACTAGTTTTCTAATTGGTAATATGTTTAAGAGAGAAGAGAGGACTTATGTTTTGCAATGATAGTTCTCGACGTTTCGATCCCCACTATAGGATCATCATCAAGAGACGGTGAAGTCTGGGAAGAAATTGTGATTGCCCAGCAATCTTTTTATATGTAGTGGTGGTGATGGTTTGGTGGATGGAGGAAGATTAGATGTCGACTCAGGCTTTTAAGGGAGGTTAGGGTTTGTCTAGTTATAGGGTCAATTGATTGTTCTTTATGTATTCTCTAATATTTCAAAGTTTGAGATTATTATTTAGTTTTGTTTTAAATTTGATTTTATTTAAATTAATGTTTTTAAAACTCTTAAAATCGAAATTCTAAAATTCATTAATTAATTAATTTTATTTAAAATTTTAAGTTTTTATAATGTTTTAAGTTTCATAATGTTTTTTAATATTAGATGCTAGGGTTATTATTATTATGCTTTATTATTACATTTTACTATAGTATGGTTTATGATTTTTAGTTTTAGTTATAATCTAATTAAGAATTTAGTTCTTTAATGTTATAATGTGTTTGAGTAATTATAATAATCAATTAATTATATAATATTTTAACTTGTTTTTAATTTATTTTATTATTATAGGTTATAATTATGTTTTAGTTTTATTTGATCATAATTTCTTTTTATTTTTTGTTTTTAATTTATTTTATTATTATAGGTTATAATTATGTTTTAGTTTTAATCAATTAATTATATAATATTTTAACTTGTTTTTAATTTATTTTATTATTATAGGTTATAATTATGTTTTAGTTTTATTTGATCATAATTTGTTTTTATTTTTTGTTTTTAATGTATTTTATTATTATAGGTTATAATTATGTTTTAGTTTTATTTAATCATAATTTGTTTTTATTTTTGGTTTATAATATGGTTTAATTTAATTTTATAATATAAATTTTTATTTATTTAGCTAGCATTAATTGATTTAGTTTAAGGCTCAAGCTTAAATAATTAATATAATGAGTAATTAGTTATTTTTTTGTTATAACTTATTTTATTTTAAATTTATTATTATGAGTTATTATTTTGTTTTATTTATACTTCATCAAACTTTTTAATTTCACATTGTTCTTATATAATAAATTATTTAATATATTAATTTTGATTTATTTTAGATTAAAATTTTTGGTGTCAAAAAAAAACAATTATTAGTTTTGCATTGTTTTACCTATAATTTTTATGATTATTAATGTGTAGTTTAAATGCTAAGTCTTATTAATTTAACATCTAAGGTATAATGAAGACATAGGGTAAAATGACAACGGAAGACTTATGGGTTCTTCTAGTTATTGGAGTACCTAGGGGTTTGCTTATTTTGTAATGAGTGTAATAGGGGTTTCCATGTAGCACTCAGTTTGGCTCCATCATCCCTATTGAGGTAATCTTTACACATCTCTATTTCAATTTTCTCTCTTATCTTTCGTTTTGTGAGGTTGTCTACTTTAGCGATGACGGAAGCTTTTTCTAAACAAATTTGATATTGGGTTAGGTGAGAATGTTCTGCTAGGGATGATTTTTTATGCCTATCATACCTAAGGTCAGCACTATGTTCCTTTAGTCTTGTTGCTATTGACCTATCGATTTCTCCTATATAAGACATACTAAATGAGCAAGGGATGGAGTAAACGCCTTTGTATGGCATGGGAGCTATAGGGTCTTTCAAGGAGTCTAGTAAGCTTCTTATTGTGTTGGAGGGGGTGAAGAATACTTTGAAGTTGTGTTTTCTAAGTATCTTTGCTAGTTTATCAGTGGTTCCTTTGATGTAAGGGAGGAAGATCCTATTGTAATATTTGTTGCAGCTCCCCAACTAGTTCCTTTTTTCCCTTGATGCATTGTTTATGTTGCTCAAGACCCAATGGGGCTACCATGAGGACAAATGCATTGCTTATTGTCTTTCTTTGTTGTTGTTTCTACCATATTTTTTTCCATAGCTGCATATTTTAGTACTTTTCTTGGGACCCAATGCAACCTCCCCAAGGAAAAATGCATCGTCTACCACTTCGATGTTTTGTTGCAACTACCCCATTGTTATATTTTGGCCTCTAATAGAAAAACGCATGACTAACTACTTTGCTTCGACAGTGTAACTCCCTCACAAGTTCACTTTAGATTCTAGAGTATTTTTTTATTTGATCATGGCCCAATGGGGATTCCCTAAGGAAAACACAACGGTTCCTTATTCAATGCATTGTTGTATCTAGTGTTGTAATTTGTTCTTCTATTACAGTTTTTGAATTGTTATGGGTTCCAACAAATCTCCCAAGGGTTAAAAATCATAGCTTACATTGTTTTTTGCTACTTGAACTCTCTAGTTAATCTATTTTTTTCCTTTTTGTGTATGTTTAGCTTACCTAGGGTCAGATGGATCTTTCCCCAAGCCAAAACACATCACTTACCTCTTTAACACACTAGTGTAGGTACCAATGCTACTTTCTTCCCTTCTATTTGTTATCATCTCGTTATGGGGTCCAATGAATCTCATAAGGGGAAAACACACTACTTATCTTATTTCCATGTTGTTGAAACTACCCCACTAATGCATTTTGGTTTTCTTTGGGGCCCGACGGAGCTTCCCCATGGAAAAATACATAAATTGATGCTTTGCCTTGTCATTGTAGCTCCTCACTAATGTGTTTTAACTTCCAATTCATTTTTCAACCATTATGGACTGCTATGGAGTATCTATAATCAAAACAAATCACCATGGAACCTAATTATGCATCCAAAATATATTTGAGGTAAAATGTTGTGTCTAGATGTTTTCAAAGGAAAAATATCCTTCTCAAAATCTTGCAAAAGAAACATTGGAGGGTATAGGAAGTATTTTCTTCCCAATAATTAATTATCATTAACTTGATTCATCTCTATATTTTGGGATTTCTCACTTCATTGGAGGCTTCACACATAAAAACAAGCATGTTTAAAATTTTAACGATCAATGTAACTAATCGAAAAACCTTCAAGATAACAACTTACGAGTCAGATCATCTAGATGTCCTTTTTCTATACCATTTAAATGCAGTTGTGGTTAATAACATGAGAATAACAGTGAGAAACAATGTATAAAATATCTCAGTTGTGTCATAGCATGATAAAGGTTATATTCAATCATAATGGATTGCTTATGTTGTTGTAGTAGCAATATAACACTTTGAGTTGCTCTGCTTGTTGCACAACTATCGGTGATGTGATTTGGTCCTTAGCATTCCACTCTATATTTAATATTTTGAAATATTCTCTTTAGTGTTGCACATAATCATGTGCAAGCTTAGTGACTCCATTTTGGGCCGCTGGTTTCCCGAGGGTGGACCATTTATTCATACACTTCTCGACTTACCTGAAAGCTTCATTATTTTCCCATGATAATATGGAGATCATGTATAATACGAAATGCCTCTTATAAATTCACATGTGACTCGGTATGTCTCAAACCAATACACATTTCTTAGAAGCCTCTTGGACAAAAGACAATTGCCTAAATTTGTACTTGGAAATATGACTAATTTATATCACCAAAGAAGTTATTCTATGGATTTGATCCTAGATTTAACCTATGAAGGTTTTGTTCCTTGCTCATACCATTTTCTTATAAATGGATTATTGAAGTATGTAAGAATATGTTGTGAATAAATAAAAATGAGATCTTACTAACCAAAATGCAATTAAGATTGTTAAGAATGTATATGAGACAATCGAAATTGTTATGTTATTACAAGAGAAACATAACAAGCCAAGTTAACATGCTTGCTTTAGAAAGAAAAAAGGATTCCTTTTATTTCTTTGTATGCTTTGCATAAATGGATTTTGTGTTATAATAACCAACACCAAATTTAGCAAGGTGGATAGCTAGTAGTCAAAACAAATCATACATTAGGTATATATATATCTTGGATCTCCTTATTTTGATTTAATCCAAGCTTGTTATTCCCTTTTTCTATTGTGTTAAATAAACATATATCTCGACATCAAGTATGAGTGTGCATTAATGGAAGTTGTGCACCAGTTTTTATCATTAAACAAGCATTAATCATTATGGTCTACCGATACATGCCCCAACCAATAAATACTAAGCAATAGCAGGATTAACCAATACTTATGTAATATGATAGAGCTTCAATCAATATAATTCCCAATGACGAAATAAAGGTTGATCGGTCAAGGTGCGGAGCTAGGTTTTTTGGAGATTTCTGAAGGAGGTCGGATTGACGGTGTCCATGGATGCTTCTGTGGGGGGGAGCACCTCAACCCCCAAAAGATATTCCCATGCTGACTTTCAGGTCAATGGGATTCCGATCTCTTTGGATGGGATGGGTGGTGTGGGAAAAAATTCGTAGGAAGCGAGATCTGCAAATCCCTCGGTGGGGAGGAAACTGGGTTAGTGCATACCCAAAGATGTTATTATTCCCTCAATGATAATCAGATCCAGTAAGTTGAGAGAGAAGATTCAATAAATGCAGGACCATGCACTCATAGGGAACTTTGTTGGGGTTTTACCCTCAGAAAAATCCCTGATCTAGTGGATTAATTCAACCTGGAAACCAAAAGGCCACTACGATCTGCAATTAGGATCCAAGGGTTTCTTTACGGTCTCTTTCCTAAATGCGGAAGACAGAAATAGGGTTCTGGACGACAACCCTTATTTTTTTTATTCAGCTGGCTTATTTCTGAGGCCGTGGAAAGAGAAGTTCTGCCCTGAAAAAGAAGACATGAAGATTGCTCCAGTTTGGATAAGACTCTATTCTCTTCCAAGTGAATATTAGGAGGAGGAAATTTTGGAAGACATCGGGAATAACTTGGGCACTTTTGTAAAATCCTCAGAACAAACAAAAGCTCAATGTTACATGGCCTATGCTAGGACCTGTGTCTACATGGATCTTACGCGGGAGCTCCCTGAAACGATTAAGATGGTGTGGGAAGATGAGGAATGGGTCCAACCCTTATATTATGAACAAATCTCGTTTTGATGCCGCTGATGCCATGAGCATGGTCACTTATTCAGAGACTTCCCAATGAATAACCCAAAACTCTCCCCCAAGGATGCAGAGGTGAACGCAGATCCAAGCTTCACTGAGGTGCAGATGCGTAAGCGGGGTGGGAGAAAACAGGAAACAATGGAAGGAGCAAAGAAGATCATGGCGTCGAACCCTTTTGACGCCCTAAAGGAGCAAGAGGATATCAGTGTTTATGTTCCTCCCTAAGGAATTTATGATATCCCAAATTAGGAACCATCGGCTGCTCCTTCCCGTTCTCATCCGCCAGGGATGGAAGAGACCCTAATGGAAATTATCGGGGAAGATGCTGGGGAAGAAACCAAAGAAATGGATATTGGAGATCTGGATCTAGATGGAATTGAATAGGCTTGTGGGGACTCTAAAAAAGTCTATTTCCCTCAAGAAAAAGTGATCCTCCTGAAGGAAGCTATTCTAAAAGCTAGGGAATCCAAACGTTTGGGTATTAGTCCCAAATCTCAGAAGGACCATAAAAGGAAACATGAAAAAAATTCCAAGAAGTTGGGCCGAAAATCGAATTGGCAAAGAACAGCAGCTGCAGGGTTGAAGTTGGTTGAATCAGGTCAGTACCCTACTATTAGGGCGGCCTTAGGTCTAGAATTTTTTTTCGTTTCTTAATGAAGATTGTTTCCTGGAATATTAGAGGGATTAATGGCTAGCAAAAGATCAAAATTCTTAGGAAGAAGATAAAGAAGATGAATCCTGCATTTCTATTTCTTCAAGAAACATAATCTTCAGTGAATCAGCTACAGGAGAAATGCAAAAAGATTTGGAGGAATTATGAAGTTGTAGGGATTGATGCCAAGGGATTTGTTGGAGGGATTGGTATCCTCTGGGATCCGGGTATGGTAAACATCT
Organism: Larix kaempferi; assembly: GCA_027924585.1. NCBI lineage: Eukaryota > Viridiplantae > Streptophyta > Pinopsida > Pinales > Pinaceae > Larix > Larix kaempferi. The sequence continues at coordinate 10,061,674 of BSBM01000831.1, forward strand.
CTGGTTTCTTTGGGAATCACTGCTTCCTTTCTGCTGAATTTCAGGTTATTGGTTTCAGTGTTTCTGGCCTCCTCACTAATGTCTATGGGCCCCATACCCCTAGGGAGAAAATATCTTTCTTAGAATCCCTGAACTGGTTGGTGGAGTTGGCAGTTGGAAAGCATTGGATTGTGGGTGGGGATTTCAACCTTATTTATTCATTAGAAGAAAAGAAATGGGGCTGGCATCGCCTTGAGGATGAATGTGTCTGCTTCAGGAACACCATTGAGCATCTGAATCTTGTTGATGTGATCCCGGGGGAAGCTCAATTCAATTGGAATAATAAGAGATAGGGATATCGTCACATTGCATCTCAATTGGACCGCTTCTTGGTCTCTGAATCGGTGATGGAATCTGGAATTGAAATTGCTTCCTCCATTCTCCCTGCTTCAGGTTCGGACCATTGGCCAATCGAACTCCGGCGGAGTGGTATGGGTTTGAAATTTAAGAAGCCCTTTCACTTTGAACAGTTCTGGTTAGGGCATTCGGATTTCAAAGAAAAAGTTTCTTAGTGGTGGACGGAGTTGGATTTTGGCAAAGGCCAAAGTATGTATAAATTCCAGCAGAAATTGAAAGTGCTCAAAGAAAAAATTAAGAAGTGGAATAAAGAAGAATTTGGAAACATTTTTTAGGACAAACAAACCCTTGAGTCTCAGCTGGAGGAAATCCCAAAGTTGGGCATGCATTCTAGTTACACCTCGGATCTACAAAAGGAGGAAACATCTGTGTTCAATAAGATTTTAGAAAGGGAGAAGCAAGAGGAAGTTTTATGGCGCCAAAATGCGAAAGTTAGTTGGCTTCAAGATAGTGAAAGAAACACTAAATTCTTTCATCGTTCCGCTCTCCAGCATCGATTGCAAACTCAAAAACAGAGAGGAGAACAGACTTGAGACTAGGGAAGAGATTGAAGGTGGACTTCATAATTTCTTTCAGGATATCATGACTGGAAATGTGATGGATAGAAGAAGATACATTGAATTAATTACCCGAAATATCCCATCCTTGGTGTCTCAGGAACAAAACAATCTCCTTTTGAGACCTATTTCTATGACTAAAGTCGAGGAAGTTGTTCTTCAAATGGTGGATGGTAAAGTCCTGATGGCTTCACTACCAATTTCTTCCATTACTTCTGGGATTTGGTGAAGATGGATGTTTGGAATATTTTGGAATCCTCCAGATGCTCTGGGAAAATTCCCCCAGCTTTTAATGCGACCTTCCTAGCCCTCATCCCCAAGAATGATGGTGTGGACACCCCTGACAATCTTAGACCGATAGCCCTATGCAATGTGATCTATAAGATTGTCACCAAAGTGATTGCTAATCGTCTGAAGCCTATTCTTCCCTCCATCATTTCTCTTGAGCAGTCGGGGTTTGTGGAGGGAAGGCAGATTATGGATGGTATTATCCTGGCTCATGAGGTTCTGCATTCCCTCAAAAAAGAGAAAGTTCTGGGAATTATCTTGAAGCTCGACATAGCCAAGGCTTATGATAAACTGAACTGGAAATTTATGAAGGACATGTTGCATGCCTTTGGTTTTTCAGAAATGTGGATCCAGTGGATTATGAATCTGGTTTCTTCCTCCTTCTCTTTTATTTTACTCAATGGTGTCCCTATGGGTCTCTTAAAACCCTCCAGAGGGATTCCTCAAGGGGATCCTCTTTCCCCTTTCCTCTTCGTGATCATGGCTAAGGGTTTGGGGAGAACAATTAAATCTATGCAGGGGAATCATGAGTTGCAGGGTCTTATTATTCACCCCAGAGCGGATTGCCAGATGCATCATCAATTTGTGGATGATACAATGATTATGGGTCATCCTTCTATCCAGGAGGCAAGGGCCACTCATCTTTGTCTTGATAACTTTGGTAAAGCCTCTGGTCTTGAGGTTAATCGTTAGAAATCTCAGGTTTTTTTATTCAATACTCCCAAAATTACTCGAAGAAACATTTGCCGGATCTTGGGTTTCATGGAGAGCTCCCTTTCGTCCAAATATTTGGGAGCCCCTTTAGTGGATTCCATAGTTCACCATGGGTCTTGGCGGGAGACGATTGAAAGAATGAGGAAGAAGCTTTCCAACTAGATATTTCATCCCCGAAATTTTTCCAGTCGTTTAGTTCTTCTCAAAGTTGTTCTTCAGGCTATGCCCACCTATCTGTTTTCGGCAATGATGGCTCCCAAATCCATCCTCAAGGAGATTAGGAAACTTCAACGAAATTTTTTATGGAGTGTCCTCAGGGATCATAGAAAATGGGCCCTGGTCAAATGGGATGAGGTTTTCTCTCCTAAAGATCAGGGGGATCTCAATCTTCGAGACCCGGAACAGGGCAACTTTGTCTCTGGTGCAAAAACTTGGTGGCGTTGGGTGACTCAAAGCAATGAACCCTGGGCCAGGCTGTGGCATTCCAAATACACGTGAGGATGGGAAAAATAAAACCTGATTCGGTTCTCGAAAATCCCCCCAGGATCCCAGATTTGGAAGTCGAGTTCCCAGGGGAAGATTTTGGTTCAGGAGAATAGTTTTTGGGAAGTCAAAGATGGGCATAGGTCCAAGGCCTGGGCCGATTCTTGGCAACAGTTACCCCCCACCGCTAATTCAATTGATGCCCCCCGTGTTATTCAAAGTTGTATTGAAAACCACACTACTCTGGTTCATGACCTGTGGGATTTATCTTCTCCCGACCAAGATTTCAGGGTTTGGTAGACTCGCGAGTGGTGGGCTCCTTTCGGTTTGGATGAAGAGATAAATCAAGTCGAGGAGACTCTGAATAATCGTAAGCTCAAAATTCAAACTGGAGAAGATAGGTTGTGGTGGGGCTATAAGCTGAGGGGTAATTTCTCCATTAAAGAAGCCTATGACATATGGATGGGCTTCCGCCATCTTGAGCCTATTCTGAAATGGAAAAGAATATGGACTGCAAACATTTGGCCTAAAGTTTTGATCTTTATATGGCAAATCTTGAAAAAACGCATTTTGACTGGAGAAAATTTACAAAAGCGGGGTCTAAACGGCCCATAGCAGTGTGTCGTGTGAAACAAAGCCGAAGACACCATGCAGCATCTCCTTGATTCTTTCCCATTTGCTTCAAGTTTATGGGACCATGGAGCGATGATCTTCCGGATATATGACAGAAAACGCGACGACCATGTGCTTTCCATTGTTGATTGGTCCAAGGATCCTTTCCAAAACCAGGTGGTGAATCGTCTGTGGAATATTTTCCCATACTTCCTTTTTGGGAAGTTTGGACAGAACGCAACTCTATAATTTTCAAGGACAAAGCAAATACCTTTAAAAGAGTATGGACTGCACTTCAGAATAAGATGGTGGAGACTATTAAACTTCAGAAATGGGAGAATTCGGACTGGGAAACAAATGGGATGGAAACTCGAATTCTCCGTGAATGGGGTATCTTGGGAACTCTTCCCTTTTGCAGAAAACCCAATCGCTCTCCCCGGCTTGAGGATAGTTCGGAGATCTCATCCCCTCCGCTTCAGGCTTCTTCAAGCTAAATTTTGATGGCGCATCCAAGGGTAACCCTGGCGCGGCTGGTTTTGGTTGTGTCTTCAGAAACAATGCGGGAGAATTGCTCGGTTTCAAGGCTGGTTTTTTGGGGATCAATTCTAATAATGCGGCTGAGCTGGAGAGCCTCTTGCAGGGAATTCATTTGGCATGTCAGAGGAACTGGACCCCTCTAATCGTGGAAGGTGACTCTAGGATCATCCTCCACATGGCTTCTGAGCTCCACCGTGGAAAGTCTATCTCCAAGGTGGCCTCATCGTGGAGATTGGAAGGTAAGTTGGAGGCTCTGTCATCTTTGTTCTCTCAGGGTCTTGCATTATCTTTCTCTCATGTCAAGCGGAATGGAAACAAATTGGAGGATATGCTCTCCAACTATGGGAGTAGTGTTCACATGGCCATCTGTGCCTACTCGTGGGATGGGCTGACAGATATGGTGATTCGGGACAGCTACAAATCTATCCAGGACCAGGACATGATGATATTTCATGTTGATCATGCAAGAAGACATCAGGAAGACACTACTCAAGACACGTAGCGTTCGTTTTTGCTTCTTTTGCGTTCTATCCTTTAAAAGGAGGGAGAGGGACTGTCTTTTCATTCTCTTTTGCGAGGTCTGATCACTCTTTCCAAGTTCAGTGTTGGTACATTGGCTGGGAAAATGATGAAGGGAAATTTCAATGCAGTTGGTGGGCTTCAGCATGAGCGGTAGCCGGAGTACTCCTCGCAGTTATTAGGGAGTACTTGGCTCATCATTACTGGGGGTGGTGACATTGTTTATATGTTGAGGCAAGGTGGCAGCTAGGATCGTAATCGTCGGTTGCTCGCATGCATGCAAGTGTTTTTTCTCTGGTTGATTATGGAGAGGGTTACTGGTAATAAAATGGAAGAGTCTGGTGATAACAATTGTCGTGAGGATGGAGAGGAGAATGCTAGCCATAATAGAAAGAGATGTCGTGGAGAATACTCGGGAGAGATGGGTGGTGGCCTTTCTCGTGCTTATCAGTGAGCTCGTAGAGAGGCAAAATATTTTGAACTCAACATCCCTCTGGATATCCAGAGGGACATTCGTGATTATGAACAATACTGGTAGCTGAAACTGAACAAGGAGACTCTGTTAGGGGAGCGTAAACAGTTGGAATATTGGATTATGGATCCAGGTAACACAGCTGGGTGGGTCAGCCTTTATGAACGTTTTGTTTCCCTTTACTGGATGATGAAGAATCTGGTTGGTTATGCCATCCGAGACAGCCAATTTCTCAAAAATGACAGTGCTCAGTTGCTCCTGGAGCATCGCATCCTGGAGGAGTCTCGTGCTATGAATTGGAAGCTGGATTATCTTCTTCAAGCTATGGAGCTTCGTCCTCCCCCGTGTCCTTCTTCTTCTTCAAGCTTCCATCCCCCGAGGTTTTCTCCAGAGGCTCCCTACATTATTCGTTAATGTCTGGCTTAGTGACTGTAATTTTTGAGTTTTGTTGGATTCTCTGTAATTGGGCTAGGTCAGTTGTTAGTTTGTTAGGCTTGTCTCTTAATTTTACTCTTATGTATCCTGCATATGAAAGGCTCCGCAATAATTTGTTGTTAATTTTGTTTTCTGGCCTGCGTGCCTGTTGGAAGAGACTCTCAGGTTTCGTATCCTGTTAGTCAGTCAATCAATTTTGTAGATCCAAAGTTTTCAAGGTTAGGTCTGGAAAGACGAGCAGAAGGTTCATCTTTGTTCTGGAAGTCATGGCCTTCAGATTGGTTATTCGGGTTTGCGTCTATGGGTCTTTTCATAAGTGATCTTTTTTTATGAACAAGTTCGAGTCCTCGGCCCGCTTGTTCCTTTATGTAATTCCTCTTCTATCTATATAATACAAAAACCTCTTACTTACAAAAAAAATAATAATACTTATGTAATCTATTGGAGAAAAAAATTTTGATTGCAATGCAAGTTTACATATGCTTTTGATTACTATGCAATTGATTCTTAAGAATGGAAACAAGTTTACTACTTCCTACACACAATAGGCATTCCATTGAAACAAACCATTCATGGATGATCCATATACCAACAAAGGAAAATGCCTCAATCAATCTATCATGGTATAAACAAAGGCACTTTGGTACGGTCTCTACATGCAAGAGTGTAGAGGGTTTTGAATCCATCACAACATTAAGGCATAAAAAAGTGGAAGGAGGCTAAAAGATAATCAAACCAAACTAGTCATGTAACTAAATCAAAGAAATTTTCAATAATTCATCTAGTTAGAACCCTTCAAGATCAATTCAAGTAATAGAGATAGCTAGACAAACCACTCAAAGAAATTCAAATCATCCAAGAGTATCAATCGCATCAAAATTTTCATTCATAAAGAAAGTAACATATATTGGGTCAAACTTTGTTTTTAAAAGTGAGGGTCCCTAGCCCCTAGGACATGGTTTCTTCTCATGGCATCAATAGGAGGATGATACCTCCCTTACCCTAGATATGATACAACCCCCTTTATTTTTTACGGTTGTTCAAATCATCCAAGGTATGAGGGAACTATGCCAATTAAGATGCCCTACAATGAATAAAAAATATTTCAAGGCTAATACAAGCTAACAATAAGAGGTCAATGTATAGGTTTTAGAGATGATAATAGCAATCAGCTCAAGAGAATGGAATAGGTGTAAGAGATCTTATATCAAGATGTGTCTCTAATTTGAATGTGTACCTGTAATATAAGGTTTCATAGATAGGTTGTTTGAAGTGCACTTATAAAGAGGAATAAAATAGTATAAATAGGAAAAGGAATGACTTCAATCCACAAGAGTACATTAGGTTATCCAATAGAGGGCCTAGGTCATATGGAAAAGTTGTATCATGTGTGTTCACTTGATATTGCAAGTTCGGGAACACTATATCATGCGGTTTTAGGCCCAAAATTCTCCTCTGCTCTAGATGCATTGGAACATAAGAATGGTACACCCTTTAAGAACCTATGATACAATCCCTACCAAGAGATCAAGGGGGGATAATGAGTTCTGAATAAATTTGACCCCATAAATATAAGCCCAAAATAGATTTAGTGTATTATGGACTCATGGTTTGGAATCCTAATTGATTATGGAGCTAACTGAGGGTTTGTTCTCCCAAGAAAACTCAAAACAAATACCCCAAGGGTTAAAGTGATCCAAACCAATGAGAAATGGTTAGATACTAAGAGAGAGAAGGAATCCAAGGATCCTACCAAAGAGATAGACATCATTAAGAGGTCATACAACTAGGTTGAGGTAAGTGGAAATCACAGAAGTTGATCCACCACAGAAGGATAATATATATATATAGTATTATCATTAGATCAGTCATGCATGGAAATGACATAGAAAGTCACACTATAGCCTCCTTGTTGGGTGGGCATATGTAAGTCAAAAGTGTGAAATCCATATGCAACAACCTATGTATGCAAATTGGGTGTAATTCCCAAGACAAGACTAGGATTATGGTTTTATAAAATCCCCTCTTCTTCTTCTATAAAAGAAAGAGGGTACTCCACTAATAGTTATTCAATTTTACTTTTGAGCTAGTGATTAGTGAGTGAGGCGGTTAGATTTTTTGAGCTATTAGATTGTAATTTATTCTTTCATAATAGAAGACATATGTAATAATGAGATACAAGTTATTAAGATTGTTGTATTTTTTTCCAGAATAGTGTTTTATTTGAAATTAGTATATATTGTTTCTTTTTATATTTTTTCTAAGTATGCAATGTCCATATTTATGCATACATAGTCTATATATGTTAGTGTTAATATATTTCTATTTTAAGAGGTGTATTAGGTAGTTTTTCATGTCTCGAGAACTCCCAACCTAGGATTTGATTCATATAAGTCTAAATCTACTTATCATGTTTTGATCATTTCAACATTGAACTCCCCATCTAAATCCACCTTAATAATGATTAATAGAAAAAAGGGTGGTTAGAATCCTTGATCTAAGTATTATTATATGTTAGGAGCAACTAAAAATCATAAATAACACATTTTGCAAAGCCTCCTCTAACATCTCTATATGCCCATAATAAGACTTGTTTTCATACCTAAAATTCTTGCAACTAAAAAACTCAAGCAAAGTATTGATCTATAGAAATGTTATGGCTCAAAGTTTAGCTTCATGCATAATATTAAGCAACAAATTCCCAAAAAGAGTATGAAAAGAGAATAAATAGACCAAAAAGAGTACTTTGTGCCTTTAATGAAGAAAATAGATGAATAGCAAGCCTCTTCGAGGGGAAACCTCCTTATATAATGTACTAAGTACATAAGACAAGACAAGATTATTCATATGAAAAGGTCTCATTCTTATATATAGGATACCAAGAGATACAATTACAACAAATGGACCCAAGCTGACATAACTAATATAATAATACTAATAACAATTACCACTAATACACCCAAGCCGGCATCAATAATATGTATGAGACACAATATAGGGGGTAATGTGCCCACGTTTAGGGATTAACATGCCCCTCCCCTTCAAACAAGTGTTGTCCTCAACACTTGATTAAATGTGGATACTTTTGTATGAAGGACTTGTCTTCCCATGTCAAATCTTCCACTAGTAATTTCTTCCACTTGATGAGGTACTCATTAATAGACCAATTACGTAGTTGTTTGGTCCTTGTTTCAGTGATTTGTTCAGGTTCCAATATGGATTTTCCTTCTTCATCAAGCTCTGGAAATATAGTTTGAATTGGGATCTTGTCTCCTATTACCTTCTTTAAGCAAGAAACATGGAAAATTGGGTGTACCCTTGAAGATGAAGGGAGCTCCAATTTGTAATCCATACCGCTAATCTTCTTCAACACTTTATAAGGACCACAATACTTGGATGCTAATTTATTGTCTTTATTTAGTTTCTTGAGGGAAATCTCTTTGTAAGGTTTCATCCTTATAAATATCCAATCCCCTTCTTCAAAACTCCTTTCACTGCGATGTTGATCTACTTGTTGTTTCATCCTATTTTTTGGCATAGCCAGGATGTCCTTCAGTAACTAGAGAACTTCTTGCGGGTGCTCTAGGTGATCTTCCATGGATTGAATTTTAGATTTTCCTTTTAAGAGAGATGTGATAGATGGACGATTGTACCCATAAAGTGCCATAAATTGAGACATTTTTATGACGTATGGAAGGAAGTATTGTACCACCATTCTGTCAAATATAACCATTTCACCCATTGTGTTTGTTTATCAGATACAAAGCAGCGAAGATAGCCTTCCAAAAAAAAATTCATTATCTCAGTTTCTCGTTAGATTGAGGATGATAAGAAGAACTGTGAGCCAACTAGGTACCCAAACAAGAAAATAATTAAGTCCAAAATTTTCCAACGAAAATTGGATCTCTATCACTTACAATAATCTTCAGGTTTCCACGTAACTTCTAAACTGATTCCATGAAGGCTGCAGCAACTGTACTTACATTAAAAGGGTGAGAGAGTGCACAAAAGTGTGCATGTTCTGTGATTCTATCAACAACCACCATAAAAACACTCTTCCCTTCTAACTTGGGTAGACCTGTAATAAAATCCATTGATACTTCCTCCCAGCGCTGACAAGGTATTTCTAATGGTTGTAAAAGACCTGGGACTTAACTGTTTCAACCTTATTTTGTTGGAAAACCAAACATTTTTCCACGAACCTTTGAACATCATATTTAAGACCTTCCCAAAAGAATTCCTTCTTGACCCTCTGGTACATTTTTAGGAATACTAAGTTCCCACCTATAGGAGAGGTTTGTAATTCCAAAAGGATATTTTGTTTGAGTTGGGAGTTCTTACATATATATAAGCGATCCTTATACCATAGTGAATCATTTTTCACACAAAAGTATCTGATACACTGGGATCCTTTTGTATATTTTGAATGACTGTCCACACAGATAGGTCATTCTTCCCTTGCTATTGCTATCCAATCAGGTTGTATAATTGAAATCGCATAAAGTAATGCATCAACATCCGCTTTTTTTCTAGAGAGTGCATATGCCATCACATTTTGGTTCCCTTTTTTATAGATGATTTCAAAATCATATCCCAACATCTTGGTTACCCATTTTTGTTTATGTTATGAAGATAGTCTATGTTCCTACATCTTGAAGTGCCTACCTATTAGGTAAGGACGCCATTGCTTAAGTGCATGTAGTATTTCCATCATTTACTTCTCATAAATGGGTTTTGGGAATTTATTTCCCTTGATTGGTTGAATTTCGAAAGCAAGGGGTCGTCCTTCTTGCATTAGTACAACACCAATTCCATTTCCTGAGGCATCACATTCCACAATGAAACTTTTTGTTAAGTTTGGTGTGGTCAAAATAGGATCTTTGCACATTTCCTCTTTAAGTTGATTAAAAGCTTGAGTTTCCTCTGGAGTCCAAGAAAATGCTTCCTTCTTCAATAATGTCGTTAGAGGTGTTGTTATTCTTCCATAGTTATGAACAAACTTGCCATAGTACCCTATCAAACCTAAGAATCCTCTAAGATTATTCAAGTTTTTGGGAATCGACCAATCCATCATGGCTTTAATTTTGTTAGGGTCTACCATAACACCTTCATGAGATACAATATGACCCAAATAATCTACATCCTTTACCCCAAAGAAACATTTGGAAGGTTTTGTGTATATTTGTTGCTCCTTTAGTAGTTGTAGAGCCCTATCGACATGTTGGACATGTTATTCTGGAGACTTTCTATAGATTAGCATATCATCAAAAAATACTAACACGGATTTTCTAAGGAAGGGATTGAAAATGGAATTAATCGAACCTTGAAATGTGGAAGGTGCATTCGTGAGGCCAAAAGGCATGACCAAAAATTCATAATGACCTTCATGAGTTATGAATGTTGTTTTGGGATGTCTTCTTCATTCATTCTAATCTGATTATACCCTGAATGAAGATCCAACTTTGTGAAGTAGAGTGCTCCATGTAGTTCATCTAACAATTCATCAATGACGGGAATGGGAAACTTATCTTTAATGGTGATCTTGTTGAGTTCTCTATAATCTGGACACATACGCCATGATCCCTCCTTGTGTACTAGTACCATTGGTGCAAAGTAAGAACTTTGGCTAGGCCTAATTATGCCAGCCTCTAACATGTCTTCAACCATATGCTCAATTTCACTCTTCTAGCCATAGGGATATTTGTAAGGCCTAATGTTAGGAGGAACACTTCCTGGCATTAACTGAATAGCTTGATCAAAATATCGAGTAGGTGGAAGACCTTTTGGAAATATCCTCAAATACCTTGGAGTGATTATCAATGACCCGGAGATCTGGGGGAATAAGAGGCTTATATGTTTGAACATCTAATGAGCATAATTGTGCAATTACACCTCGATGTCCCTTTTTCAACAATTTTGTCATACCATTAGAGCTTATCACCTTGCTTGGATTCCCTGTGATACCCCTTAATTCAAATTATTTTCCTTCCCAAGAAAATTTCATGAAAAATTCTTGAAAATTAAAATCCATTGTTCCCAATGGTTGTAACCATTGAACCCCTAAGACAACATCAGCACCACCCATTGGGATAGCAATCATTAGACTATTCAATACATATTCCCCCATAGTAATATTGATATTATGGAATTTCCCTGAGCAATTGATACTTCCTCTGTTTTCAATCATTACTTGAAACTCTGGTGTTGGATAGACAAAGCAATTGAGAGCTTTGGCTAATTTAGAGTGAATGAAATTATGAGTGCTACCAGAATCAATCAACACTGTTACCTTTTTCTTTTTGATATATCCTTCGATATTGATAGTTTGAGGAGTGCTAATTCCATCCAATGCATGACAGGATATGGTGGGAGTAATCTCCTCGGAAGTAATCTCTTATATTTATTCATCTTGAGATGTTTCATGTTCTTTTGATTCTTCCTCTTCACAATCTATGTAGAATAATGTATTCCCACCACACTTATGTCCCTTACTATACTTGATGTCACAATTAAAGCATAGACCTTTTGCTCTTCTTTCATCTAGTTGTTGAGGTGTCAACCTTTGAGGTGGGTTAGAAGAAGGAACATTATTTTTTCTATATGTGTTGGAGGTGGTCCTTCTAGTAGTCATTGCCATATTTTTACTTTCAATTTTCCTTGCTTAACTAAAAGCATTCTCTATTGATGTAGGTTCAAGGATACGTATCTCATGTTGAATATTATCCTTTGAAGTGCCCATAAATAGATCCAACAAATTATCTTCTGAAATATTCTTCACTCTAAGACTTAACTTCTGAAACTGCTTGGTGTGCTCTGTAACTGTACCCATTTGTTTGAGATTTATCAACTGACTAAAGAAATTATTGCTATTAATATCACTATAATGTGCAATCAATTCTTCTGTGAATATAGACCAAGAGATAATAGATTCTTTTTTACGGTCACAGATACCATACAAATTGATCAGGCTCTAAATATAATGATGCAATAGTTACCTTTTGCAAAGTTGGCACTTGGTGTAGATCAAAGAATTGTTCCATCTGGAATATCCATGTTATTGGATCATTGCCATCAAACTTTCTAATGTCAATATTGGGAATAAAGTAGTTCCTTGGACCTGAGTTGAACCCATGATGATGCAGTGGATCATCATATTTTGGGGACCCAAACCTCTTATTCTCTAACTGTTTTTCAATTTTCTCAATACATGCCTGGAATAAGTCCCCATTTTCCTCCTTATCCTCTTCTTGAGTAGACAAATGTATAGGAAAGATAAGTCTTATCTCATTCAACATTACCTTCAAATATTAAAGATCCTCTTTACTAGCCATCTTATTTTCCAAGTTAACTAAATCAACCTTTTTCACAGTCCCTTTAATCATATATTCCAACTTGGACACCCTAAAAGAAATGTCCTCACTTTCATCGTAAGTCAAGGATGAATCCTATGCTGGTTTGAGTGGAGTGTGATTTTTCCACTGGATTTTGGTGTCATTTTGAACAATATAAATATATATCACACCTTGGGTTCACCTCAAATAGATCCTTCTCCTAAAAAATATTTCAAAATTTAAAACAACGTACTTTTTTCCAACCTTGATTTGAAGACTAATATCCAACTAAAAATACCATGAAATTTCAGCTCCTCTAGGTCTGAAATATCGGACTATGGTATCCCGATATGTCTTCTTTCCAATGTCGTAAGTATCATTGAATTTGGATGTGCCAAAAAAAATTGTGATAATTTTCCCAACACTTGTTAATTTTGGTATTTTCAGAAGAGAAAGAGTGTACGGCCTGCCACCTGTCAATTTTTTTGAATCTGATTCTGAAAATGCCACCAAATATACTATGGTATGTTTTATTTCTGATTCAATTGGTATCACTCAATTTGTATCTCTCCTGCTCCAGATATAACAATTTTCCCTAGAACACCTGTTTGAGACTAGCTTTCAGGCTATTTGGAAACCCTAACTTCCTGAAGGTATAACTCTGATCCTGTAATGAGTTGGGATTTGAAATTTTTACCACATGTAGTCCAGCTTGTTTTATAGATGGGTTCTGATTTTCTCTATCTGAAACCTTATAGAAAAAATATATATTTTGAAAATTCCAAGATGACTTGTTTTGGAAGCGTCCAAGCTCTGATACCAAATGTTAAGCAACAAATTCCCAAAAAGGAGTATGAAAAGAGCATAAATAGACCATAAAGAGTACTCCATGCCTTTAATGAAGAAAACAGATGAATAAAAATACTCTTTGAGGGGGAAACCTCCTTATACAATGTACTAAGTACACAAGACAAGACAAGACAATATGATTCAAATGAAAGGTATCTTTCCTATATATAGGAGACCAAGGTACGATTACAACTAATGGACCCAAGCCGACATAACTAATATAATAATAGTAATAAAAATTACCACTAATACACCCAAGACGACATCAATAATCTATAATGATCCACAATATAGGGGGTAATGTGCCCAAATGTAGGGCTTAACACATAGGACTCTAGTGAAACATTAAATTATCATGTGTGTTGCTAAATACATTTCATTAAAAGGTTTTTCCTAGAAAATCAGGTTAAAATTATTTCGTTTATGAAATAATTTTTACATTAATGGGCATGTTTATTATGAGATTATCTAAGAAGGCGACCATATAGATAATACGATCTCTACATCCATGACAATCTTGGTCATCCATTTGTCAACATACATCTCACCGTTATTGAGTATATTTTCATTGGCTTCTTGTGCATATAACAATTGTTTCATATAGATCTCCAAGTATCGCTCCCTTGCGTCCTTCTCAATTGTTGACTTGTTTTTTTCATGCGTTCCTCGTATCCCACACTAAAATAATTGTTTTCAATAAATTCTAGAGTGAATCCAAGTTTGTAGGTTAACCTTGATTATGTTCATGGCATCTTGTGGGGAGTCTGCGGTAGCTGAATTGTAGTCAACATTTCAAGCCATCCTTGGCTCATCATCAGGACATTAGCGATGCCAAGTAGATCTTCTCCCTCATCAATTCTTTAAATATAGAATAGTCAAAAATGGGTTTCAATGGAGTCGACTCTAGGGTTTGGAAATCTGCACTAGCAAAGCACTCCCATGACACAAAGTACCTAATTAGGATAGAGGAAATGAAGGTGTTGGCTCAAGTTGATAATTGGTCCAAAAGAAGAATCAAGGAGGCAATTGAGATAGTTAAGAACCCTAACTGCTTGAATAGGGATGACGGCTTGACCATTAGTAAAAGCTGGCTCCCTAACCTCACAAAATAAGTTAAGTTTCTAACTAAATCTAATTAAATTTAGGTAATAAAATCATTTTAACTATAATTTAAAAGGAATAAATTTAAAATTTTAACCCTAAAAATTTGAATTTAATTAACCATAAACCCCTAAAAAAACTTAAAACTATATAAATTTATCAAACTTGAAGAAACTAAATTGAACAACTTAATAAATATTTTAAATTTAAAAATAATAAACCCTAACCCTAATTAAATTGAACTATTTAAAATTAATTTATTAATAATTTCATTTTAACTTTATGAACTCAATCTAACACACTTACCAACTATTTATGTTATCAACATAAAGCTCACTATTAATAAAATTCTTTATTATCAATTATCACTATTAAAATTAGTTTATTAACAATATTAATTGAATTTAATAAAATTTAAATTATTAATAATAATAATAATAATAAACTTTCAAAACTAATAATAATTTATTTTAAAAAAAAGAATTAATATGAAACAAAACTAATAATAATTTATTATTTAATTGAAATTAAAAAATAATATAAAATTAAAAACTTAACTTTAATGTAAATTAATATAAAATAAAAAGAACAAATCTTTAAACTTTAGGAGTTTAATTTAACAAATTTCCTTAACCATAAAAACTTACCATTAATTAACTTATCATTAAAAATTCAACTAAATTGATTCCCAAACCTTAGAGTCGGCTCCATTAAAACCCCTTTTTGATTATTCTATATTTAAAGAATTGATGAGGGAGAAGATCTACTCGGCATTGCTAATGTCTTGATGATGAGCCAAGGATGGCTCGAAACGTTGACTACGACTCACCTACCACAGAATCTCCACAAGATGCCATGAATTTTCACTACGGATTCTTAGCTAATTCTATTTCTAACTTGTTTATGTTAATGATGGCTTTATCGTAGGTAATTTACAAACTCGTATTTTCCCATGGTATTTGATGTGATTAAGACTATTTAAAATCTTTGTGATCTCCATTGTAAAGAGCTTTTTTTTGCCATGCTTAGCTAGATTAACCAAGGTTAATAATAGATATTTATTTGGTGTTGGTTTTTTTAGTATAAGGTTTCTAAGGTAAATGTTGGTGTTCATCATGTGTTTGTTTTGCTTTATCTCTCTCCATGTAATTTTAATATGGTATCAAAGCCTGGGAAAGACTAGACTCTCTAGTGAGAATGTTATATGAGGTTGGGAGTTGAACCTAGAAAATATTAATCTATATATGGATATGCAGACCAATTTATTCAATGCTCATATCTAATGATATTGCATGTAGCTATGGTGAATCTATTAGATACAAGGCTAGAGCTACTACTCATATTATGGCTTTGAACCTCAAGATGGTTGGTGATAGTGAATAAGGTCATTAAGGGTCAACAAGAGGTTAATCAAATCAATATCTTAGGAATGAGTCCAGATTGAGCTATTTATACTTTATTTAGCTACTTACAACTACTACATGAATGGACTTGTTAAATTATTATTCTCAAGAAGAGCCTCTAATTATTAAATCACTTTGTCAGTAGGCATCACTCGTATGAAAAGCCATCAAATCTTGTAGCAAGATTCCCTCTTATTACTCCAATCCAATGACAAAAGAAGTATGAGTTTCCATCGATCCATAATTCTAATTGATTTTTTTATAATTGGATATGTTCAAAATTAAGGAACCCCTTAGAAGCATCATTCCACCATACACAAAACTTGTATCATAGTGAAACTTTAATAATCCCTTAATTTTTCATTGGATCCTTATCAAATTTGTGATTGGAAGGAGAATCAAGTATTTACAAGATCATCTTACTTCCCCTTATACCTCCTTTTATATCTCAACTCATTATAAATGCATCCTCATACTTTTGACATGGTTTTTGAACATTTTCCAATGAATTTAGATGTGATTTAGATGTGATTGTATCTTAAATCCCATTTTCAATATGGGGTCAATGTTTCTTGGAAATGACTAACAAGATTTTATGGAAACTTTCAATGTTTTGGGGATTAATGTCAACAAATATTGATAATTCTTTAGTTTAATGGTTTCTATAAGCCTTTTATGGACTAGGAGTAGACAAATTGATTTAGTATACCCTACACACAAATCCAAGCACTTATTAGTCCTTTAACGTAATTTTAACACAAAAATATGTCAGTCTTTATTTATGCTAATGAAATAGCTCTTCATATTTTATCTCATATATATATGTAACTTTCATTTCTTATACCATCTCCTAAGTTTCAACTTGAAAATAATGAGGTTAATTAATGCTTTTTTTTTAGTTCAAAGTATATGAATAAAGTTCCCAAAAATATAATTGTTTCTTCTATAAAATGAGATTTTCTTAAAAGAAATATGAATCAAAAGAAATACAAAATGAAAATTCAATATGGAAAAATTAATTTATTAAATTTTTTATTATATCAATATAATAAAATTTTAATAATAACGACTAGATAATATTTTAATGTAATATTATATATAATATATAAAAGTAAAAACCTAATATAAGGAAATTAATTTACTAAATTTTTTTAAATTAATACAATGAAATTTTTAATATTTAATATATTATCTTGATATATAAGTTAAATACTTTATTAATTATCATTTATATATGTGGAAAAGAAACAAGAACTCTATTGTGACATGAAATCAAACCAAGAATGCTCTGAAGTAAGGGATTTTAAGATAATTGGGATTAACAATGTTAGTCATTGTTTGGCATGATGGCCATGATCTATATCAAATATGGATGAATATTTTCATAGCAATAGTATGATAAATGTAAAAGTGTATAATGATGGATGAAAAAATGACAATTATGACGAACTCTTTAATTAATTGTTTTTTTATTTATGTAAAATAATTTCATTTAAAATAATAATAATTTTTATTTATTTAATTGTTATTTCATCTATGCAAAATGATTTCATTTAATATTAATAACTCCTCCTCATATACTTATATGTATTAGGTTATATAATCTTGATCCTAATCAAGCTCTTCACTCATTGGGTAAGTTTGAAAATTCTCTTTACAATTTTATGAATTTGAATTAAGGAATTGAATAAGTTATATAATCTTGATCCTAATTAAGCTCTTCACTCACTGGGTAAGTTTGAAAATTCTCCTCACAACTTTATGAATTTGAATTAGAATTTCAATTCCTAGATCAAAATAAATTGTTAGAGTTAAAGGTTAATAAAATTTAATTCTTAAAGAGAGAAAAGCAATGAAATGAAACCAAAGCAAATTAAGTTTGTCAATTTTGGGAAAGTCTACAAGGATTGATTGCAAGATTGTATCGTTATATAGAGTTCTAATTATTACAAATATCTTGGAGGAATCTATCATCAAAGTCCTCCGTAGTTTTGGAAGTCCCCTCTATCATATAACATCCTAAATATCTCTTGAGATCTAGATAAAGGGTAGTAGTATTAAATCAACTAACCTGCACGAAAGTGTTAGTTATGGATAATATGGTAAAGGAGGGTTTGGAAACTTGTAGAGGAAGAAAATACCATCTAACCCTATAAGAAAATAAAGCTCATAGTGAAATTTAACAAGCGAAAACCTTGTAATGAGCACTTAGAGTAGGGAAAGCCCAATAAAAGGTATCATCATGATTATTCTATCTTTCAATGCTAGGGGCCTAGGAAACCCATCCAAAAAACATGCCATGAGTAGGTTAGTTGAGATTCACAATCCTAATGTTGTTATGATTCAAGAAACCATGGGGAAAAAGGAAAATATCATAGTTGAACTATCCAAAAAATTTAGGGACGGGGATTTTGTAGCAATAGATTATGTAGGGAGATTTTAGGGGTTTTGTATTGGTTGGAGGAAAAGAATTATGGGATTATTGAATTCTGTGTATTTTGTCTTAGGTATAGGTGTAGTTTTATAGAGAGATAGGAGAAGCTTTCTCAGCAGCCTACATTTTTGTTCCTTGTGCCAATAAGGTGGAGTACTAGGAGGATCCATTGACACATGTTTTCTTGAAAAACATGAAATAATATTGGGAGGGGATTTAAACTTCACTATGAAAAGAAAAAACATGTGGGGGAATGCAATTTGAATTTATCCCTTGATAATAATAAAAATTATAAATAAGATAGAAGTGATGTAGAACCAATTAAATTAGCCCCTACTTGGAGGAATATGACGTTAGGAGAAGTAAGAATGACAAAAATATTTGACATATTTTTGGTATCATAGGATATTATGACTGAGCCTAAAAGGATTAGGTCATGGGTGGAGGTAGGAGGAGAATAAAACCATATGATGATTCTTCTCCAAATTATAAAAGAGGATATTGAACCTCCATGTCCATTCAAATTTAATCCTGATTGGTTAATGGAGGAGAAATTCATTAATGTATTCAAATATGAGTGTTGAAGTGATATAGGAGGATCCTCATCGGTCAAAAAGTGGTCAAAAATTTACAGTCTCAAATTTTGAAATAGACAACATTGACGCAAAGAGCTTGCCAATATATTTTTGGCGACATCCGTTTCGCCTCAATCAGAACTCATATGGCCAAGATATCGCAATTTGAAATCAGAGTGGAACATGCAAAATTTGGAAAAGGGGGCCACATGCCACTCCCACAAAATGACACGTGGCATGGCCATACAACCAATGGGAAGCTGATATGGCAGGTGCATACCAACCACAAGTTTACATGCAGTCCAATTAAAACCTGACAAGTAGCAGGAATAATCTCATGACATGTTGCATTATGGAAAGGTGTGAATTAATTAATTTTAGGTTTTAAATAATTAAAAATTTTATGCCACTTAATGGCATAACCATATTATCACGTGCCCTTTGAAAAATTAATGGATGGCCCATCCAAAAGGGGCGGACCAAACTATGTAATATATGCCACATCACAAGAGGTGGTTAATATATGGTACGTGCCACTAAAGTTTTGGGTGCTATACATAACCATAAGTCATGGTTGTTGGGCTATCATATGCCAAATTTATCCTAAAGGTTGTTAATACATATCCATGGATATGTCACAGAGAGTCAACCAATTCCTAAAATTTTGGGAGGTGGTAAAAACATTTCCACAAATATAGTTAAAGTTTTGGGTGGTGTTAAGATTTATGTCACTAATTGGGTTGGGTTTAAGACAAATAAATCATATGATATATTTTAGAATATTGTTACCAACGAATAGTAATAATAGTTTGGATGTTAAAACTAATGCCATGTATGGTATTTGGTTTTAGAACAAAATTTATTATATTTTTAAACTGTGGACTCTTCTATATAAACTTCCATGGTCCAACATTGTAACACAAGTTATGGTGCTAAGCTTTTATGTTTCTCAATTTTGTATGGAGCTTTGTTTCATGGCTATGAAAAATCTCATTTGTAACAAAGTTTGAAGTGGTGGCTTTTACATAGAATCCCACGTTTCAAGTGTAGATTCCATTTATGTAATGGTGATGAGAACTTTGTAAAGTCTTTATGGGATTTTGGAGAAGCGTGCCAAGAACTCAAAGCGAATTCATTTTGGTTAAGTTGTGTTTGGTGTCATTAGGCTTTTGTAGAGTGTTTATACTCAAAAGAATTGGGTTTTTGAGGCAGTGTCAACTATGACATGACACTTGTGTTTGAGAAGTAGATTAGAAGATCATTGTAAGAGATTCATTTTTTACCACATATTAAGATCAGTCCTCATTGGAAAGGGGCCCGGAGACGTAGTCCATATCGGATTAACTTTGTTATCAAGCTTGGTTTGTCATCTTTTTCATGCTTTGATTTTAATATTGTCATAATCGTTGCATTAAACTTGTTTATGCTTTTAAATCATGAATTAAGCATTAATTTATGATTTTGCAACATTATTATGTAATAATGAAGAAATGACAAGCATGACAAAGCATTACACACTGTCATTAAAATGAACATTATCATTGGATCCTCGGGTCATCCCGGATCAAGAAGTTATGATGCCACTTTAAGGGAGTCAACTAATTTTCAATTTTTTTCCAACTTGAGAAAAATTAAAGAGGGTTGCTTCAACTTGGGCTTATGATAAGCATGGGAAGGATAAACAAACCCAAATCATAGTAGGGAAACACATTGTTAATGTGTATGCATATAAAGATAAAGTTTCCAGTGACGAGGCTACAAACACAAGACTAAGGGATTTGGAACACTCAAAGATGAAATTTCTAGCAGATAAAAAGGTTGTGTGGAGGTTAAAGAACTTGGCTTTGTGGTTGTCCAAAGAAGAAGAAAACACAAATTATTTCCATAACTATCCCAATTACAAAAAAGGAAAATAAAAAACATCAACACGATATGGGGAATGCAAAGAGAGAATGACTCAAAATCTAGGAACATCAATGATATTGCAGCTTTAGGGGTGGACCAATTTGAGAGCTTATATAAGGAACCATACAATCAAGTTACATTGAAGAAATTGTAAAAATGATCACATATTTTCTAAGCTTTGCTGATGATCAAGTAAATGATAGTTTGATGGAGGAAGTTTGAAACAAAGAACTAAAAATGATCTTGGAATCCATCTAGAAGGATAATAAATCCAGGATCTAATGGATGAACTATAGAACTTTTCTTATGTTTTTATGATTTCTTAGGATAAGATTTATTTAGGGTGGTAGAATAATCTAGAAGTATATGAAAGGTACATGGAGTGCTCAACTCAATGTTCTTGGCACTAATAACCAAGAAGGATAACCCAACTACATTTGATGAATTCATACTTGTTTTATTATGTAATGTGTATATAAGATAATAAATAAAATAATAGCTCTGATGATAAAAAGAATTTTTTCTGAGAAGAATCCATGATGCAATTAATCCATGGGATAGTATTATAGTTTGGGTGTCTTCATGTAGATCCATGATGCAATAAATAGGGTGGCATAGGAAGGTCTACACTATTGAAACTTAGAAAATGCCAACAATGGTCTTGAAACTAGATATTTCCAAAGCATATGAAAGAGTAAACTAATTGTATATGATATTTATATTGATACGCATTGATTTGTGTGTTCCATTTGTGAACCGTCGTATGGGTTCTATGTTTAAAAGATCCTTTGTAGTTTTAATAAATGCTTATGCATCAAGTTGTTCCAGATCTTGAATGGGACTTAGACAAGGTTGTCCTTTGTAACCATTACTCTTTCTAATTATAGCGAAACAGTTAGTACGACAATTATGGAGGCAAAAAGGACAATGGCCCTAAAATGAATTAAATTGTGGAGTTCTTTTTACATTACTCACTTGCTCTTTATAGGTGATGTAAGATTTTTTGGTGATGGTTCTTAGAGAGATGCTAATAGATTTTATATATATATATATAAGACTTATGTAGGATAGCAACATGGATGGATGTTAACATTCAAAAGTCTACCATTTCTTTCAATGAGGTAGAAGAGGATCAAATCATGTTACCCTTGCAGATATTTCCCTTCCAACATATTAAGCTTTGAATAGGTTTCAGGTACCCTAGTATAACATTTTAATTAAAAAAAAATGATTATGAAAAATAGGATTGGAATTGGCTAAATTTGAAGCTTGAAAAGACAATCAATTTGTTGTGTAACATATGGCTATCTTTAAGAGGAAGGTTAACCCTATTGAAATATGTAGTGGAAGTTATTCCTATGTACCAACATGCATCGGTCGATATACCCAAAGGTTTCCTAGAAAACATTAGGAGGAAAAGTTTCAAATTCCTTTGGATTTGTAAAAGGGAAAAGTAAGGCATTCCCCTAGTCAAGTGGGAAAATATTGCAAAACCAAAAGGTTTTGGGGGATGGGGACTCAAAAACATTCACTTCTGTAGGAAGGCTTTGGCTCCCGAGAGTTTGTGGAGATTTATCTCAAAGGAAGGTCTATGGAACTGAGTTATTACTAAGAAATGCATTGCATCTAACACAATTGAAGAGTGGATAAGGAATCTTGTTAAGGAAAACTCACAACATTTCAATAGTATGGAAAGGTAATGTTTTATCTTCCCCTCTTGTAAGGGAACTAGTTGGTCTGGATGGTTGGCAATGGAGAAAAGTTTTGAATTGGGGTAGATCCATGGGTGGGTTGTGGAGAAAGTTACAAAAATTTTAAAAATGTGATTAATTCTCTCAATGATATGGTAATATATAATCTAGCATGGGAAACATATCCAGACTTTACCACCATTTAGCAACCAAGTTGGAAAAGTGCAAGTTTATTAGGGCTTGGAGAGGGGTGAACAATGGGAGGATTATATTAAAACCCTTAAGACAATCCATGATATATTAAGAGATGTGGAAGATACATTTATCTAGTAAAAAAATCCAACTTTGTGGCATTACACAATCGGATTAGT
Source organism: Larix kaempferi (assembly GCA_027924585.1). NCBI lineage: Eukaryota > Viridiplantae > Streptophyta > Pinopsida > Pinales > Pinaceae > Larix > Larix kaempferi. The sequence goes on from BSBM01000831.1 coordinate 10,084,347, forward strand.
CTATAATAAGGCAATGTTTTAAATGAAGCTCAAGGAGAAAATCCATGTTGATGGAAGGCCATGTTGAAGATAAGGGCTCCCTTGAAAGCCAAGGTTTTTGTATGGTTGGATACCATGAACAAAGCTTTAATGTGGGACACCTTACAAAACATAAATCAACGAGGCCCAAGAAGATGCACATTATGTAAGGTGGAAGGGAGAGCTATTAGTTATCTTTTAGTATTATATATACACTAGAGAGGTTTAGACATAGTTGGATTATTTGGTAGGAGTTAAAGGTTGATGGCAAGGGGAGCTTATTGAAGCAAGTTTACAAAACTACATTACAAAAAGAATTAAAAGATATTAAAACACTTCATTTGATTGCAACTTGGGGCATCTAGCTAGCGAGGAACACCAATAAATTTGAAGATAGATTTCCTCTTTTTAGTGTGCATCACAAATCAGATCAGTTTTTGAAATTTTTAAGTCAACTCCAAAAACAAAGGTCATGGCACTTGATACATAATCCCATTGATAAAGTTAAAGCATAGAGGTACTTTAATGGTGGAGCCAAGGCATGCCTCCCAAATGTAGGGTAAGGTGTGGGGAATTATTTTACTAGTTAATGTTCATTATTTAAACTTTCAAAGCAAGATTTGGTAGAGACTCAATAACTATACTAAGCTCATAGCCTTAAGCTTCTTCAAAAGTTGGCATCTAAGAGAGGAGTTTCCAATCTCCACAGAGATTCATTAGTTGTTATTAATTAGAAAAAAGGAATTTATATGATGAAAATTTGGCACTCATTGTTATCTATGAACAAGAGAAAGCAACGTAGTGAGTTTTTAATGAACTTTCTTTATTTTATGTATGGAGAGAATTCAAATCTGAAGCAACTGGTCTTTCAAAGGAAGAATTCCAATTAAACACTAACACGTGGGTGATTAAGGAGCACAATGATGTGGTCGTGCATAATGGATACTCTATTTCAGTACTTGAGACCTGACTATTCTGTGTCCAAGGACTATTTTTCATGAATGTCGTTCACTGTTTCTTTTGAGGATGACCTTAGCTAGGGTATATGTTTTTGTCTTTACTATGTTCAATTTAAGAGGGTTTTTATGAAATGTAAGAAATAGAAAATGGATTTCTGCGACTTTGCATTTTGACTGAACTGTGGGTGATTTCCGGGATTCGAATAGCAAGTAAAAGGGTCCTCAATTTATCAGGCTCCTTCCAGAGTTGATGTTAAATCCTCAATTCTGGAGGAGGATTAATGAGCTATCAATGAACAATTTGCATGTAAGGTAAAGTTGAATGTCGAAAAACCAATACTAGAGGAGGATTAATGGGTTGTCAATGAACAATTTGCATTTATGGTTGGCAATTGGCTTAAGCTGTTGAGGCGATGCCAAACCTTCATCTTCGCTTTCATTTTCATAGTAAAATTGCTACCTTTGCCACTGGTAGGATTCCCAAAATACAAGTACAAACGCAAGACAATTCCAACAGAAACATCATTAATTTCCCTTTCATGCTTATGGAGCGTGCAGAGTCATGTACATACTATCATCTGTTGCAGGGCTGCATCAAGCAGAAGTCCTTAGCAGATGGCAAATTAATCCACGCCCACATCAACTTGACTGGATTTGAGCCAGACAGGTATTTACAGAATGTACTTGTCAACATGTATGTAAATTGCGGAAGTCTGCTGGACGCTCGCAGAGTTTTCGATCAAATGGGTATGGATGGGCAAGATGATTCTTCATGGACTGTGATGATTGCAGGGTATTCCAGGCATGGGTTTCCTCACAGGGCGTTGGCACTCTTTGGGCAAATGCAAGCAATGGGTTTTGTTCAACCGAGTGAATTTACATTTTCCAGTGTTATCTCGGCATGTGGAAACTTGGCATTGCTTGAATTGGGTATGGAGATCCATGGACAGATAGTAATAAATGGGGTTGAGTCTCATGTCTCAATTGCCAATGCACTTGTAAATATGTATTCGAAGTGTGGGAAAATTAGGGATGCACGCCTAGTGTTTGACAAAATGTGTGACCGGGGTAGAGATATTGTTTCATGGACTGTGATGGTTGCAGCTTATGCAAGGCATGGACCTGCCGTGGAGGCCTTGGCATTGTTTCATTCCATGGAAGCAGCAGGCATTGATCCCAATCAGTTTGTTTTTTCCGGTGTTGTTTCTGCATGCGCCAAGTTGGGATTTCTGGAACAGGGTATGAGAATCCATGAAGAAATAATTAGAAGAGGGTTTGATTGTCATCTCTCTGTAGCCAATGCCCTAATAGACATGTATGTAAACTGTGGAAGCATAAAGAAGGCACGTGAATTGTTTAATAAAATGCCCCAACGAGATGTTCTTTCATGGACTGTGATGCTTGCAGCTTATGCAAAGCATGGAGCTGCCGAGGAGTCATTGTGGCTGTTTCATCAAATGCAACAAACCGGATGCCAACCCAATCAGCTCACCATAGCCAGTGTTCTTTCAGCATGTACCAATTCGGGATCGTTCGAACTCGGCATGGAAATCCATGACGAGATAATAAGAAGTGGGTTCCAGTCTCATGTCTCTGTGGCCAATGCCCTCATAAATATGTACTCAAACTTTGGGAGGATAGACAAGGCATATGAGTTATTTGACAAAATGCCTCGACGAGATGTGGTTTCATGGAATTCGATGATTGCAGGACTTGCACGGAATGGGCTGGTTGAAGAAGCTCTGAAACACTTTCACCGAATGCCGCAACGTGATCTAGTATCATGGAATGCAATGATTGCAGGATATGTGCAGAATGGGTTGGTTGATGATGCCATGGAGCTCTTTAAAGAAATGCCAGAACAAACAATGTTCTCATGGACAACTATGATTGCAGGATATGCTCAAACTAGGAATATAAATGAAGCCCTTAAGCTCTTCAGGGAAATGCCTCTACGAGACACAGTGTCATGGAATGCAATAATTGCAGGACTTGTACATAACGGGCATGATGAGGAAGCTCTTCAGCTTTTCCGAGAAATGCAATGGGCAGGTTTAAGGCCGGACTCACAGACGTTTGCCAGTGTTCTTCCTGCGTGTGCTAACTTGGCAGCTTTGGAGCATGGTATAAAAATCCATGAAGAGATAATTAGAAGTGGATTTCAGCATGACATCAATGCAGTGAATGCCCTGATAGATATGTATGCAAAATGTGGAAGTGTACAGATGGCAAGTGAATTATTTGTCAAAATGCATCAGCGAGATACTATCTCCTGGTCGTCAATGATAAGAGCATATGCCATGCATGGATTTGGTAAGGAGGCCCTCAAACTCTTTGATCAAATGGAATTTTCTGGCATAACCCCAGACCATATCACCTTTGTTAGTGTTTTGTCAGCATGCAGCCATGCAGGTCTAGTGGAAGAGGGCTATAAATACTTCAATTGCATGAGTGAATACTATCACATCACCCCCAGAATGGAGCACTATCAATGCATGGTTGACCTTCTTGGCCGAGCTGGGCGTCTAGATGAAGCACTGAACTTCATCTACAAAATGCCAATTAGACCTGATGCTTCTGTTTGGAATTGTTTGCTGGGTTCCTGTAGAATACATGACAATGTCAAGCTAGGAGAATTTGCAGCAGAACGTGTTTTTGAGCTGGATCCTAAAAATGCTGCAGCATATGTGCTTCTTTCAAACATCTACGTCACAGCTGGCAGGTGGGACAACATAGAGAAGGTAAGGAAAATGATGAAAGAGAGTGGTGCAAAAAAGACTCCAGGATGCAGTTGGATTGAGATTAATAAACAGGTACATGCTTTCCTTGTAGGAGATGACATGTCACATCCAGATAATCTATGCAAAACTGAAGAGATTCTCTGGGGAGACGAAGGTAGCAGGTTCATTTCCATCCAAGGTGTGTGCTAAATGACTTGAAGAAAGAGAATGAATGAACTTTGCCACTGTACTAAAAAGTCAGGAATCGCATTTTTTGTTTGAACCCTAAAAATACCTGCAGCTTATTTGTTTCTTTCTAACATCTATGCCAAAGTTGAGAGGTGGGACGATATAAAGAAGGTACCGAAAATGATGAAAAACAGAGCTGCTTTCCTTGTATGATACATCAATTTTGATTTCTAGTTAAGGAAGCTTTGGGTTTAAAACTTTAAACTCAACTTCATGCTTATTAGGCACCCATGTTCTCACTATGGCGCAAGACTTCAACACTAGCAACTCACAATTTTTTTATCATAATTTATCCTGGAACACTGTTTCCAAATCACCACGAATGTATGCTATGCTAAAACAGGAACGTAGCAGGGATATGCCAATACTAGATGTGTTGGATGATGTGCAGGAGGAGAATGAACAAATTTGTTACCATCATGGTGACAAATGAGCAATAGTGTTTCAGTTATTAAACAAGTCCCCCAAAACAACTCTACAAGCTAGCAGGAACCTGCTAGTGTGTGGTCTAAACAAATCCATCTCCTAGATGCATGGGAAACCGTCATAAGCAAATGCAGTCACACCATTATCTTTATTTAAGGATGGAAATGTCCATAGGGTAACTATTGACTACTAAATTAACCTTCTCTGAGGTTCCTTTTGGGGTTTTTTAATTGGCATCCAGTGAAACTAGTTTCTGCATTGCTGGTATGGTGAAATCCAGTTTTTGAGATTGTGTATTTTGGATACCATGGGGTTATTGATGCCTTTGAATCAATATGTAACATAAGCAGCTTGGAAAAAAGAGCATTTTGTTGATTAATTATCCTGCTTCTCTAAATACACAAAAAGCTTAGAAATGTAGAAAAGGTGCATTTCGTTGAATAATTATCATACTTCTCAAAATATACAATAAGATTAGCCATGTAATCAACCTTGCATTGGGGGCATCATGACACTTTTAGGTCACACTTGATTGTTTGAATTCACTTTAAGAGGGATAGAAACACTATGTCTTTAGAATAACATTCCATTGGAATTATGATGTGTTATGATTGTAATGCAGCACCTCACTATGCACAAATGTTATGAATTTATTTACTAAAAGTCTATGTACATAGTTGAAAATAAATAAATAATTGCATCGAGTGAAACGAGGTGCTCTACAGCCTAGTATGGGGGAGATGTTTTAACGTGGATGTAACGTTACATGTAGCGTTACATCTAATAAAACGTAAAAAGTGATCAAAATAATTTAAAAAATTCATGTCTGCTCATACAATAAAAACTTATGGAAAGTATTTTAAAAAAAAATCCATGTTGGTTCATAAAATAAAATATTATGAAAGGTAATTAAAAAATAGATATTCGTTTATAAAATAGAAACTTAAACCCGGATCTATCAATCAAGAGAGATCAAATTTTTTGAATTTAAATTAAAAAAAAGAAATACACCTCAAGAAATTGGATCCCTCTCGGTGTTTGATAGATACAGGTTTAAGATGGATCTATGCTGGTATAAAATCAAATACATGACTTCACTCCATTCCTAAGTATGTCCATACTTTAGAACAACTGGGTTGGGTTTATTGTTGAGTCTTGTGACATATTATAACAATGTCTGTTTGCAACTCTTTCTAAAAATGAAAGTAATAATTATTTTATTATTTTTTATTTGTTTTGGGTTTATTAACTCATTTTCCTCCTATAAGACTTAATTTTGAAATGTTTGTGATAAATAATACCTGCAATTTTGAAATGTTTGTGATAAGTAATACATGCATGAAAAGTGGATGTGAGTGCATTTTCATATTTGTAAGATTAGAGTAGTTTATTTTATTTTTGTTATTTTTATTTTTATTAGCTTTGGGGTTTATTAACCAATTAGATCCCCTGACAACCCAATTTTGATTGACTTGGTGCCAAAACATGTGTGCTTTGATGCCTGCACACATTATACCAAAAAGGAATGTTTTTAAAGGACGTGGTAACTTGAGAGGAATAGGTCCCAAATCCTAATAATAAAGCAATTTCTCATGCATCTATGTTGAATAGTATGTTTGTTATGTTAATTTAAAATTTTATTTTTTAATAATATCAATTTTTATAATAACATTTATTTAATATCATTTGTTTGTACATGAGTTTTTACAGAAATGGGAGGGATAAGTTCTTTAAATTTTAAGGTACGAGAAACAATTATTTAAAAAGTTTGAATATTTGAAATAATCTTCAAAAAATCGAAAAAGGATAGAGATCATTAAAAAGAGTAAAGGTGGAGAGGTTTAAATGTTATGGTGCAATAATGTTGATGCTTATTATATTGCATATAGACATCATGGACAATAACATTGAAGAGTTGTACCATTAGAGTTTAGACATGCTATTGGAGTTATGACAGTTTACACATACTATTGGAGTTATGGTGTGTTGTGATTGCAACGTAACACCTCCCTATGCACGTAAGATGAGAACAAACATGCTAAGAATTACATTCAATGATCTTTATCCCCACTCAAAACAACTTACTTAAAAACTTTTAAAAATTAACATACATTATATATGATACCAATAACCATTTATGTTTCTTATAATAGTAAAACTAAAAACTAATAACCATGTATTGAGGGGGATGGCGATGGAGCTCTGCGATGGAGGTAGGGTTTCACGACTGAGGAGGATAGTTGGGAGCTACCGGTTGCGGTAAGGGAGAGGTTGTGCTGTCAAATCCTCTCCCTGTCACATATTCGAAGATTATACTGGAAAACGATGGAGGAGGGTTTTACTTGGGGAAGGGTTTGAATATTTTATTATGCCGCTGCCCATTTTTTTGTGTCGTCAGGGTTTTGGAGCTAGTGTCGGCGAAATGGGGTATTGGTAGGGTTTACAGCAGTGCTCAGGGTTTCTTGGCTTTGGTGGAGGAAGTGGACATGGCAGAATTCTCTGGTGAACAGCTGGAGGCTTATGATTTTTGGGGGGTGCCAGGTGGAGGGCAGATGGAGGGCCTGGAAGGATTCCCATTGCTGGGGCCTGGTGGTACTGTATCAACCGGTCTGGGGCAGGTGAGGCCGGAATATGGATTAACAACCTCGGAATATTCGACAGGCTCCCCTCGTAGTTTGCTGCCGAAAAACCTGGAAAATGATGGACTGTCAGTGGATTTTTTGGGTAGTCCGGGTTGGCGGGAGGTTGGTGATTTCTTTGCACGGAACCTGGGATTCTCGGTGTCAGGTTTACAGGAAGGTTTTGAAGCTGTGGTCGGATTTGAACAGATTGCGGATGAAGGTGTGGCTCGCCAGGTTCAGCAGCTGGTTGGGACGGCTAGAGGTGGTGTTGGAGGGGATGTGAGAGTGCCACTGGAGATTAATGAACATCGTGGTTTTGGTAGCCCTACTGTGGCTGTTGGGTCTCCGCAGGTTCGAGTGGGGGTTGCTCCGGGGGCCGGGGATGCACGTAAAGGACCTAGCAGGCGTCGCAAGAGAAGCTGGATTAAAACCCGCATTGTGGGTAGCTATGCTGTAGGCGAGGATATTGCCTGGGAACGAGTCCTTGAGATGTCTAGTTTGACGCTGGTAGGTAGGGTTATGGGCAGAATTTTTGCCCGACCCACTGTGATGGCATGGGTGGATTCACAATGGCGCGAGGTTTTAGGATACATACCAGAGGTGGACATGCTGCTCCGTGGGTGGTTTGCGGTGGTACTTCATTCTGAGGAAGATGTGTGCAAAATCCTTGACAGGAATTGGCACTTGAAACATTCGCCGGTACTGTTGAAGCCTTGGCATCCACTCTTTGATGCTAGTAGGGAGAGAATTGATATGTCTCCGGTGTGGGTAAGACTACCGGGACTTCCTCTGCAATTCTGGGATATACGCCATTTTCATCAGATTGGAGATATTTTGGGAAACTTTCTGGAAGCTGATCTCTGCTATATGAAGACGCATTACAAGCAAGTTGCTAGAATTTTGGTAAATTTAAATATTCGTGAAGGACTGCCGGAGCACATTAATTTGGATTGGGGGCCTGTTAGTATTTCTCAGTTGCTGGATTATGAGAATGTACCATTCAAATGCCGTCGGTGTCATGTCTATGGACACCCGGAGTCTGATTGTCAGCCATCGGCCCGCACACTGAATGGGGGGAGGCAAAACCCTTCTGGTATGGCTTTTATGGAAGAACCTATGGACCTGTTGAACAATGAAACGTCGCCTGTGCGGATGGACTCGGGTGGGGACCGGAATGACGAGGTTATGGAACTTGCTGGTCAGGATTCAGAAGCGGTACGGGACATTCATGATGGAAACAATTTTGCTACTACAGATGTCATACTTGGTTCTGCTTCAATGGCTGTGGCTGAAGTGTCGGGACCTTCCTTGCCGGGTATTCCTTCTTTTTCTTTTACATCCTCTGTACATCTTTATATCAATCGATGCTCTGTGGTCGGTTTTGATTGGGTTGAGGGACTGAAAAATTTATCTTTGTCGGGACTTTCTGAGACTCCTCCCCTCACTATTGTTTCGCCCCCTTGTGGGAGCTTTGATTACACGGTGGGTGAACCTGCTGTTCACAAACCTAATTTTCCACCTCTTCTTTTGGAGGACAAACTGATTTCTATTGAACCGGATCCTGGGAAGGTGGATGTGTTTTCTGAGCCCTCTTCACCCGAATCATCTGCATCAGGGTATAATCTCCGTTCATGCACTAAGAATTCTGGGGGGGGTTTGGGAAAGGTGAAGGTGTCGGCCCGGAGGGGCAGAGGCCGTAGGTCTCACTTATCTAAGGCACAGAACAGAGCCAGAATGGATCTTCGGGATGGGAAACAAGTTTCGATCGAGAGGGCACTTAGAGCAGTGAATGCCCGGACGAATGTTCGGTTATGAAGATCATGTCCTTTAATTGTCGGGGTCTGGCTGGGCCAAAAAAGAAATCAGCCTTCATGAGGGTGCTTACTCTTGAACACCCTGATGTGATTCTGCTACAAGAGACCTTAGGTTTAGGTGTTATCATTAAGGAGAAATTGGAACATTGGTTGGCAGGCTGGACCTTTGTGACTCTGGATGTTAGGGATCGCTCTGGGGGGTTGGTTGTGGGATGGAAGAATTGTGCGATTAAACTGATTAATGCTTGGGGGATGGCTTATGTGTTGGGAGCTGTTTTTCTCTCTGTTGATTTGGGTACTCGCTTCACTGTGGTTAATGTCTACGGGCCCTATGTAAATAGAGCGCCTTTCTGGGATTCACTACTGCAGGATCCGCTCTTAGATGGTGAATCGGTTGTGGTGGGGGGTGATTTAAACTTCACTTTAGGGCAATCAGAAGTTTGGGGCCCACAAGCACATGTGGATCCTTTGGCAGGATACTTTCAACAGAAGTTGGTTCGTAAGAACTTGTTGGATATTGAACCTATCAAGCTGAAACCCACTTGGAGGAATAACAGGAGTAGAGAGGCTCGGGTGGCAAAAAGACTGGACCGGTTCCTGGTGGCTGAACAGTTGGTGGACAGGTTTCTACAAATCAGGCAGTGGGTAGGGAGTGGAGGGGATTCTGATCACTTCCCTATCTTTATTGAGATCAGAAGAGGACCTGATAACCCACCGAGCTCACTTAAGTTTAATAAGATTTGGCTTAGTGATGATTCATTTAAAAACCTCTTTCTGGACCTTTGGAGGTCATTTGATGTGGATCATGAACGTACTGGGGCATTTCAGTTCGCTGAGAACATTCAACGTTTAAAAGGAGATGTTAAAACATGGGCTTTTGGAAAGATAATTAGGGATGATGCTGAATTGAAACTGATTGAGGATGAACTACTACAGATCTATGAGGGGGATGGAGGGGGTCTCCTAACTTTGGAATCCAAGGCTGAAATGGCTAGGCTGGAAGGCAAAAGAAATAACCTTTTGATGGAAAAGGAGGAAACCTGGAGACTCAAGAGCAGGGTGATCTGGCTGGAATGTGGGGATGAGAATACTAAATTTTTCCATGCATACGCCAGGGGGAGGAAGGCGGTCAATACTATTTGGAGCTTGAAAGATGAAGCAGGTACTGAACACTTCGATTTTGAAGGCAAAGCTAGATGCGGGGTGGGTTATTTCCAGAACTTATTTAAGGCTCCAGTATAGGCCTCTATTGCAGAATTTATTAGGATCGCTCAATTATTTCCACGGTTTGCTGAGGAGGAGGATAATAGGAGACTGATGCGTGCAGTTACTGAGGAGGAGTTGAAGGAGGTCCTGGGTAGTTTTCAGAAAGACAAGAGCCCCGGGCCGGATGGATGGACTGTGGAATTTTTTATAGAACTGTATGAGATTGTGGGACTGGATCTCCTACAGGTGGTAGAAGATACTCGATTGAACGGGAGGCTACCTGCATGTTTCAATTCTACCTTTATAGCCCTCATACCAAAGACCGATAATCCGGTTACTCTCTATGAATTCAGACCTATATCTCTGTGCAATTGTATTTACAAGATTGTGTCGAAGGTCATTGCTCGGAGACTCAAGGTATCTCTGTCTGAACATATTTCAGCTGAACAATTTGGATTTCTTGAAGGTCGTCAGATACATGAGGCTATAGGGGTGGCACAGGAAGGACTACATAGCATGAAGACTCGACACATCAAAGGTGCTATTCTTAAAATTGATTTGTCCAAAACATACGACAAGGTGAGTTGGATTTATATCCGGCTTCTTCTAACACATTTGGGTTTTGGTATCAATTTTATTAGATGGATCATGTCTTGTATAACTATTGTATCATTCGTTGTGTTATTGAATGGAGCTGCTACTCCTTTTTTTCATGCGGAAAGAGGCCTTAGGCAAGGCTGTCCACTTTCCCCAATACTCTTTCTGCTGGTGGCAGAAGGATTGAGTAGGGCTATAATTGATGCTAAATTACAGGGGAGGTTTAAAGGCATTGGCATTGGAGAGCAGTTATTTGTTACTCACCTGTTATTTGTGGATGACATTATCATCTTCTGTTCAGGAGATCGAAGGGATTCTTGGACTTTGAAGGAGATCCTGGCACTTTTTTCTAAAGCGACGGGGATGGATATTAATGCTGATAAATCCACTCTTTCTACCCATTTGCTTCGACCGGATGAGGAACGGGCACTAGTTGAAAACTTCCCTTTTAAATTATCTACTCTTGATGAGGGTTTGAAATATCTGGGATTCTCTCTAAAAGCAAATATATATCTTAAGAAGGATTGGAGATGGCTAATTGGTAAGGTGGAGAAAAGATTGAATGTTTGGAGTCACAAGTGGATGTCGAGAGCTGGCAGGCTGGTTCTGGTTAAGGCCGTCTTAGAAGCCATTCCAGTATATTGGATGTCTTTGTCTTGGATACCCAAAGGAATCCTTGAACATATCAGGCGGTTATGCTTTAGATTCCTGTGGAGTGGTAAGAAGGAAGGACAGGTTACCCCTTGGGTCAATTGGAAGAGGATTGTTGTTCCTAAAGGTCTTGGGGGCTGGGGATTTAAAAACATCTTTCTGTTTGCTCAGGCATTGGCAGCTAAGGGAGGCTGGAGACTTATCAAGACTAACAGTTTATGGACCAGGGTTATAATAAGGACGTATCTATCAGACATTAGTCTGGATGAATGGATTAGGAGCCCTCGGAAATCACATACTAGGGGATCTGTGATTTGGAAGGCAGTGGTAAAATCCTTCTCACTGGTGGAGAATAACCTGGCTTGGAATGTGGGTAATGGAGAAAAGGTGAGAGTTGGTAGAGATCCATGGATCGGGAGTGAACAATCACATTTGTTGCCCGATAATGTTGTTTATACTCTGGAAAACAGGGGTATAATCACTCTTAATCAACTGGCTGTTCAGCGACCAGATGACCCGTGGGTACAACATTGGAAAACTGCGGATATGTTGGGATTGGGGGATCCGGAGGCTGTTCTTCTGAATAATTACATCAGTGGTTTGAATAGGGCTTGTATACACCTCTCGAACCTGGAGGATGTACTGACTTGGGAACTTGATCCGGCGGGGATCTATACACCAAAGATGGGATATCTTGTGCTTAGTGCTGGAGCAGCTAATCGGGATGAGGTCTGGTGGTGGAGATCTTTGTGGAAACTTAAATGCCCATCAAAAAACAGACTTTTATGTGGTGTGCTTTAGAGAATCGGGTTCTGACCTGGGATATTCTGCAGAAAAGAAATTTCCAGGGCCCAGGTTGGTGTGCTTTGTGTAAGATGGAATTGGAAACAATACCACACCTCTTCATCACGTGCCCGTTCACGATTGTTGTATGGAAAGAATGTTCTAAATTGGTCGGTTTTGACTGTAGATGGGATGGAACCTCTGTGGAAGAGGCTTGGGAGAGCTGGTGGAGGCGGGCAAACAATAAAAAACAGAAGATTCTACCACTGCTGATCATTTGGGGATATGGCTGGCAAGGAATGGGGCAATATTTCAGGATAAATCTTGTACACCGGAAATTATATGTACAATGGCGGTGGGCCTTTATCTAGCATTCCCCGAACATTTAAGGGGTGCTCAAAAGAGATGTAACCTGGAAGTGGAGATTGACAGAACATACCCTTGGGGTTTTTTTGACGGAGCTGCTAGCAATGAGATTTGCGGTGGGGGAGCTGTTCTATATCTCTCCGATTCTCACTTCTTTACAATCACTATGGGTCTTGGAATGGGATCCAACAACTTTGTTGAAGTCATGAGTTTAAAGCTATTACTCATCTTTGCAACTGAGAGGGGCATTACTAGGCTGGCGGTTTATGGAGATTCTATGAATGCTATAAATTGGACAAATAAAACTCAAGCATGCAGAGTTCTTAGACTTGCAAATGTTCTTCATACTATTCAGCTGCTCAAACAATCCTTTGACACATTTATATGCCGGCATGTTTACAGGGAAAATAACCAAAAAGCGGACCAGGCATCCAAAGATGGGCAGAACATGGTTTTCGGCACTTGGAAAGTAGCCGAATAGAATGATGGACAAAGAACCGAGTTCTTCCACAGACCTTACATTGATTAAAACATTATATGATGCTGTTATATATTTGAAAAAACATAGTTTTATTTTTTGTTTAAAGCGCTGATTTACATATTCGGCATGGATGTTTTTATAAAAAACTTTTGAAGTTTTAATAGCAGAATAGTCCGTTGGGACAGAACCATTTTATCTTGGAAAAAACAGGGAAGCAACAAATTATGCATTTTGAAAGAAGACGTAACAGTCTCATCAAGTGAACCATACTTATGGATTTGGACAATTCACTGTTACAGTGAATACTGATTGTAATTCTGATCTCTTTGGATGAATGGAATTATGCTTTTTTCTTTTGAAAAAAAAAAATAGTAAAACTAAAAACTAAAATAATTAGAAATAATTATTAATTTATTTAATAAAAGTGAACATGTGCAAAGTTGAAAATAAATAAATAATATAAAATCAAGTGCATGGCTTTACTATAGTGTTGAGTCTTGCCACATTTTATAACAAAGGTTTGTTGGCAATTCTCTCTTTCTCCATTATGAAAAAAATAAAAGCGAAAAATGAAAATAACTTAGAATAATAAAGTTACATGATAGATCTTAAATATAAAGAAAAAAGAAATTTTCATGGGGTGTAAGGAGGTGGATGAAAAGTTGGAGATTTATAGAATTGTGGGTTTAAGGTTAGTTTTTTTCCTATTTATTTTGTTATTTTTTATTTGTTTTAGAGTTTATTAACCCATTTTTTCCTTAAAAGCCTAATATTGGAATGTTATGAGATAAATAATACGTGCATGGAAAAATGAAGGTGGGATAAGTGCATTTGTAATGTCTCCATGTTTGGATGCACCATGGTTCACCAATAGACCCATTAGAACCCCCATGGATCCTAGTGAAATACTTGTATTAGTGAATAAAGAGGTAAATTTAGCCTATAGTCATATGGTGTAATTAAATTAAATCATGCACAAGTTATTTAGCCCATAGTTTAGAAGATTTAATTATTATTTAATAAATGTATATGAGTAGTAGTTGCCTAAGTGGCCCAAGAGGGCGCACAAGGATTAGGTGGCCCTCATAAGATGTTTCCAAATAGAAATTGGAAGAAAGTAGTGTAAGGCAGGAAAGCAGAGCAAAGCAGGAAAGTGGTAGGGAAAGCAGGAAAGCGGAGAAAAGCAGAAAGCACACAGAAAGGCAGGAAAGTCCATAAACTAGAAAGAAGCAGAAAAGTAGGAAAAAGCACAGGAAAAGCAAAGAAAAGCACAGGAAAAGTAGAGAAATCCGAGGAAAAGCAAGATGTTTCCAAAAGCAGAAAAGCAATCCAAAGCATAAAGGAAACAAAGCAAGGAAAAAGAAAGATAAAGTTGCTCGTCCAAAAATTAGCCAATGAGGGAGCCTTGGATGAGGCAAGTGACCACATACATTACATCTTGAAGCCAAAACAAGTTATAAAATAAGGAAGGGTGCACAAACTCACATATTTTGTGAGTGTTGATATTTGTCTTGAGAGATTTGCTTCTTAGAGGCTTGGGAGATGCGCCCCTAGCCTGCTTTGGGAGATGTGCCCCATAGCAATCGTATTCAAGTCATCATCACAGTTCCAGTGCATCCATTAGAGCTCGAGTTGTAGGTCTGATTCATCCATCACAGTGAATAACTCGAGCCTCCAGAGTTGATGTGGACGCTAATACAAGTTTGAGGTGCAATTCTTGGTTAGATCCATCCAGAGAAATGAGCTAGCAGAGTGATTGCAGCCCTATGAGTTGTATCAGATGTTCTAGAACCATCCATGAGCAGCCAAAATGTTCTTCTTCTGTATATGGATATGATCCAATGGTTATATCTCTTCTTTTCTTCCTTCTATTATAGATTCATGCTCTTATTTGTAAAAATCATTAAAGATTGTTAACTGTTTGTAAGTTGGGATCATAGATACTTCAAAATGATGCTATATCATTCTAATAGAACTTGATGTTGTTCAATCATCTGTATATGAGTTCATGTATCAGTCCTGAGAAGAAATTCAAGGACTATTGAAGTTGTTTGTATCTTCATTTTTCAAGGTTTGCTTTATGTGCATAGGAAAATTGCCTAGTTTTAAAGAATTTGTCATAAAATGCATTAGGTGAGCTCATTTATCTTTCTATAAGTTGATACATGTCCATTAGACCCTGATAAACCCATCCACAACCTTAAGACTGAAATTCATTACCCTCTGAGAGTGTTTGGGAAAATCTAAAGGAAAACTAGTCAACTAGTCCTAAGTAGCGCAGTTGCTTATTTGACCTCCAAACCATGTCTTTTTGCTTCTAAACAACTGTATAATTGTTGTATCATGTTGGGGGATAATCCATTTAGTCTACCCCGGGTCTAATCAGCTTCAGTGTGAACCAAAATCCTTGGGTCTCCAGAAGTCCTTGGGAAGTGTGCATTGGTAGCCTTGGCTTGCCAAGGAAATCTTCCCAGGCGTGAAGCACCCATAAATGTGCCACTGTCAAGGTATTGGCATGTTTTCCATCTGATTATCAACCTTAGCATGTCTCTAAATATATCTTGGGAGAAATTAGGAAGGGTTCTAAAATTGTTTGAAAGTTCTTCCTGAATCCTTGTCAGACTAGCTAGTCTTGATTCCAAGTAATCTACTATTTGTTTCATTTTGCAAATATTTTGAGTTAATGTGCCTTTGACCAGCATTGGTACATTACAACATTTTTGTATTTGTGAGATTAAGGGAATTTTCTTTATTTTATTTTTTTAATTGTCTTTTGGGTTTAGTGGCCAACTTGACCCCTTCACGGCCCAATTTTTGTTGAGTTAGTACCAAAACATGTTTTTTTTGGTGTGTAGCAAGCCATAGGTACACTCTAAAGTTCTATTAGAATAAATTTGGGGTCTAAAATGGGCCTCCAAAGGAAAATAATTTAAAAAAACATGTCACATTACAAATATGCCATGTCACACTAAGTTAAAGATGTTATCTAGTGAAGGTCAACCTATATTATCTCATTAATGGTACCTGACAAGTATGTTGGGTTAATGTAAAGTTAAGAGACGAGGGTTGAAAACATTAATGAAGGGTTTACATTCTTGTACACATACAATAAATGATATAGTGGTAAATTTATATTATAATTTTATTTTTATTTTATAAATGTACCACTACTTTTCTTATATTTAATAAAATCTAAAACTAAAATTATAATGAAAAAATATAATTACAATAATATTAAAAATAAACATCCCGGATGCGGGTGATCACCATCCTTGGCCATCACGCTAACAGAGATGGCACCACCACACCACCCCGTACACGATGACAGAGCTTGCATGCAAAAGCGGGTTCCGGCTACGTGTGAAGGACAGGGCAGCCACCTAGACACGCCATCTCCCCCAGCTCCAGCTCCTAGGCTGTCCTCCACTCAAGACGACGCTTAAATGCTAAGCACTATCCCCTCCCAGCTGGTCGTTTCACACGCTCAAACTGACTCTGCTCACATGGCTTGGTGGGTGGCATTAATGCCAGATCGGTTCCCTACGTCCTCTAACCCCTGCTGGTTTCACTTCACCATTACTCTGTCCCGTGTGAAGCTCCTCCCTCCCAGACGCCACCTCCGGGATATGAAGAGCCCTGTCCATCCTCCTGCATTCATTCCACACTTCCGGTTTTCATCACCTGCGTCTTCTGCAGAAAGCTCGGCCCTTGTGCAATGCTCCTGCAAATTCTCCAACACGACCATGAAGCGCACAAGGGGCACTTCCAGGCATGGCTCCACACAAAGCACTGGAAAATCTGCGTCGGCCGAAAAGGAAATCCCTGCAAACATTGGGTACAAGGATAATGTTTCGATGTCGGTCCGGCCCTTGGTGGATGACTGGGAATCGCAAAATGTGGCTGAAGTCCTTGCATTTGGCAGCCCGGGCACTTAGGTGAATCACTACTGGTTGCTCAAGAACCTGATTGACACGCTGGTAGAAGAAATGCTGACCCATTGGAATTTGGCCAAGATGTCCATCATGGACACCAAGTCCACCATGGCTCATCTGGACGGGATTCTTGTGGCGCTGGAAGCCAATCTCACAAATCGCCATCTCTACTTGTTGTTTCCTCAACCGGCTCAGCCCATAGGTTTTGGATCGGAAGGTCCTGTTGCAGGTTTCGGAAAGGAGAGCATTGCTCTCAAAAAAGGCACTGGCTCTCAGGCAACAGCGCAGGTGACTGGCAGCTCTCTTCATGACTCCATGGTAGATCCTATTCATGGACATGCCTCTGGCCCGGACTCTCCTGCGGGGGTTGTGGTGCATGGAGTGTCTCCTGGGAACTCCTTTCCGGTTCCATCCACAATCGTGGTCACACAGTATAAACGCACTCGTAAAGATGGAACTGAAGAAATTGTCCCACGCAAAGTGGAACCCCTGCCCGCCAAGTTCCCAGAATAACAATGGACAGATGATTTCTTCGGCCCCTGTCCCATTTCTGCTGATATCCAAAGACTCCAAAGGAATGGAAGCCAGCTCTTGAACAAGCTTGTCTAGGTTTTGTTTTTGTCTATATCTATTGCAGAGTCTCACTCTGTTTCTGTCTTTTCATGATCGGTGGTTGATTAGTTTGCTACTCTAGGTTTTTCTTAAAGTACTTCTCTGTAATATGGGCACTGAGAGTAGCACCAGAATGCCATATTCAACTTCTCCTGATGATTGTACTCTTTTTTGTACTATAATATAATCTTTCTATGCAGCTAAAAAAAAAATACTAAAAATAAACAATCAGTATTGTCATTTATATAAATTTTATATTAAAAATTAAGTGTTCTCACACACACATTCATTAAACTACATAAAATAAAAATAATAATTAATATCTATTATTATATATTATATAATTTGTTATAATATAATTTTTTTTACGAGTTATATATTAAATGAAGGTTAATAAAGAATTACTCAACACTAACATGTATCCTAAATAAGAAAAGAGGAGAGAGAAAATAATCTTTCGGTATTTTTGCAATAACTTTCGCTCCCGAACTCGGAATTGGGAGATTCCGCACCAATTTTATTTGGCGGGCATTTTAGTATTTCTGGGAGAAAAGAAAAGCATCTTTCAAAAGATGCTTTCTCCCATAAATATTAAAATGTTCGTCCCAAAAAACCACTATGGAATATCGAAAAAATCAAAACATGAAAGTTGTAGCTCTTGTCAAGACATTTTCAATGGTCTCAATAGCACCCATTTGCTAGTTCAAGAGCGAAAGTTATCACAAAAATACCGAGATTTTTTTCTCTCTCCAATTTCTTATTTAGAATATCTTTTTTAAATATTATTTATTTTTATTTTTAAAAGATTAATTATATAAATGTTTCTATTATTTCAAAATTACTCCACTATCATTTTAATTAATGTGAGATTTATATTTTAAAGGACTTGGAAGTAATGATAATATAAATTACTCTATATTTATTATTTCAATTATATTTATCATATTTCGAAATGAACTTTTCACATTCTTAACTAAGGTGAGGTTTATATAAAGTTAATTATTGCCAAATAAAAATATGAGACATAAGCCGCATTGAATTCTCTATGTCCAACTCAACCATAATGGTTGACCGAAGTTATTGAAATTATGTTGATTTGATAAATCTAACTCATCCATGACACATTATTTTATAAGGCCCAGTTTAGACCCCAAATTTACTCTAAAGTAAGAATGCTCCCAATTCTATACCAAAAGGGAATGTTTTCTACCCATTCCAAACTTCTTAGGACAGGGAAACTTGAGAAATAGGCCCCATTAATGCAAACAAGTTCTCATACATCTATGCAAATGTATTAAACATTGTAATCATTTAATGATATATTTGTTATGATCATTTTTTTATAATAAACACTCACTTTTGCAGTGGTATGATGTAAAATATAAACTCTACTCCACTCCCGGTTAAGAAACTCATTTTGCAAAATCTATAATTGGTGGACTTATACATAAGACTAATGGAGAATAGAGGCCCATAAATTTTGTAACCTTCTTTATTATATTATACAATGGTTTGCCTAGTAGAATTAATGTATTGATTCCAATGTTGTCTACATTTATCTATGATTTTTCATAACACGTAAATAGTAGAATTAATGTATTGATTCCAATGTTATGTACATCTACTTATGATTTGGCAATCCTTTGTCCATTACTTTTATACTAGAGTTCTATAGAATTTGTTAAATTTGTATACTACTATTAATTCTATTAAATTTGTATATTACTATTAATTTTATTGCAATTTATGATTACTCCCTCAATAAACGATAGTCACTTCTCACAACCCTTCCTTTGAAATCCCTTCCCCACATGTTCTTCATAAACTATACCTCAACAAATCCGCTTAGGGATCTTAAACATAAGTTTATGATTAAACCTTACTGGAGTTGTCATTGCCTATGTAGTCATAGTTAATTATGTCATGTTGGTGTTTTAGTAACTAGGCACTAAATTATGATTCAAGATCGTCATCAAATCCTAACTAAATATAACCATCCTTTCCCATTGACCGAATTTCATTGTGGTAACTTGCAACAATGATATGGTTTGAGAAAAAGGTAGCTATGAGAGTTTAGTTATAAAAGGGTACGAACTTTGAGAAAAGACAAATAACTAATATGTGACAGATCATGTTGTAGGAGACATTGAAAATTTTGTTGTGTGTTTGGAGATTGTGCATGGATGTTGAAACAATGACTTTGAATTCCAGTGAGGTTGCAACATGGGCCCCCCTTTGTGGCATACATTGCAATTTTTGGTTAAGGATCTTTGAATTTTGGTTGGCATACATTGCAATTTTTGGTTAAGGATCTTTGAATTTTGGTTGGAAGTGTTTCTAGAAACATGTCCGGAGGAATTGTATCACGTAACATGAACCTACTTCGACTTAGATGTCAAATTTGAGGGGAATATTTTTCCAAATTTATTTAAGACTTGCACTCAACTTCATCCTTTTTAGCATGCCATTCATGCCATTCAGATGAGGTAAACCACAACATAATGGAGTTGTAGTGGATGGATGAACACTTTAACAATCTCACAATGAACCAACACCCTATCGACATCACAAGAAATATTTTATTTTTGAAAGATGTAAAAGTGAAAGTTTGGCATTAAAATATAATGACATAGATGTTTTGAAGTAAGCCTTAATTGGGTATGAATGTTGAAGTTTGGAACATTGGATCATATGAAGTTTGGATCATTGGATCATATGTGAATGTTGAAGTTTGGATCATTGGATCATATGAAGTTTGGATCATTGGATCATATGTGAATGTTGAAGTATTGAGCATGAACACTGGAGTTTAAGGTGCTTGTCGAGCAAGTTGGTGGGCTAAGATTCAATACTAAACACACCTCTAAGAACCTTGATAAACATGTCAATTTGGTGATGCAAACTTCCAACATGGCTGTTACATCGACCTTTTGAAATAAATAAGGTATGCCTATTTTTTAGACATTCTCGTTAAGGTCATAAAAAATTGTCTATTAAAAAAGGAAAATTACTTTCAATACATGTAAAATTACCATTCATTCTCTGGAAGTGAAATCACACCAATGTTAACCAAAATGCACTAGTGAGAGTGAGAGAGAGTGGTTATCTCGTGTCACTATTAGGGACCTTTCAAATGGCAATCCAACTAGATACACCAAGACAAAGGAAACACCATAGACTCAAGTTGAAAATATGTATGTCCTTGCTCTCTTCTTTTTG